>VZTX01013286.1:0-87612 GCA_013400915.1 Pardalotus punctatus
CTGGAGCCCCAGGGCTGGGGCAGTGCCCCAGGCAGGGATTCCCCAGCAAACCGGGAGAGGGGCCAGCCAGCAGGGCCCGAGCACGATACACCCCAGTGCCAGCGCTGCAGCTCCGTCCCATCGCCCCCAGTCCCCTTCTCCACAGCAGACACCTGTGTGACCACGGCACAGCCATCAAGGGCCACCCACACACCTACTGCTGTAGGCAGGAATTCTAATTCAGCAGATCAGATTTTTTGGAGGATGACTTCAGTCATGTCAGCAGAGACATCCTCCCCCAGCGCACTGATGACTGACACTGAGGTACGATCACCAGCTCCCAGGGGGGCCAGAACCTGCTCCAAGGGGTTCAGCAGAGACACTTCTCCTTTCCATAGTTTTGAATATGTTGTGAGGAGACAGATTTTGACAGTTTCCCAGAAAGAGTGACAGGATGCTCCGTTACATGTGTAAGCACAACCACACACTGTTAACCTTTAAAAAGTCAAAAATTATAAAGCTAATTAGACATAATACAATAGTGAGATTTATTCTGTCTTTGGGATATGGTCCAGGAGCAATGCTGCTCCTCAGGCCAGTGGGTCTGGGCTAACAGCCACACTGAAGTGAGCACTCCCATCTCCTGGAGTGGCTGTGCTGTGTCCACACAGCACTGGAGAGAAGCACACACATGTCATGGATCCTGCTGCCACCCTACCCATCACACTGCTCCCAGCGCCTCCTGGGGAGAAAGCAAGAGGATCCTGGGACCCCTGTGCAATGGCTACCATGTGGGCAAAGGAAAAGGAGCCTGGAGTGAACTGGAACCATCTGAACTGAATGCACAGGCCTCCCAGCAGTGCCAGCAGCAGCCAAGGGAGCTGTGGGTGGCTGCTGCAGGACCAGCCCCAGCCCCATGGCAGCAGGGGAATGACTTGCTGACAAGTGAGAAAGATCAGTCACCTCAGACTGCACCGCAAGTCTGACAGCAATCTACTAAACAGGATGCTAAAGCATAAAGTTACCTTAAATAGTTATGAGTCTGTGACCTTGGGAACCGTTCCTGAAGGACCTGCTGTTTTGCTTCATCTTCCCAGGACTCACAGATCGGATTTTAGCTGGTTTTGTGTTACCCATCCCCATCCCCATCACTGCTTCACATTACACCTTCCTAATTCAGCAACTTGGTGAATTAGAGGAATTCACCTGAAGGCATTTAGCTGTAACCCTGTAGTCACATAACCCACTTGGATCACTTGGCTTTAGGCACAAACAATGTGCTTTCCCAGAGCTCTAAATAGGAGCTCAGAGCCAGGCTGAGGAGTGAAGTGCTGCACCAACAGTGAGATCAGCCACCCAGGCTGATGCCCTTCTCCACATACTGAGGTTAAGAAAAACCACCACAAGCACATCGGGCTGGAGAACTTACAAGGCAAATCCTCTGTGCAGATGTGAACCATTTTTGTAGAAATATTTGCAGAACAAATTTTAATTTCTCTGCTGTCTGCCCCCTCAACCTCCCAGAGAATCCAGGGTGCTCAAAAAATGATGAGGATTGTTCTTCACCATATTCAAGCTTTATGGCAAAGCCTCAGCTCATGCTCCTTCCTGCAGCATTTTGCTGCTATTTCATATTGCTATACATATTAAAGATCTTTCCTTGCAAAACACACAGCCCATTAGAGCAATTTGTTTATAAACAGGACTAACCAGAGCCACTCTCTCCCAGCCTTATGTTACACAGAATTAAATGCTCTCTAATTTAACTACACGATGCAAGTGACGCACGGTGCCACCTACGTGCCCTTGGACAGGGGCCAGATGGTTTCCCTCCCACGTCACAGCACATCTCTGCTAGAAGTAAACATTCAAGGGTAAAACCAGGGGAAAATGCTCATCCTTAATCCCCAGAAGGGACCCTGGGCCAGCAGCAATGAGGCAAAGGATGAACAGCACCATATAGCGCTGTCTGGACTGAAAGGATTCTAGTTTCTTATCAGCTGGCCACAAGTTCACCTGTTCTGTTCCTTTTACTGGTCAACTTTCCCTTGTATCTCAGCAAAACAGCTCAGCTCTTGCAGACATACCTTACCATATTAGGCAATGTGAGTCCTGAAAGTGGAGGACTCGGAGCCTTCCTTGGCTTCCAAACAAAGCCCACAGGCACGGGGTTGGCTGGCATGACACTGGGAAAGGGGCAGTAACAACTGGGGACTCCCAGGGCTCCCAGTACACCCAGTCTGGCTACGACAGGCTATTCACAAAACACTACACAAAAGCTATTCCTGATCTTCTAGTTATTCATCATATCCGTCTTTCACAAAAAGGCAAACAGCACGATGACAAACGCTGAACTGAAGACTCTGTGGAAGCATAAAATGGCACTAAAAGCAAAAATATAGGTGAAAAATAGAAATAGGACACACCAAAGTCAGGACTCCCAGGTCATAGCTCTGAATCAGCAATAATATTAAGACATTTAGTTTGCACAAGGAATTTTCCAGTTCATTGGTCTTCCCTTAGAGCTTGTGGAATTAAGCTTAGAAAGTCAGCCCTTCTAAGACAGAAATTTAGTTTATATTGGTACCCAGTTGCATCTGGTGATTTCATGGTAACAGTACAAGTAGGCAGATCACTTATTTACAAAGCAGAGTGAACCTGTTTCATTCCATAAATCAAAGCACAGGGAGACAGGAACAGAGCCTATTTAATCCACTTACTGCAATTGTAATTCACAATCAAACGTTTCAGTGCTATTCCTCCATAAAACTTAATTCCATTAGTGTGTCTGGGGTTTATACTGGGCTATACAGACAATCCTGGAGGCAGTTCACGACAACAGACATTTTCTTTGATACTTTTACTGCCCAGAAATTGTTATTTTACCAACACAACACTCAGTGTCTTCCTCTGAATTTAAACTTTTCCTTTGACAAATTCTCCTGTGGGTGAGGCACATTTGTAATGCTCCTGCAGAGAACTGCAAGGAGAAACAATCCTTTTAATTATTATAAACATTTTCTACTTCTTCTCTATGCTCTGTCATTTAAAATACACTTTTCTTCTGAATTTGTTCCCTATTGCTCCTGCTGTGCAATAGCCATGGCAGGTGTCCAGGGAAGCTGTGGCAGCCCCGTCCCTGGAAATGTTCAAGGCCAGGTTGAATTGGGCTTGAAGCAAAGTAAGGTGTCCCATGGCAGGGGGTGGAACTGGATAGGCTTTAAGGTCCCTTCCAACCCAAACCAGTCTGTAACAGATTCTATCCCTTTAAGTCAGGGTCAAGTCAAAGCCAGCAGAGCCAGGGATAAGGAAAACCTGCTCTGAAATGGAACACTGGACCATTCTCTTTAGTCCTCACCATCATCCTCAACTGCTGCATCCCAGACGAGGCCACTGATCCCCACCTGCACTGACTCTTGCATGCGTCCTCACTGCCTCACCAAGACTGGAATTCCCACTGCTATTTTGCAGTCAACAGGAAAGGTTTCCCAAATCCAGCCTCCCCCTGGCTCAGTCTGGGTCTAACATGAGCTTTCAGACTCTCCCAAGTTTTATTTTCTGAGAAACAGAGACAAGACTGTGGCCAAGCTTTTCCCCCACCTCTGCTTTGGGCTCAGGTCTCCCCAGAGCATAAAAAAACTCTTTCCTTCGCAGCTCCTTCCCACTGGAACCACGGAAAAACCTCTCCTAAAGCTTCTTTCCCAGAGGCTTTTTCCAGCTGAAGTCCATGTACCCTTGAACATTTATTCCCCAATAAAACTTTGTCTGCTCTTCCAACTTTCCACAGTGCATCCAGGCAGGCTGCATCCCGAAGAGGGAGGCGGGGTGGGAGCAGAGCACATGGAGGATCCCGACACATCCCATTACGAGACCTCTCAGTTGCCTCAGCTCAGCCAAAGTGTCTGGGCTGGTTTCCCACGCTGGTGCTCATGAGCTCAGCCAAAATAATTCATCCACTTCTGAGAATCAGAACAACATGTATTTGCTTCTTTTTTTTTTCCCCCCCAAAACTGCCTTTACCTTTCCTGTGCTAGTCTCCAGCACTGCAGAGCTTGGAGGAGGGATTTCAAGTCAGGCCTTTTTTTGGCTTCCATGAAAATCATCCTGATATCAGCCAAGATATAAACACTAGAAGAAAAATGTAACTGTTCCCATAAATTCAGAGCCTTTGGGGTTCTGCAACTAAAATGGGACACTCCAGTCTCCTCAAGTTCACAACCTGGTGACATTTGGCACCTGCCATTCTAGAATTATAGTTGTTGATGAATTAAGGATTATTAACTGTACTTTTTTATTGGCATTAGAACTGAAAACAGGAAGCTGTTCCATGATTCCTGCCAAAGTGATGGCTGGTTAGGACAGAAATCTCTGATCTCGATCTCAAATAAACCAGGGAAGACTGACCAAGTGACATGATGCTGAAGGCATGCAGTGAANTCTGCTTTGGGCTCAGGTCTCCCCAGAGCATAAAAAAACTCTTTCCTTCGCAGCTCCTTCCCACTGGAACCACGGAAAAACCTCTCCTAAAGCTTCTTTCCCAGAGGCTTTTTCCAGCTGAAGTCCATGTACCCTTGAACATTTATTCCCCAATAAAACTTTGTCTGCTCTTCCAACTTTCCACAGTGCATCCAGGCAGGCTGCATCCCGAAGAGGGAGGCGGGGTGGGAGCAGAGCACATGGAGGATCCCGACACATCCCATTACGAGACCTCTCAGTTGCCTCAGCTCAGCCAAAGTGTCTGGGCTGGTTTCCCACGCTGGTGCTCATGAGCTCAGCCAAAATAATTCATCCACTTCTGAGAATCAGAACAACATGTATTTGCTTCTTTTTTTTTTCCCCCCCAAAACTGCCTTTACCTTTCCTGTGCTAGTCTCCAGCACTGCAGAGCTTGGAGGAGGGATTTCAAGTCAGGCCTTTTTTTGGCTTCCATGAAAATCATCCTGATATCAGCCAAGATATAAACACTAGAAGAAAAATGTAACTGTTCCCATAAATTCAGAGCCTTTGGGGTTCTGCAACTAAAATGGGACACTCCAGTCTCCTCAAGTTCACAACCTGGTGACATTTGGCACCTGCCATTCTAGAATTATAGTTGTTGATGAATTAAGGATTATTAACTGTACTTTTTTATTGGCATTAGAACTGAAAACAGGAAGCTGTTCCATGATTCCTGCCAAAGTGATGGCTGGTTAGGACAGAAATCTCTGATCTCGATCTCAAATAAACCAGGGAAGACTGACCAAGTGACATGATGCTGAAGGCATGCAGTGAAGAAAATAAACTGGGAACTGGATAAAAACAAGAGGACTGGGAAAATGGGAAAAACAGCTCCAGCAGAGTGGGAGGAGAGTCTAAGCCAGGTCTGAGGTACATTGGGTGCCTAAGAAACCATGGTATTGGTGCCCCAAAGCACGTGCACAAAAGGGCTGATGGAACTGAAGCTGCTCTGCTGTTAGATGGATCCCACAAGAAAATCATGTGAAATGTAAGACAAAAGGAATCCTTGCTGTTAATTTGGGGAGAACCAGCATCGTTAATTGTAAGAGACTGGGTGACCTTGAATTTTTGGGCAGCTGGGTTCTCCTGAAGTGCAGCTTATCCATTTACATGATCAGTGAGGACTGTGCTCAATTAAATCTTCAGCAATTTTAGGACTAGACTCCAGGAAGCCTCCAAACCTGCAGCCTCAGCTACTCTTTTGTCTTAATTTAGGTAATCTGGGACAACTTCCCAGAAGAACAAGACATTCCCAGCAAGTTCCAAACACGCCTGCTGGAAACAAGGTGTCCCTATTATGATTATTACTTTTTACACGTTACAAAACTCCCCTCCTCCAGTCTTACTGTGAGGCAGCAGAAATGTCAAAACAATTTTAATGACGATAAATGGCTGAATCTTTCCTGCAGGGTTCAGTGAGGATTTCAGGAAGCTCTGCACTGTGATGAGCAGAAACTCCTGTGGGAAGAGCTGGGCTCCTCAAAGTAGGTGATGCTTCTGTGAGCAGGAATATCTCACATTTCAAGTGGAGTAAAGTGCAAAGTAAGCACTGGGAAAGCAACGGCTGGCATGGAAAGATAAGCACATGCTAAAAGCCATCCCAGCACCACGTGAATCTCTGGTCCCAGCAAGGCTCGCTGTGACTTTGCCGCATTCTGACTGAATATTGCAAGCAGGAAAACAGAGTCCGAACAGTGTTATTGCCAATTTTCAGCAAAGAACCAGTTAATTCCAACTAAATGATACTTCAATCACTCTACTGCATTGCAAAGCACAGGAAAGGCTACCCCAAGTTCAACGTTTTCCAGCAAAAATGAAACATCCCACAAGCAGGCTGACCCCTATGCAACTTTACATTTGCTGTTTCTCCCAGGTCTTCCACATTGCGCTTTAATAGCTTGAAAATGTTTTTAGGTTTGACATTGTCACAGTCAGTCATGTTGTCAGGCTCAAATGTGTTTCACACAAAGACAGACAAAACCAAAGGAAACCAAGGCAACTTGGAAAGACTCAGTAATTATTATAAAAGGAAAGAAAGGGCTTCAAAGGATGAGCCTATTGCAGGACAGGGGAACACAGAACAACCTCTGATACGCTGCTTGTGAAGACCATTTCCTGCAAGAAAACAAATCCACGAGGAGACAGGAGAGCAGATTTCAGAACTACAAAACATACTGTCCAAAATAACAGCGTCAGGGCGATTCCGAGATCCAAGGGCGATTCCGAGATCCAAGGTCACACCTTGCCCAGGACACCTGAGATCCCACGGGCCTGGCACTGCAGCCCCACCACTGCACTCCTTCCAGGCTCCACAACTCCTGCACAGCTCTCCAGGAGCCAGCTTTGAACTCAGGCCACTCTGCAGATACACTTTATCTTTCAGAGGAGAAATCAGTAAGGAATTTGCTACTTGGAACTACCTCCCTGTTCATCCTCCTGAGCAGAGCGTGAACCTCCCCTAGAGACAAGAGTGAAAGACACAGAACACTCTGCCACCAACAGCCAAGAGTGACACAGCAAGGATTCAGACACATGGTCTCACTCACCCGAGTTTCCTTCACTTCCTCGTTTCCATCAACTTCATCATCATCCTACAAGGAAAGGCAAACTATGTAATTAGGCAGCTTTGGAGACAACAAAACTTTATCCCAAGAAGATAATGTACAGAATCACAGAATCATTAAGGTTGGAAAAGACCTCCAAGATCAAACTCTGACCAAACACACCATGTCAACCCAACCACATCACAAAGTGCCACGTCTGTGTGTGTTCTGAACCCTCCCACCACTGCTCTGGGCAGCCTGTGCCAGCCCCTGACCACCCTTCCAGAGAAAAAATGATTTGATGCTAAAATTAAGAAAAATTCTGTCAAAACAAATGCCTACCCAGATGCTTTTGGCTGATTATCAGATCATGTGTGGTGACCTAATGGCCATTTAGAAGATCTTGGCCCTGAGGACAGAATAACTCTCTTGAGATTGCTCCTGCCATTGCAATGCTTCTGAGGAGTTGGGAGGAGGAGGAACTCCCTTCATATACTAAGGGAAAGAACTTGGAAAAACTGCACATCTGAGACACAGACATAACATTGACTTCCAAAATTACCTCCACTTCAGTCAGACTCCAGGTGGAAAGACTCATCACCCCAGGTATCTTGCACTTGCACAGCCTCTCTAAGCCACTGCCCTTCCTAACAGCTCCAGGATTTCATGGAGTAAATGTGAACTACCATGGCATCCCAGCCGACTCCAGACCCAACTTGTTAACCATAATTTCGTAATTCTTATTCTCTCCTGAAAAAGATGATCTACTTTCCTAGCTGAGGCTCTAACCAAAGTTTGGAGGGTTGGATTTCTTCCCTCAGACTGAAGGAATCCTCTGAGACCAGGACTAAGAGAAATGACCATGATACAGACAGCTCTTCTGCACTTCTGTGAGTGTTCCCTGATTCTGGGAGGGGACCCAGACCCAGGTTCTCTTCCTATTGTCTTCCTTTCAGGGGGCCTAAAGATTCGGGCTCAAAGAAATTTGAAAATACTTCAGGTGGCTTGTGACCACCTTCCAAAGGAATTAGACTTCCAATCTCTCCTCTCCCATGTGGGCCCTTTCCCAATCCTGCCGGGTTCCCAGGATATGGCCCAGCAAGAAGCTGCCCAGAGCTTGCTGCTTGGTCTGACACAGGCTAACCAGGGACGTGAGTCCTTTGGATGTGCCAGTCTGAAAGAGAGCTGGAGAGGGAAGGGCTAATGGGAAATCAACTGACTGGGAAAAAATACCTGAAGCTTGGTAGAAAATTCACCCCGGAGTTCCTCTTTCCAAGGAACTCAAACTTACATCTTGTGTTGAGAAGATGATGCCAGTGCCTCTCCGTCTCTCTTTCGGCCGCCGCCGCTCTCGGATTGACTGTTTGTTCAGGGATCTGTCGTCTGAATCCTGATCTTCACATTCTGGCCAAGCAAAGAAAGACTGCTTTGGTTTCAGTGGTTTACATCTGTGCTTTTGCTAAGGTGCTGGGATTCTTTCAGGCTGATCAAGGTCATCTTGCCTTGTGTTGTATTACAAAGGAGTTATTAAATCAAATGAAGTGGAATGTCAGTGTCCTACTACAGCTGGATACTTACACTCCTTCCCTCATAAGAGCCAGGGAGGTTACCCCCGCTGCCAGCTCCCTCCAAGTCATCCTGACTCACTGCTGTTCTGAGGACAAACTGTACTAGGGAACCTCTTTCCCCAGCTCTAATATCTACATGCTCCATGGATCACGGTCTCATTTATTTTTCCAAATGGAAAATATCTTTTTATCCCTCTGTTACAAGAAAAGGAATTTGTTTAACTTCATTTAAACAAGTAATATTTGTTTTGTGAGGTGGCAGCTTCCCTCAGAGTAACAAGTAAACTTGTTCTCTCTATCTGTACACACTGGAAGTTCTAAACCACACGAAACCCCTTGAGATTTGCCTGTTCTTCCCTCTCCTGGTACATACCATTTTTCTCCATCTCTGTGGATGCCCCTCTGAAATCTGCTGGGTTCACAGAGTCTAGGCTTAGATATTTATTTGTTCGAGTCAGGTATGAACTTGTGTAGAGCAGAGGTGTTGCTGTGGAAGGAGACACAGGTGTCGTGGGTTTGTCGGGCTGTGCCGGGCCCCTCAATCGTCGATAGACGGTCTAGAAACAAAGAGTCATGACAGAAAAACAGCACAATGAAAAGGAAATAGCAGATTTTGGATTTCAGGGAATGCAGTAATCTTTCAGAGTGCAATGTTTTCTTCACTGCTGCTGGAAGTGATCACCTGCACTTGGCAGATCAGGTCCATTCTATCAGATAAGGATGAATGTTAAAAGCATTGTACAGCTACAGTGTAAGAGCACCCTCCATAGCTGGGAGATCTGAGATCAATCCCTTTGTCCCTACAGCTGATGGTAGGACAAACAAGTTATCCAATAGAAATAGATCATTTAGAGTGAAAAAACAGAGGTGGTGGCAGGGGGAGAAAATGGTCTCTCCAGCTTTCCATTACACATGGAATATCTGTGGAAAAATGTGAACACAAAGCCTCTGCCCAGACTGCACAGCAAGGATGGATCCAGGCCACATTTCTATCATTAGCCTTCTCATTCCACTTTCTGGGATTTACACTGTTTTATTTTCTGGCAAGAGACAGAAAGGTGAAATTCCCAGAGGAGAGCAAAGGCACAGCTAAGCTCCAGCCCCTCCAGATCCTCCTCCCTCGTGCTGAAGTGCTGCTCCTCAGTCAGCAGTGCCTCTTTCCAGATAGTCTGCCTCTTTCAGAATAAAAAGATAACCCCCAAAGAATTTCTCCTGAGCTCAGCTATCCTAAATGCTTTCATTAGCTCTCAAGCCAGGGTTACTGAGGCAGAAGGATCACCTCCTCGTCCGCACTCCTGCCCCACCGAGCGCGGCTCTCCTGCCTCTCGCTGCCGTCCTCGGCGCTGGCTCTGTCGCTCTGCTGCTCCTGCGCCTGGCACTCGGCCCGCGAGCGGCTGAACGTGCGCTCGGCCTCCTGCAGGTCTGTCAGGGTCACACCCTGCAGGGAAACAGAAGGCTTCCATTTATGCACAGAATCACTGAACCCCAGACTGGTTTGGATTCAAAGGGACCTTGCAGCTCATCTCATCCCACCCCCTGCCATGGGCAGGGACACCTTCCCCTATCCCAGGTTGCTCCAAGCCCTGTCCAGCCTGGCCTTGGACACTTCCAGGGATCCAGGGGCAGCCCCAGCTTCTCTGGGCAGCCTGTGCCAGGGCCTCCCCACCCTGACAGGGAACAATTCCTTCCCAATATCCCATCTAACCCTGCCCTCTGGCAGTGGAAAGCCATTCCCCCTTGTCCTGTCACTCCAGATCCTTGTCCAAAGTCTCCCTCCCAGCTCTCTCCCTTTAGGCACTGGAAGGGGATCTAAAGTCTCCCTGGAGACTTCTCTAGCCTGAAATTACATTTTCAGTCTTCCAGGTCAGTTTAAAATGCCACAGACTCACATCTGGTCAGGCTCATGTTTCATCCCTATGGTAAGAGAAAGGGAAGAATTCGGTTGCCTTTACTGTATTTCTCAGCCTACAGACATAATCACGGACTCAAAGCAACCCAAACATATGTGATCACACTACCGACTCAGAGGCAGGTACAGTGCAGAAAAGAAAGCTTGGAAACCTAACTCATGTGTGTCTGGGGGAGGGTTTTGTAAAAACTTTTTGCAGTAAATTTTGCCAGAACCTTTCCAAAACAGTGTGAGTGCAGACAAGTCCCTTGTCCTAAGAAATAATGTAAGAGCAGAAGAAAATCCTGCCTCTTTACAGAATTATGGAATGGTTTCGGTTGGAAGGCACCTTAAAGCTCAATCTCATCCCACCCCCTGCCATGGGCAGGGACACCTTCCACTCTCCCAGGTTGCCCCAAGCCCCATCCAGCCTGGCCTCGGACACTTCCAGGGATGGGGCAGCCACAGCTTCTCTGGGCAACCAATTCATCAGCTCTGCTCATTCTACCCACAAATGTGAACATTTCCATTCTTTACCTGGGTAGACCTGCGAGTCTGCCGGGCCTGTCTGGATCGTGCCTTCCTCAGCGATTCTGCTTCCTCATCCCGCACCGGAGTCAGATATGACCTGGAAAAAAAAACAAAGGTGCAGAAGAGGTTAAAGTAAATGCAGATGATCTGCCTTCCTGTCTCTGCAGACTCCTGAGCTATTATTCTCTTTCTCATGGACAAAAATTAATTTTAGCTCCATATGCTATTGCTGTTGCTTTGGGACAACTTCCCCACGAGCACACAATACACACGTGTTCACAGCACCTTCTCCCCAGAGCCCCTAAACAAACCCTTCAGTGCTGCACATGTTCTATTAGCAAGGTGCACCTATTCTCTACATTATTTGCTCCATTCCAAGTCATTGCATCATTAGAAAAAACCCTCCACTCCCCACAAAGCCCCTCTCATTCAGAGAAGGATCTCAGAACAGAAATCCTGTGCTGGTGCATTCCTCAGACCCTCCTTCCTGTCATTATAGACACGATCATATTCCTGCAATCTGCTGCCTTCATCAATATGAAACCCATCATGCCAGGAACCGCTGAACTGCAGGCATCATGGAGACACACACCTTGGAAAGAGCCATGGAGCTGAAGAAATGACCTTCACACTCTGTGTAAACTGAGCTCCATAACACTGGAAAATCCACAGTTAAAACACAGACCTGGGCTTGAGTGAATTTCATCAAAGCTGGGAGAATTCAAAAGAATTGTTCACATGATAATGTGTAAACTGCACCCTCTGCCCTGGCATTCACTGGGAGGAACTGGTGAGGAATTGGGCAGTGCTTTGAGTCAGAGCAGTAAATGATTTCATGCTGGAGGAGAGGCTTCAGCCTTATGAACAGTTAATTAAATTGGACTCTTCAGAGCCTGGTTAATAGGGAATGATTATTCACACTGTCCCACTGTACAGGGATGAGGGTGCTGGAATGTTCTTTGCAGTTCTATCTCTGCCAGGTTAACACTGTACCAGAGGTCTGGATGTGTTCAAAGGGCAATGAGCTAAGTGAGGGATGAAGGTGAACATGCTTACTTTGTCCTTGGACTCTTTTCCTGGTTTCAGCAACCACCTTCACGGAAAAGGTAATGGGCTGAAGAGGATCTGCATATGATCTGGTATATTAAGACATTTATTAGAAAGTTCACTAAACCACTGCACCGTGAGAAAACCACAGACAATCAGGGAATTTGGATCGTTCTAAAATAATCTGCCACGGTGGGTTTTATCCAGCCTCAGGACCTGCATTCAGTGCTGGTTCAGCTGTGCAGCAAATGCAGCCTGGCCTCTGGAAAGGAATCCATTTCACAGGGGTTCCTCAGCTTGTGGGAGGTACAGACAGTCACCTCCCAGCTCCCTGGGCGTTGTGGGGTTCATGTGAGAGTCTTCTCACCTGAAACTGGTGCAAGGATTTGACCTGATAGATTATGCCCTGAACACCCCTGATCTCCAGAAGCCAAGGGAAGTGCAAAGGATTCAGAGTCTGTGCCAGGGATGCTGCACTGGAGACTCCTGGAGGGGCAGCTCCGATCTCTGCTCCCTGTGAGCAGGGACAGGACCTGAGGGAATGACATGAAGCAGAGCCAGGGCAGGCTCAGGCTGGATCTCAGGGAAAGGTTCTTCCCCCAGAGGGTGCTGGGCACTGCCCAGGCTCCCCAGGGAATGGGCACAGCCCCGAGGCTGCCAGAGCTCCAGGAGCGTTTGGACAATGATCCCAGGGATGGACAGGGTGGGAATGCTGGGGTGTCTGTGCAGGGCCAGGGGTTGGACTGGATGATCCCTGAGATCCCTTCCCACGCAGGAGATTCCAGGATTCTCAGAACTGTGTCCTGGAGCTGCCTGCAATGGAGCTGTCCCCAGCCGAGGCTCGCAGAGCTGCACTCCCAGGCTGTGATTTATCACCTTCACAGGAGCCTCCAGCACAGCCCATGTGGATGCACTGCAGAGGAGCTCCTTTCTTCCCATTGATTATCCAGACAGACACACGAGCTGTGATGGATATGCCAACACGGGAAGTGCCTACACTTCAGACAGATGGCTGTCTCCCAAGAATCTGCTGTTTCATGAACAAAAAAAAGCTGCTGTTTGATGCATGAAAGCTGTGCAGCTCCTGATTTTGCAGAGCAGGAGTTCTCCTGCTCTCCCTGCTGCAGTGTGTGCACTGTCCAGGTAATGGCACATTAAGGAAACAATAAGCATTTTCTGCAGCTTTTGACACAAGCAGAATCACTGCTGTTTGCCCAGCAGCCAGAAGCAATAAGCCTCCTACAGGAAGAAGGCATTTGCAAAATATACTGCAAATGAAGTTCAGAGCAGTAGTAAAAAAAAAATAAATTCCTGAAATATATAAACCAAGTAATTTTGCAGGTCAGTACGGTAGGCAGTTTACTGCAATGGCTTTGAATCAGTGGAATTTAAATCAGTGGAATTTACTCTGCAGTGAGAACACAGGTATGTAGGAGTTACAGGTATAGAGAGGACAAAAGAGGTTTTCAAATGAGTTTCAGGAAAGGTCTGGCAAATCCATGGGGACCAGGTCAGCCCCAGGCATGGGGAGGACTCTGCGGCACGGGCAGCCCAGGCAGTTTGCAGGAGGCTGCAGGATTCCCTTGGTGCAGTTCAGTCACAGCTTTGCTGTGGGTATGGCAAGAGAAAAACCATTTTGGGGTCCCTTATTCCATCATCCTCCCAGGCTTTTTCCCTCTGCTCTCCCAGAGAGAGCATTATATATTATATATGTATTATATAAAAATACAGATACGTTAGAGCATCGTTAGCAATTTCAGGAGTGCAATCTGTAACCGGGACTTGATCTTGAGCCGAGCACATCCTGCAGGTCAGCACGGCTCAGTCTGGGCTGCAGCTGCTATCGATCGCCAACTTTTGGGTTCTTTCCATTTACACAATTCATCACATCCTGGAGCTCACCCAAAGCCATTTACAGCGTGAGATAACCACATTTTCTGAGGCGAGTCAGCAGAGCCACTAGCCAGGGACAGAGCTGGTTTGTGTGAGGGAGCAGCCCGTTCCAGGTGCCGAAGGAGGGGCTGCGCTCTCAGCACCTGTACCTGCACAAGCAGCCCAGCCCTGCTGGCAATGCAGGCCCAGCTGTGCCCTGCCTGGCATCTCGTGCACTTTGCTTTTTAGTTCGGGGGGAAGGGAGGGAAAAGACAGATTTTACAACGCGTTATTTTGCTTATTTTACTTACAAACTGAATTTTGAGAGACCTGAGTGTGCTAAATGGGCTGGAAGAGAGAGAAAGAGAGAGAGAGAGAGAGAGGGAGGGAGAGAGAGAGAGAGAGAGTGAAAGAGAGAACAAATGCACTGCAAGGAGACAGCAAGGCAGATACAGCTCAGGGCTGGGCTGGGCTGGATGGCACAGGCACAGCAACATGCTGCTCTCCAAAGCAGAAACACTGCAGAGCACAGGCACCAAATGGGGTGTGAGGTGGCCTCTGAACAATCAACAGAGTTTTTAATTACGTTTTAAAGGAACTTGCTTGCTCAAGTGCAGTGCCTGTGTCATCCTGTTAATTCAAGCAAATATCTCAGGATCCAAGAAGATCTTCAAAGGAATGGCCCTATGTGCTGTGTTTCCTTGCAATAAGCTTTCTCTGAGAAATACCAGAAATAAGAGCAGCCATCACATCAAGCTCAAGGCACATATAAAGCAGAACAGATTTTTACCAGAGTTTTGACTGTAAGCTCAAGGAGAAGAATAGAAATTGTTCAAGCTGTGTATGTGAGAGTCAGCAAAACCACTCCAGAGGTTTACAGCTCCCACAGACACAAACAAGTGTGTCCTGCTGCCTTGAGAGAGCTACAGGCTTCTGGTTTGTGTATTAGCTATGAAAAAACCTGGTGACTGAATGATAAACCTGGCTCCTGCTTTATTCTGATTATTCTCAAGAAAACATGCATCTTTCTCTGTCAGCTCTTTCATCAAGGACAGTGCAAAACACACATGGATCCCAACTACTCATCACTATGTCAAGGCAAAAGGAGCTGCAATACAATACTAATAGAACGGGAGATTCAACCAGGGGAAAGAGGAAGGCTGGATATAAAGGCTGATAAACCAGGAATACAGGAGCAAATCTGTATGTCAGAGAACCCTGGCCAGAAGAAAAGAAAAGAACATATTGGGAGGAGAAACCCTTCCCAAATTAAGGGTAAATGACGCAGAAAAGAGTTACGATATGCTGTTGGTTGGTGCACAGGTAACAAGAACAAAAGATGAATTCCTCCAAGAAACACACAGGCTTCTGATAACCCTTTTACGACACTGGTCTCCTTTCCTGCTGTCCTGAACTCTTGCAGACACTCAGAGCTTGAAGTGTTTCTGGCAAACACCATTCACCACCATGGAGTCGTTTGGCAGAACATCATCCAGTCCCAGAGGGAACAACAAGACCATGTAAAACTTGGAGTTTTACATCACCTACATGCAGCAGAGCGGCTGTGGCTGCCCCATCCCTAGTGCTGTTCAAGGCCAGGATGGATGGGGCTTGGAGCCACCTGGGATAGTGGAAGGTGCTCCTGCCCATGGGGTGTAAGCTCCTTTCCAACCCAAACCTTCCTGGTATTCTATGAAAACCTGGCAACAAATTTGGAAGCTAAACATTCACCAAGCTCTACAGCTGTCCTCTTCTCAGAGTGGGTTTGAGGAATTTCATTCTGCTGTCAGGACCGAAAATTGAGATACACCCCCACATGAGCTATACTGGGCCATGACAGGTTCCCTCCATCCCTGTCAGGTCATTCTCCAATAAATCCAGGTCCTTCAGCCAGCACAGTAAGAACATGAGTTGCACGGAGTAACTGGTTCATCATTACAGTTGTTACCAGTCTCTGGGAACGAGACTGCTGCTTGTGAACTGGGGCTGGGCTCGATGGGGCTCTTCTAGAGGAAGGCTCTTCCTGGGCCCTCTCCAAATCCTCTCATCTCTTTCTAGCTTAGGACTCTGAACTACACTCACTAGACCAGAACCAACAGTGCCAGTTTTCTTGGAAGCCAGGACAGACTTCTGGCTCTTCCAGATCCAGGTACCACAGGTAAAGGGAGCTAGGCACAGGTTTGGCTCCCTGTGCACAAGCAGGTGTGTTCAGCACATGGAAAGTCATGTGGCTGCTCAGACTCTAAAACGTTTGAAATTTCTCTTCTTAAGAAGAGCACAGTATCCCTATTCCAAACACTGCAGTGATTTAAGAAGTCTTTGTCACAGTTACGTCTATTTCTCAGGCATACACACGCACACATACATATATTTATACACACATGTATGTATATTAAAAACTCACGTGCACTCTGAAAAAAGGAAGGTAAGAAAAGAAAAGGTCAGCAAAAGCCTCAAGATACTGCTCCCCTGGAAACAACTGGAAAAGTACAGCATCCCAGCAATGCATTCCTACAAACTGGAGAGTTGCCATTAGCAAATAACTATCCATAAGCTGGAGAAGGGAGGAGAAGCAAGTGCAAGTTTTGCAGGCAACAATGTTGACAGCAATTCCCAAAATACAATTCCTTAAGTCAGATAATGAACTATGTCCCCAGCAGCAAGTCAATCATTGGCAACTACATGGAAACAGTCAGAAAAAGAAACTTTCCTGCTCTCTTATCCAAGAAACAGGTTTTGGTTCATTCCTGAATTTATCCCTGTGCTGACATGTTCTGTCCATGAGCCCACTGCAACTGGAAATAGTCATTAGAGAAACTGCCAGAAGGTGGATGTGCTCTGAGAGACCCTTCGACAGGCAGGAGAGAAGGATTACACATCAGACTCTGTGAATGTGGGAGCTGGGAATGAGCAGGGAGACAGTCTGACAATGCAGTTATTTAATAAGCTGAGGACAGAGGGATAACAAGATCATAGTCCTAAACCCTTTCACAGCTGGCTCGAAAAGGCTTGGTTGAGAATCCCCCATTTTCAGGCCTTTGCTGCTGGGAGCTGTCGTGTTTCAATCTGAACTGTGAATTCTCAGCTCATGCAAGTTTCAGTGTCTGAATTTCAGCCCTTTGGTTACAGGATGATTAGCAGGTTCACTACCAGCAGATTAACTTCTTTATTTCCCACAGCTCTGCTTTGTTCAACACGTTCAGGTGCTGATCCAAGAGATTAAGAGACCTGTGATCTTTGTCACTTGTTAATCAAAACAACGAGCTCCCTTTATCTCTGCAGAACTCCTGTTTCCACGGGACTTTTACAATGGGGTGAGGTTACACATATGACAGCTGAGGCTACAAGAACACTTCCCATCAGGGAGTTCTGGATGACTTTGCCTGTCCTTTTCCGTGCCCCATCCCTGGAAGTGTCCAAGGCCAGGCTGGACGGGGCTTGGAGCAACCTGGTCTGGTGGAAGGCGTCCCTGCCCATGGCAGGGCTGGGATGACACGAGCTTTAAGATCCTGACCAACCTCCCAACCCAAACCTTTCCATGGTTCCATGTTCAGCTCTGTGAGTGTCCCCCAGACAGCACAGCTGCTCCTTCTGTGCTGTGTCCCTACTGTGTCCCCACAGCAGCTCCTCAGCAGCCTGGACTGCTCCAGTATGAGGTGAGGAGAGCTCAGGTTGCAGATCCAGCTGGGAACAGAGCCCTGCAATCCCTCTGCCAGAGGTATAAAGTACAGCATTGGTACTCCTGAGACCTCACAAAGTTTGGGGCTGGGGGAGTCAGCACATAGATGAGAAGCTTTTAATGATCTATGTAATCCCTTCACATTAATTAATGTCACTCAGCATTATGGTGAAGAGTAAAAAGGCAACAAACATCACAGTGATCACATTCCCTAAACTGGCTGCCTCAGCTGTTGCTGTGAACTCAGACCTTTAAACTTCTGCCAGAGGAAGAGCACATGTACTTGTTTAAAAAACAAAAAAGACCCCCCAAAATACAAAAAAATATCCAGGAATTCTTTCTGTAAGAGAAAAGCAAGGAGTGCTGCAACCCCAAAGCAGAGGCAGCCAACACCTGAACTGACAGTACGACTTCTCCCCAAGACACTGAATGTGTCAGCTGTGACCATCACATATGCAAAGCTTACCAGGATGGAATATTTTGGAATTGCTTGTGTTCAGCACGGGACTTCAGGTGTCAATACACAGCCCTGAGTGGGTTGTCACCATTCCAGGGAACAACATGCACTGTCTGCAGTTCTCAGGAGCTGCATCCTTGCATTAAAAATCTGCTGCAGGAACCGGAGCAGGATGGAACTCCAACTCCTGCCACTGATGGAGGAAACGAATGTCCTGCCTCTGCCAGCATCCCTCCCATTTTCAATGGAACCAACACAATTTGGCATTTTAAACAACCACAAACACACCTGTTACAGCTTTCCCAAAAGCTGGTTTACACAGTCTGAAACAGGAAATTTTCCAGGGCAGAAAATCCCTGGGGAAAAAGAATTAACTTGGTTAAAATCTGAGTATTTGGGAAATTGTCTTTTCCAACTAAAAAATAAAGTAAAATCAAAACTTGATGGTGATGCAGAATGTTTAGCTACTGAACCAAGAAAGCCCGAGGAGCGATGTTCACCTGCCAGTGCATCCCAGCAGCCTTCCACTGCCACCTCGTGGGAGCAGGAGACGCCTGAGCAGCTCCAAGGAACAGGATCATGGATCAGCCTCAGCTGAATTACACAAAATATCACTGGATATTAATAATGTATCAAAAATTTCCATTTCCTACTGAGCTCCATTGCAATTTCTTAGCATGTGGCTTTGGTTCAATTTCCAGTGTCCACTGTTCTCAGGGACAGAAGATGAATTAAGTCTGCACAAAAACTTTTCAAATAGAAAACCCAGGGAGGTTACCTGGCTTCCTTGGCTCCTCCACCCGTCACATCCCCACGTCAATACCGTGGAGCACAGAATTTAACAGAGTAGCTGATTTAGTGCTGAATTAGCTCTCAGCTGCAGTGACACACAGGATCTCTACAAATGTTTCAGGTACATCCTTGGCTTTATGTCCGTTTTGGACTCCCAGGAGTAGCTGAACAGGTCCAAGTTAGTAAAGCCCAGCCCCTGAACATCCAGGCAGTGGCACCGGGATGGCACCAGAGCCAGCAGGTGCCATCACTGCTGTCAGACCGAGGGTGAAGCGCGTACAGCAGGGCAGTGGTTCCCATTAGTAAGCCAAGAGGAATTGCACACAAACTCGGCATGGACAGGGCTGGGGAAAGGCAGTTTTACCTTCTGCTTGCTCCACGCTGCCGAGCTGCAGTTCTTTTACAATGCTTAGCTCAAGTGGTCCCTGCTTCCTTTCCTTGACCATTCCTGAAGGATCGTGCATGGATTCCTGCTTTTGTTAGCAGGCCAACCTACAGCTTGGGCTCCCCCGCCCAAAGCAAATGCCAAAATATCCACCCCCCTTCCCCTGAGCCCTGGGTGGATAAAGCCCTGGCAGCTGAGCATGCAGCACACACCTGCTTGCCGCCCTTACAGGAAACGCACTGACCCCGGCCCACACCTCGACCTTACTCCAAATAAAAATGCAGCCTGATTTCTGATCCAGCAGGAGCAATCTCGCCTCTTCCCAACATGGACAATCCCATGGCCAGCAGAATTCCTGCCCTCCCACGTCATCTGCACCAGCAGCCTTTGAAAAAAGGGACAACCTTATCTGAAAGCGATTAACTGCAGAGGCAGTGGCAGAGAAATGCTGTCACAGCAGGTGCCAGATGATCGTTCAGTTCTTCACAAGAGAGAGAAACCTCTTAACTTCTTGTTGTCCACTGTGTAGTGTGGACAGGAATCCCTCCCTTGCCCTGCAGCAGCTCCTTGCACGAGCATCCCACTGCTCTGCTTCCCCAGAGACCTTTCCCAGGAGATTAAGACCACTGAGCTTTACATCAGTCAGAGATAAGGATTATAGAGTCAAATGCTATTAAAAAAAGGGTGGCAGACAGCTAATGCTCACAGCTTTTCCTACCAGCTCCTTTCAAGCGACATTTAAATACCCCTTGAACGCAAATCTCGTAAAGATGCACAGAGATCAGGGGCTTTTATTCTATTTGTCAGATCATAAGGGTGAACAGACATTTCAGGCGACACATCCATGCTCGTCCTAGAGGAGACACACTTGGAATGCCCACAGGACAAGAATCATGAGGTAAAAGGACTTGCCAAAAATTGCTCATCTGACAGTACTGGTGGAGGAGGATTCAGTTATTAATATCTTAATAATATATGCTACTATAATTAGCAGCTGGACCCTTAGAATGAAAAATAAATTCCTCTTGGGAACAAAGCAGGAAACAGAAGTGTTTACCAAACACATTTACCTGGCATGTCAGTGAACATCCTTCAGCTGAAAAAGATTTCTAGAAGAAACTAGAGCGCAAGAAGGCACGGGCTGAGCAGAGCCACCAGCCCCAAAGCTGCCCAGAAAACAACCCACCTCACTCCTACTCTGGATTTCTCATGGAATCATGGAATGGTTTGGGCTGGAAGGGACTTTAAAGGTCATCTTGTTCCACCCCCTGCCATGGGCAGGAACACCTTTCACTATTCCAGGTTGCTCCAACCTGGTCCACCCTGGCCTTGGACACTTTCAGGGATGGGACAGTTATGTGAGAAACTGGTCAGAATAAATTAAAAAGTAAGCAGGCAAGAGATGAATTTCCTGTCTGTAAGAGCGTGCCTGATGGCAAGTGCTGGAGCCACCCTGCTGGAACCTTCCTGAGGAACAGGAAGAAAACACACAATGGCAGAATTCAGTTGTATAAACAGTGTGTGTGTGTGGCGAGGGCGGAAGATTAAAATTAAATTAAAATCCTCATTCTTGCCAAACCAGGAGAGATTTCAAATTCAAGAGTCCTTTTAAACTGGCAACATAACTGAGAGCACAGACTTGCCTTTCAGAAGTTCTTGGGCAAAGTCTGTCTCACCTCATGTGCCATCTGTGGGCTGCATGGTCGCCTTTCCAGCTGTTCTGGGAACTAAAACTTCCATAGAGTATGAAAAACTTCAGCCAGATCTCCCATACTTTCCTTCCAGCACAGGTATCTCACGGCATAAGTGACATTCCAGCATGGCAGGGTGTCCTGCAGTCCCTTTCCAAGCGCAGGGGGCAGAGCTCCGAGCAGCCCTGACCTGGGATACTCTGGCGGGGGCTGCGGTGCAGGACTCCCGTGAGAAGCCGTGACCAGAGCCCAGCACTGAACCTGCACAGACAAGGGCGCAGAGAACTCGGGGAAGGAGCTTTTGGTGGCACTAGAGGCCGCTGTCACACTGGAGGAAGGCAGATAATCCAGCACTGGGCTGCAGCCAGCAGGACCCCATTGCCCAGCAGGCACCCAGCAGCAATGAGGAAGCTGTTAGTTCTGCCCCGGGAAGAACAGGGGTGTGTGAGGTACTGCAGGCACAACATCCACACAGCTGAAATCCACCCTCAGCAGAGCCAGGGCTCTTTGAGTTCAGTGGACAAACACATTTACAATGGGAGACAATTTGCTTTTGGCAGGAGATCATCCAAATGGCCAGACAGCACCGTTCATCAGCAGCTCCAAAATTCCCAGGAAAAACCCAGAAGCAACTGCCTGGCGTGAGCCCTGGCTGTGGCAGACAGCCCGTTTCCAGCTGCCGGCAGCAGCACAGCGTAGTGCCACCGTGGAGCGATGGAGGCTGGATGTGCAGCAGGACACACGGAACACACGTGGCAGCAGCTGGGCTCAACCTCCGGGACATCCGGCCCCAGCCCCGGCGCTGACCGGGCATGGTCCGGCTGGCACCGCACGCCCCAAACCGACTGCTCCGCTGCCCCTCTGCTGCTTGTTCTTTCCTCCCCTTTTAATTTACACTATTTCCTAGCTACTGGAGCATTTCCTGACCAATTCAGCTGGAAAACAAGGAGCAGGCGAACCACCATGGGTCCTACGCTGTGGTGGGGCAGGGTGAGGCTTGTTGGCCACCACAGGATGCAAACCAGCACCCCAGAGCACTCCGCCAGTCGTTCCTCCCTAGCCCTAAGCAGCCTCTTCTGTTTTAACCTTTTGGCTTCACACAGATCATTTTAAGGCCACAAGTTCAGAGAGATCCCTATGATCTAATATTAGATGACCAGCCTGTTTATGTTTTTGTTGCTAAGAGCAAGCTGGCGCTTTGGAAACACCAAAGCAGCCCAAACACTCTTGCAACAGCTGCCACTGGGAACTCAAATCCATACAGCATTGCCCTGACAACTGTGTGCCATTTGCTTTTTTATTTTATTTTACTGGAATTGGGTCTCCTTCCCGAATAAGCTTTTCCCGTTTAGGTGACTTCTCCTGTCTCCCGGGGCCCAAATCTCCTAGCTCCAGCATGCAGGCAGCTCCCAGTCACTTTATCCTGCCATGAGGACGTACATTTATCAGTATGGTTTCCTCCCCCATGAGCACAATGCCTCATTTCTGGGCTTTTTTCCTCACAGTAGTTTCAAAGCATCAGTTAAAGGTGGGAGGAATTTTCTAGTGTTTTCTCTTTACATTACCATAATTCACAGGAGATGGTTCTCTAATAAAAATGCAGGAGACAAACAGATCTTCTGTATTATTTATAGAAACAGATTTGGCAGTAAATGCCAATGCAGTAATATCAATGGATGCTTTTTTTGGCATCTACAATTAACTATCCCAGTCCAGTTCTCTGCAGACAGTGCCAGAAGTCTGGGGGGACTTTGTGCAGCCCACCTCTGCAGGCAAAAATCTGCTGCTGCAACTTGATTCTGGGCTTGCCAAAATGGAGAGACCATTGTGAAAGGTCTGAAGTGAGAACTGAGAGCGTAATACTCACTCTGTCCTCTTGCACAACCTCACTAGGCACTGGCAGTATCTTTTGTCAGCTCATCTTGATTCAATTGCAAATGACCCCAAGCCAAGTGACCTCCAGCAAGCAACAGGAGCACACAGAGGCACTTCCAGGGCTAACCCATCAAAGATACACCAAAGATACCCTGCAGTGGCTAGTGCAAACTGTCCTTGAACACAAAGCTGATGAATGTGGCTCCTCCAGAATGTTTCCAATACCTTACAAACACTGCCTGTGCTACCTCTAGGAAAAAAAAATCCCAAACTTCATTACAAGTTTGAGTATTTTCCAACAGCACTGCCCACCTTGCTAAGATGTGCTGCAGGTGAAGTCGAGCAGCATTGCAGCCCCACCACCTTTAGCCTTGTAGGCTGGTAATTCCCATTATTGCTTTTGCCATCCCTTGGCCTCAGGCCATTTAAGATGTGTCAGAGGACTATTTGCACTCAGGAAGAGCTGTATTTCAATAAATCACTATGACAGTTTGGAAGAATCCAAGCACTATATACTCATTGCTGGTTAGAAACACTCAGTTCATTGATGCATTTTATTTATTACTATTTGCTTTCATTGATGCCATTAGAAGAAACAGATTTTGGAAAAGTTAACCTGTTTGCAAGAAGAATATATGGATCATGTAATATTCTGTAATTAATGCACAGGTGAAGTTCCTTTGAAAAGAGCTCTGGCTCCCCAGGTTTGAACTTCCCCAGTCTTAAAATAACACCATGTGATAAGAAAGAGATACCACCAGCTGGAGTCAGAGTCATTCCCAACACTGCTACTGCTCAAAAAGCCTCAGCTGTACATGGCAGACTCCCACCTCTGGCCTTTCCAGTCAATCAAATCACTGCTGCTGAGTCCATCTCCTCCTGTGTCACACACCTACACGCCCCAGGGAGTTTGTTTTCTCCCATTAACTACAGAGGGAATCTGGGGGACCTGTGCAGCACAGATGTCTCCATTGGGGCATAAGTAAATGCAGCTGAGCAGAATCAGAGGGACAGATTTTATCTGATGGTATCTCACTACAACTGTCTTTTTAAGATGGGATTCATTTTACAGAACCCGCTGCAAGGGGCTGCTCTGCTGCCTGTCCCTGCATACACACTGCATGGGGCTGAGTTTAGGAGCTCAGATTAGTACTGAAGAAAAAGGCTCAGAGATGCTGAAGCGACAAGTAGAAAATTACGAAACTAAATTTCACCTACAAGCCAGTGATGACTCAGTTCAAAACCTTCAGATAGAGACAGCAGCCTAGGAACTCCATGGAGCACCTACCAACCAGTTCTAACACCCCCACCATCGCCACCATGTGAGAGCAGCCCACGGAGGGGGCCACCAGAGCCCACTGCTCACTGACCTTCTGCGCTCCCTGGCCTCCTCAGCCGAGAGGTCCTTCCCCGGGGCGGAGGCAGCCCCAGCATTCGCGGTGCCGTTGGCAGTGCCAAGCACAGCATGGTTTGTGATTACACCTAGAGGGGTGCTGGCACAGCTGCCCTCTGCGTTTTTCTCTACAGCAGAATCACTTTGTTGCCTGAAAGGGGCTCTGAAATAGAGAAGACATATGGAAAGCAAAGCAAGTGAACTCCAGTGCTGACCGAGCCCCACCTCCTTGAGGGAGCATGGACAGTACATCCTCCTCGCTTTACACTCATGTTTGCAGAGAACAGCCACAGTAAAATGAGTTTTACAAAACTTGGAGAAGAATGAGCAGGAGGAATTAATAGTCTTCACATCCCTGTTTGTAGCAAAAATGATTAGAAAAATGTACCTGATGAATAAGCAGAAGGAAGGAACTCCCAAGAGCTTGTACAGCAAGCGCCCAAGGGTGGCCTGAGCATGCGCTGTGTCACAGGGACAGAGGGCACAAGGGACACATTGCAGGCTGTCACCTGCCTGCCACTCACACCCACCACTGGAACTGTCCAACACCACCATCCTGGGATTGCTTATCACTCTGGGATTGCTTATCAGCGCTTCCCATGTGGAAGCACACCTCCAATCCCTAGTCCACTCCAGAACTCAGAACTTCCAACCCGAATGCTGACTTTTGGAGCGTTATCTCCATTGGGAGCCATTACCTGGTGTGGTGGAGGGCTGATGCAGGAGTGTTCACACCGAGAGATGTGGGACAGCAAGAGACAGGTTGCCACGGGGTGCCCAGGGAGGTAGATGAGCCAATGGCAGTGGGTGAGGTAGCTAGAGATGGACTGCGACTGGCTGAAATGTAGGGACTGCTCAGGTCACTACTTCTACCAAATGAAGCACTGTAAAACAGCACAAAACCACGTCCTTCAGAGCACAGGAAATATTCAACAGCACATCCCACAGCTGGGCTGGCAGCTGGGAAGGGAGCAGGTACCACAGGGCAGCAAAACATGTGCAAGGAAATGAGAGAGTGGCGGAGCTGTTGCCAGTCACCCACGCAGGCCAGCGCCAGCAGAGCCCCGCTTAGCTAAGCCCAGCTCATTCCAGCGAGAGAATAACGGTGTGGGGGTGAGTTGGGGAGCATCAGAGAAGGGAAAAACCCTGCTGCAGTGAAAGCAGAGCACATGAAGCACCTGTGCCCTGGGGAAAGGTGGGTGCAAGGATGAGGATGCTCAAAGCATAAAAGGAGAGAGTGACGTAAGTGGGTCTGGCTGCATCACCCCTGAGGATGTCCAGGACTTCCAGGTTTAAGAACTTGTTTCCAGTGGCTTAAAGTTTTGGCAAAGATGATTAGACTTTAATTCCCTTTAAGGCATGTTTGAGCACAAACTGTTTTTGGAAAATAGCTAGCACAGCTGTCCGAAAATATTCAAGAATGAGCAAGGGAAATATGTATTTTGCCAGTTTAAAGCAAACCCTGAAAACCAATCTTACTGAAAAGCTGTGTTTGTGTTCATATTTTGGAGAAGAAGGAGGAAAGGAGAAGGGCTCTTATACAGGGATGGACCCTTTCACTTTTTCAAAGAAAATCCAGCCTAAGTAGGAGAGAAAATCCGCCCTAATGGGAGAGGAAATCCACTCTAGTGGGAAAAGCTGCGTATCTCTGAAAAAAGACTTGATGAAATCTGTCAGGATCTCCCTCTTGCACATGCTCAAGCCCTGCTCACACGCTGCTCCCTGCCTGCACAGAGCAATCCAGTGGGACCTAGGGCCTTGCCACACCTCTCCCAGCAGCTGGTATGCCTGCTTGCTACTGGTCAGACTGGACTGTCTGAAGGATCAAAGGCTAGGAAGGCCGGAAGGCTGGCTCTCGCCTTCTGCACCCTAAGGGCTGCCATGGCAGGGCACACAGATCAAAGCGGCTGCACAGGAATAAAAGCTGACCTAGAGGAAAGCAGCAGGCTGGGACAGAGCTGCAGGTTTTAGGGAAAGCCAGGACAACAGACTGAAACTGGAAATCAAATCTAAAGTAAGAATCCAGAGAACAGTCTGAGACTGAAATAACACTGGGAAGGGGCAGGACTACAGCCAAGGACAGGAGGCCAGAGGAAGGATCCAGTCCTGTTCACCCAGGCACCCAATCTACAAGCCAGTTTTACATGCCAAGGCCCCCAGCCAGCCCAGCACAAGCAGCTGGTCCCTAGGGAGCCAAAGGGGACAACAGAGCATCCTGGAAGGCCTCCATAGGGAGGAACCTCCCATTTGGGCTCCTCAGTCGATGGCTGCCTGCCATACCCAGGTCACACAGAACAAGCAAGTCATTGTCACCAGGTAGCAACCTCCACTGGACCCTAAACAAAGCCTCCTCTGGAATGCTGGCCCCTGCCTGAAGCATGGGGGAGCAGGAAGTCCTGTTGGAAGCAAGTGCCTCCCTGCTTGGCTCTCTGCTCCAGAGGGAAAGGCCAAGTCCTGGAGATGGGCTGGGAGGAGGGTGGGAGTGGGGAGTGGAGCCGGGCCCAAAACGGCGTGTGGAGCAAGCGGCTGTGGAGTCACATAAATGAGTGTTCTGAGGAGAGGATGGCAGGGGAGCCTGTGCCAGGGAAGGAATGAGAGGATCAGCAGGGGAAAAGGTGGTGGCAGCCCTGGGGGAGCAGAGTTGCTGTGGCACCATCCTAGGAGAGCCCAAGGCAGAGAGGCTGGGGCACGAGGGTGGCTGCAAGAGAGAGAAGGAACTTGGTCAGGAAGGGAGGATGCAGGAGGGTTACCAAGAAAGCCCTGACAAGGATTGTCTTCCAGAAGGGAGAGGTAATGGGTGAGGATGAACAGCAGCACCAGGTGCCTGGGAGAGCAGTGATGGGAGGGATGAGGGGGAAGGAGAAGGAGGAATGGAGGAAGAGGGCACAGCGATGGCATTGTGCCAGCTCTGATGGACACGGGCTGAGAAACGCGGTGCTGGGGCAGCAGGAAAGCGCTCCTGCTCCCAAGGGAGCCAAGGCACTGCCACCTCTGCGGGAATTCCCCTGCACGGGTGCCATTGCAGTGTGCGAGGAGCACTCCAAGGATTTACTCCATTGTTCATGTTTGATCGGAACAGGACCAGAAAATTGCAATATAAAGGTTAGCCAGGGAATCCTGTTAATTAACAGCTGTGTCCATAGGAGTCTGTGAAAGGGAGGATTATGAATTTATGCTGAAGAATTCAACATTAGAAATAAAAAACAGCACTGACACACTGCTCCTCATTCTCTAACATTATCACCACAACAGAACCATCAGGGAACGAGCAATGAAATGCAAAGCAACATTTCAAAGCACTAAAAAGAAATACCCCTGAGAACAAAGGCATTAAAAACTTTAACTTAAGAACTTTCACACTCTTAAAAAGCTTCCACATGTGCTAATAAAAAAGGTTTGCAGAAAGCACACAACTATTTTTTAAAAACACACTGCCATGGGGTATTGCAGAAATCAAACTAGGATTTGTGTATGGAAGTTGGCCACTGTGGTGGCTGTTAAGAACAATGGTTAAATATAACCCGTGGCTCCTAAATTCCTGATTGCTGGAAGCAAGGAGAGCGTGGGAGGTGGAAGACCATTCTGAAGTTATCCTGGCTTTTGCAACTTCTCCTCCAAAAACCAACTGCTGTCAGAAACAGAGTCTGGGCTGCAGGGACTGTTGTCCTGGCTCACTGCAACGGCTTTTGTGTGACCAGAACCAGCAAGAAGGAATTTGCATAAATGTGAAATGAAGGAGAAACTGTGAGGGTGAAAGATTTCGTTCTGGCTTGTGAGCCCTTCCTGGGAGGCAGCACTTCTGGCTGATGTCAAAGGCAGGATGCTGAACTAATCCAACTTGCTATGCCAGCTTTCCTCCACATCCTTTCATATACAGGCAAAGTGACCTGGCTTTATGAAGGCCAGCAGGCACTAAAATGGACACCAAGATGTCAGAGCAGGGTTCTGTGGATTTCTGGGCCAGTGGTACACACAGAGAAAGCAGGACAAGTGCCAGTGCCATGACAGAGGGAGCTTCAATATCTCCTTCAACTAAAGCCAAAGAAATTTGTAACAGTGCTGCAAGTTATTTTGTTCCCTTTTATTTAAAAAAACCCAGAAAACCAAAACAACACAAAAAACAACAAATAACCCCCCCAAAACCAAAAAACCAACCAAAAACCAACCAAAACCCCACAAAACAACAAAAACAAACCCTCCAAAACAAACAAAAACAACAAAAAACCCCAAGCAAACAAACAAACAAACAAACTAAAAAAAAAACCCCACCAAACTAAAAAACCACACCACCAAAAAAAAACCATCTCCCACACAAAACACAGCCTTTTTCCACATCTCAGATGACCTGCTGCTGTTGTTCATTCTGTTCTTGGGGGGGGTCATACAAAGCACTTAACATAACCAGGGTTAGATGGGATATTGGGAAGGAATTCTTGGCTGTGAGAGTGGTGATGCCCTGGCCCAGGGTGCCCAGAGCAGCTGTGTCTGCCCCTGGATCCCTGGCAGTGTCCAAGGCCAGGCTGGATGGGGCTTGGAGCACCTTGGGACAGTGGGAGGTGTCCCTGCCCATGGCAGGGGTGGCACTGGGTGGGATATAAGGTCCCCTCCAACCCAAACCAGTCTGGGATCTCTATGGAGATGAGTCAAATGCTGAGGCCAAGGAGAGCTGCAGACGTACAGAGTCATCCCCTCAGTGACACCCAAGCATGTCTCTTGAATTCTTCCTTTCTAAGAAGAAGCTTTTATCTTTTGGAGTTGCTAATACTTGGAAATGACAAAAAGCTTATGTCTAACAGGCAACCAGGTTTCCTTCCTCATCTTAGGGGAGGGAGCTAGGCTGGAGAAATCAGAGGTTCAATACAATTGTATTCAATTCCTCTGTGCTCTCCTACAGAAAACTATATGGGATAAAGGTCTAATTGATCATGGCTTTACTATTATCTATGAAATGCAAACCCATTGATCTCTCCCTTAAAAGCACATTTATTCCTAGCTGGCACAGCTATTCTCTGTACCTAGTTGTGAACTGGCCACTCTCTTATGAAAGGCCAGAATTCAGCCTTTGTGACAAGAACTCAGTATTAGTAACATCCCACTGCAGCCTGAACCTTCCCCACCCTCTGTGCAGTTTAACCAAGGAAATACAGTACAACTGTGTGAGTGCAACACTAAATGTGGTGCAGGATTAGCTGGGATAAACCAGCAATGTTTGTAAGATTGCCTGGGGGTGACTGGGCTGCCCCTCAGAGGAGGGAGCAGCAAAGGTGTGCCACCTGTCAGGGGCAAAAGTTTTCCGATGTAATCAGCTGCAGCTTGTCAGACTGGCTTTGGAGAGAGACAAGCTATGGAGGCTGGGCTGTCATCACGTCCCAGGATAGCTGTGAAGTCACTGGAATGGATCAGCAGAGCAGAAGGCTTCTGCTTGAAGGGGCTGCTTCACCTTTTGTGGCAATGGATCTGTACGTGCTCAGCAATGGGCCACACACATCCTCGAGCACTTCCCTCTGCAGCAGAAACAGTGGAACAAATTGCCTCTTCCCAAGAATCTCAAGCAATTGTTCCATCTTCAGGACACTTATTTAGTTCAGGGTCTAGAATTTGGTGAAACTCCATCTAAACCCCTGAACTACTGCTGCTGTTTTTCCTAAGCAGCAATACAATGTCTTTGCAGTGTGACGTGTTTATTACAGGCTGTCTTGATGGTCTCCAGTATCAGCTGAAATAAAGGAGAGGTGCTGGCACTGCTGATCCTCCTGCTCACAGCTGAGATGAAAGCCCAGCAATGCACTGTTTGCCTCACCAGAGCAGGGCATTTCTTCAGCTCAGAGAGAGCTGTTAGCTGCTACCTCAAGGACACTGAGGCTCTGCCTCCCAAGGGGTCCAGGATAATGCAGTTACAGGAGTTCTGCCTGGAATTGCCTTCCTGCCGCTGCCTGGCTCCTTTGCCAACAATCAGCCTCCACAACTTCACACACACTGTGCACAAACCGTTTCCTTACTGCCACAAGACAATGGTGGAAGCATCCTTAGCAAGTGCTGTACATCACACATGAGGTCACTGCCACTTTCTGATACTGCCATAAACATGGACTCACGTAGACCAAAATCAGAGATAAGCTACAACTTACTCACCAAAAGCTATATGAACAATGCTTTCAGACTCTTATTAAATTAATCTGTTTTTATGATCGATTTTGGTTTTATTCTCTAACCATAACACCAGGATTAAACAGAGAAAACATTACATTTGAGTTATGGAAACAAGAGTATTTAAATTCAGTCCAGAAATCAACAAATTAATAAAAATTATAGCCTTTAAAAACACTGTTTAGCATGACAAACGTCAGAAAATCTGAACTTTCCTTTCCAGCTCTCAGCAGAAGAGGGTCCCAAGGCCAGTTACAAGATGCAGGAGGCAGCAAGCAGGAGGCTGAGGTCTGGGAGGTGTGTTAAGAGTAGTTCTGACTGCCTGGGAACCCACGTAAGACAGAACTGGACGTACCTTTTCAAGTAGGTGGAGACATAGGTAGTGGGTGCCCCAGAATGGGGAGCTTCGTTTCCCTTTGGCTCGTCCCTCCAGGGCTGCCGGGTGTAGGAGCCGCTCCGCACCAGGTTCACAGCAGATTCTCTACAGCAGGACAGAGCACAGGCTTTGCTTAGAAACACCTCTGGAGTCTGCTTTTGGCTCTTTTACAGTTCCAAAAAACAAATCCTTCCCTTACACCTACGTGCTCCATTGTTCAGGTGACACAGCTCAGAGAAACACCTGCTCTGGCCTTAACATCAGCTCCTGCTCTTGCCAGCTCACTTCAGAACCACAGATGATGTAATGTTTTGCATAAAGAGGAACAGGATCTTTTTTAGTGAGAAAACTTGCAAATGAAATTCAGATCGTCCATAAAAATAATTTAATGTGTTAAATAGTGTCATTTAATCTTCTCCCTCCTGTCTTGTATCAAACAACAAGGTATAAATGGGCAGATACTGGAACTGCAGGGAAACTTTTATTCTTTGAGGTATCCAGGCAAGTACAAAAGCAATTCAGCACAGCAAATCCTTTCATAGAATCATTAGGCTTGGAAAAGCCCTCTAAGATCATCTGGTCCAACAATTAACCCACCACTGCCAGGTCCGCCACAACATTATGAAGTAGAAAACAACAAACAAAATATTTACAGCATCTAAAGCTACTTGACAAGTTATCAAGAAATTCCTAGTAGTCCTATTTATCCTGGTTATCTGAAATCAGGGCTCTTTCCCTGATGCTAATGCACACTCTGGCACTGTGTCCCACTCTTTTCTGGTCCTGGACAGGACCTGGAGCTTGGAATGCAGCACTTATCCATTCCCCCATCAGCCTGCAATTATTTCTCATTTCCAGCTGTAATGCCTACACTGATGCTCTCTCAGACACCTGTGGGTTCCAAGAAGGAAAACTCAGATGTTTTGAAAGGAAGGAATATTGGGAAAAATCTGTACCACACAGCCTGCCTGGGCACCATGTGTTCCTGAAGGCCAGTTCTCAGTCAGTCCCCACGCCACCCGGCAAAGGACACTTGTCAGCACCCAGCTGGATGTGCCACTCGACAGCAGCCTCTGCCAAACTGCTCAAGCTGATCAACAGACACAAACTGTCTGCAAAACTCTGGATCGCAGAGACTGCCTGAGAGTGAGCAAGAACACAGTGGGGAGGTTCCAGCAAAATATCAGCAAAGAATCTCACGCTGTGCTGAAATTCTCTCAGGGTGTCATCCACCATGGCTCCTGCCCAACAATTACAGTTCAGAGCCACTGCTCTGCATGTGCCTTTCTTCCTCTCTTGGGGAAGTAGCTGGAAATGAGGCTAAGGTCAAATTTTACTCCTTCTAGCACAAACTCAATCATAGAATGGCTAGGACTGGAAGGGTCCTTAAAGCTCATCCTGTCCAACCCCCTGCCATGGGCAGGGACACCTCCCACCATCCCAGGCTGCTGCAAGCCTCATCCAACCCGGCCTTGGACACTGCCAGGGATCCAGGGGCAGCCACAGCTGCTCTGGGCACCCTGTGCCAGGGACTCCCCACCCTCACAGGGAAGGATTTCTTTCTAATATCCAATCTAACCCTGCCCTCTGGCAGTGGGAAGCCATTCCTCCTTGTCCTGTCACTTCAGGTCCCTGTCCAAAGTCCCTCCACCGCTCCTTGGAGTCCCTTTACGCACTGGAACGCCCCTCAGGAAGTTGTTTGTAGAGATCAGCTCAAATACACCAGGGAATCCTGGATATATATCCCATTTACACCACGGTTCTGTGCAGGGGCACCTACACACACTGACTGAAAAAACAGCCCTGCAAGGAAACAGCTCCTACATGGGAGAGCTCATGAGCTCAAGTGAATCTCAAGAGACAGAGGTGTGAACAAAGGGAATGAAGGTGACTGCTAAGCAAGTGACAAGGGCAGGTGTCAGCGACAAAACGAGGCACTTGCATATAAAAGGAAAAGGATCCATAAATCTGGTTGCTTGGATGGGGCCTGTGTCTGTGTGAGTACAGGGGTGGAGGAACCAGTCTGCTGCCCTGCTCACGTAAATGAAAACCAGCGTGTCAGAACTTTTAGAGACAGAGCTGTGATTTCCTGTGTACTTGAGACTGCTGAGAAAATATACAAAGCATAACTACAGAAAAATTATATTCCAGAGGTCCTATTGACAGGATGGAAGTTGAACATTAACTTCAGCCAGTCTCACCTGTTTTCTTTTTCTTCTATATCACTTGTACTGCTCAGTCTTCTGGGCACTATGGTGGCAAGATAGCTCTTGTTGTCTCTGTCCTGGTGAAGCGAAAGAGGAACTTCAGGTGCACTTCTCTTACCCTTCCAGCACGTTCAGTGGCAACTAAATTCATCTTCAAATTTCTTCAACCAAGAAAGCGTTCTCCTATCAGCTGGTTTAAAGAATTTTCTTGGGCAACACATACCACAGCATAGAAGTATCAGTTCTGAAAGGGATTTCCTGAAGAGCATGGTAGTGAATAAAAGCATGTTCTAACTTAGAAAATGACTTGCAAATCATAGAATCAGAGAATGGTTTGGGTTGGAAGGCACCTTTAGAGGTCATCTAGTCCACTAGACCAGAGCTCCACCCAACGTGGCCTTGAATACCTCCAGGAATGAGGCATCTACCCATGGGCAGAAAAGTTACAGTTATATGTGTACATGTGGTGGGATTCACAATGCAGCTGGTGGATACGGGAGGAATCCACACAAATGACAGGAAAGGAGAATCTCCACTGCAGATATGTGCTACTGTCTGGACTGGACAATTTCTGCTAAAGAAGGGGCTGTGTCAGACTGGCTGTCCCTGTTCAGCAGCAGCCCAGTCCAAACTGAGCAGGAATCAGGCGAAGGGGGCACCAAACTCCAGTTCTGGAGAAACAACTTATAAGAGGGAAATATTCTTCTAAAGACAAATTCAAAAGAATGAAAGAGACCCACGTTTGTTATGGATACAAACCCCAGCAAAAACTCAAACAGAAAGGGTTTTACACCGTGGGGTAAAGTGGGATGCACTAGAACATCCTTGCTGAAAGCCAAACCTTTTCCTTGTTGTCCAACAGCGCAGATATCCGAGGGCTGGATGAGGAGCGGTAGATAGAAGCAGTTTTATCCCTCTGTGCCTCACGAGTGGCAGCGACTTCACTCAACATGTTGTGGCTGCCAGTCTTCCTCAGTCCCAGCCGCCACGACGAAGGTGACTCATCCTTCTGCTCGTCTGACTTGCTGAGCCAACTGAACTGTAGAGGAGAAACAGGGACATTTGGAAAAAGGAAGAGCACTGCAAGGCACACTCTAAGTTCAGAAAGTGTTTCAAAAAGCCCCAGTTTTTGCTGGGCTACAGTTGTAAAATAAGAGTGACTTTTATTTCCTGCTTCACCCTAATTACAGGACAGAGCTCAAGGTGAACTCACAGGGATGCAAACTGCTGAAGTGCCTCATCCCCAAGGACAGAGGATGAGAAGAATCTTGTGTCACTGTGCAGCTCTTTGCCTACGCAATGCCCTCCTCCAGCTTTGAGGAAAGAATACAAGGAACAACGAAGCTTTTATTATCACCCATTTAGGAAGGGGGAATTATTCAGTAAAGGCAGAAAACCAAAATAAGTACTCAGGTCTTACGGAACCAGCTGCAAATAAACCCCTCACACCAGTGGAGTCCAGGAGAAGCCATTGAGATCATCAGGGAGCTGTAGCCAACACTGTAAAGGGAGAGACTGAGGAAACCTGGATTGTTCAGAGTGGAAAAGAGAAGGCAAAGATAGGATTTAGTTGCTCTGCTACTTGGGGGTGGGTTTACAGAGGACATGGAACCAGACTTCTCCACAGTCTACAGTGAAAGGAGGAGAAAAAATGAGTTTCCACACAGGAAATTCCAGCTGACACGGAGACGTAACTCCCGGAAGGAGCGAAGCTGTGCTGGGACAGGGAGTGAGGGATTGGAGCATCTCCATTCTCAGAGACCTTTTAATACTCAGCTGAGCTCTGGCAGATCAAAGCAACCCAACTTGAGCTTAAAGATGCTTCGAGCAGGATGTGGACTTCCGCCCCACTTCCATGGGCAGGTAACTGTGCATATCACAGAACAGGCCTTTGTGCTTTTTGTTACGTGAGGCACTTCTGACCTGCATATATCAGTCCTTAAATACACAACTGCTTCAATCTACAACTGCTAAAATGCACGACTTTAGCTACAGTTATCAGGTCTTACAAAAGGCTGCCCACTGCCATTCAAGAATGGAGCCTGAGCATCACAAGAGACACTTGTACAGCACTAAGCACCAAGTTGTGCAGGAAATAAAGCAAACAAGTTATTAGGAATTATTGGAAAAGTACAGAATACAAAACACACCATGACTGTGGCTCTGTGTTACTGCAGAGTACAATCAAACCTTTGGTACCATGCACAGCTCAGCTCCAGGGCTCAGTAGCAGACAAGAAAGGAAGAGTTTCCAAGAAAGGCAACAAGGACAAGTAGAGCAAGAGACGTTTTGCATGAGGAGATATTCAGCATATCAGGAGTCTCCAGGCTGAGATATGACCAAGGTATATGAAACCCTCAGTGGCACACAGAAGGGTGAATAAGGAACAATTATTCCTTGGTTCTTCCCATAAAGGAACAAGGAGCAGCACACAAATCCAGCATGTGGTAGGTTAATGTGACAGGGATCTTGTATTGTAGGTTTTTAACTAAGCTGAAGGACTCTTTGCCATTGGACATGTGAGGATCCCAATCAAAAAGTGATTGCATAAATTCATACAGGAAAAGTCCAACTGGGGCTACTGAAGACAAAAAATACACCAGGTTCAGCAAGTCCCTGAAATGTCAATTGCTGGAAGGTGGGAGGGAATTCCTGCAAGATCCTGTGCTCTCTAGCATCTTCTGATGGTCACTGTCAGGAGCACACAAGGCTTTTGATCAAAGCTGATCTAAGCATTATTATACCATATTCTACATGACACAAACCATCTGACACTATTCAGAACAAATGGAGCTACTGGGGAGCTCTGCCCTCAGACTCACTGTCTGAAGACTGCCACGCTGAAATTATTCCTGCAGTATCTGAGCAATGTTTTCAGCTCAGGTCATTTCAACGCAGATGCAAAGAGTTAATCTGTATTCCACCCTTTCCAGCACTTCCAGTCTACTGAGCTGCACATCTCTAACATTTTCATGTAGTTTTGATGCTTTCCTCAGAGAAAGCTCAAAACCACAGCAAAAACTGCCGTCTGTAAATTCTGAACAACAAAGGAACACCACATACTTAAAACTCCCCTAAGAGAGGGCAACACAAGCTAAAGCCCAGTCTGTAAAAGAGAATTACAGAAAAATCAAACAGGTGAGAGAAGGGAAAGAACCTGATCTCAAGTGACTGAGGTCAAATCAACTGCTCTGCTCACAGGCCAGCTTCTACACCCTAACACCCTTATTTGGACTAAAACAGCTCAAAGGAGCAAGACCAAACCTCGGCAGCTGGGAAAAGGTTAACTGAAGTGCTCACACTTCCCAGTATCCTTCTACCTCTAACAGCTCCCCTGCTAAGCCAGCCTGAACTGAACAATGCCCAGAGGAGCTCTGTTTCATTTGATCTTGGTTACACTCAGTTGCATGTGAAAAATAAAAAATTGTGACTAAGCAAGAAACATTTCCCTCTGACATGCACTGAGTGCTTCAGCCCTGGGCCAGGTGTCTGTGTTGTTTTCTCCACAGTCTGGTGCAAAAAGAAAGCAGCAGCCCAGGACACAAGCCCTGGGCAGAGCAGAGTCCCCTGGTGTCATCTAGCTGGATGATCTGAGAGCTGGAGGATTCACGTAAGATTTCAGTGACCACTTCACCTTTCAAAACTTTTATAGCCCAGCTGGCCAGCCACATGCAAACCACCCTCTGCCTGCTGGGCTGTAACATCACACCACTGACTCAACTGGCTTTGGCAAGTCAGAGGCACTTTGGTGACGATGGTGCTGAACTCACCACTGACACACGAGCAGGAATCAGCTCTGGTGACAGATCTGCTGGGAAGACACGGCACCAGCCCCCTCAGAACTGACAGCACACAGAGCAGGTGCTGTAGGCTGGGTTTCTTCACCACAATTTGCTTTGGAGGATCAGAGATTCAAGAGGAACCATATTCTACCACCACCCTCCTTGGGGGTAGCTCTACACTGCTGTTAACACATCTTTATCAGAATTTCATACCACCAGGCTTTTCTAAATTCAAATTTTAAACTCCTCTGAAAATTAGTTTCAGAGCATCCATCTCCCAGTAAGACCTTCTGCTTCTGAGCACTGCTGGAGTCCCCACTGATTTCAAATTCACTTACTCTTCTGGCAGATGCAGTGAAGGAGTTGGGCTCGGGTGGTGGCATTTGCTCAGTGATGCTGGGCCTGGATTCGCGGCTGGAGTGGTTGGCAAAGGGCTCTTCCTTTCTCTCTACAATTTTAAACAAGAAGAGAAACCAAATGTTTCAGTATTGCACTTCCAAGGCCCCTCTTTACACAGAGTGTGCTCTTCACTCCAGTTCAGCGCTGTGTGACCTCAGCCTCCTCAGCTCACAGAGACGTCGGTGCCAAGGCTAAGCTGGGCTTTCTGCAAAGAGCTTCCCACTTCCTAAAGAACAGGATGGATACATTTGCCTGGCAAGGCTTTTGGACGTGATCCTCACAGACAAGCAAAATCTTTGCAGAAAGCATCGTGAGGACACACAGGTTTTTTTGTTTTTCACAATTTTTTTTCCTATCTGGGAATTTCTTCCCTGGTAAATCTTGGGATGAAAGGAGCACATGATGTGCCTGCTGAAGCATGAGTGTGTTACAGCCCACGGCCCTGAGTGCCCAGTGCTGGGTTTCACTGCATGGTTCTCTGCAGTTGCTTGTTCTGCTGGGCAGAATTTCTGGTCTTCTGCAGTAAAATCCATTTTTCTACAGGAAGCCAGGAGTGCTGCCCAACAAAAGCCCTTGCTTGGGCTCCAAACAAGCTAAGCAACCCTTGTCCAAGCTCACAGCTGGCTCCCTGCTTGTTAGACAAGTGCAGCTGTCCAGTATCGCATTTATTTTTTGTATCTATGCACATGCTTGAACATGAAGAACATCCACCAGACATTACCATGGGAAGAGTAGCAGAACGTGTGACTCAGGTAACAGGTTCACTTGACAGGAGAGCACAGGCTGGAGACAGACTACTCACCACAAACCCAGGCACATGGAACATGCCTGAGAAAAGATGCACCTTCACCAACCAGCCAACGTTTTCCTTATAGCTATGAGTGCTCACACAGTCATGGCTTGGAAAATATAAAGTAATTTTAAGCACAAGCACCCAAACAGTCCTAGCAAATAACGTATGTGCAGGGAATAAATATCTGCTGTTACACATTTGGAGCAGTTTGGGATGGAGCATTTGGGAGGATGGCACCTTGGAGCGTGAAGATCAATTTTTCTGTAACAAATGTTCTCAGTCCTAGAAAAAAAAGGATTCAAAGGACACAGAAAACAGAAAAGAGCAAGCCAAGAGAAACATTTAAAAATAACAGGAAGTTAGCAGGACTGACAGAGCCTGAACTAAAGAGACAAAGGCAGAATCATGGAATCTCCTGAGCTGGAAGGGACCCACAGGGATCATCAATTCAACCCCTGGCCCTGTACAGACCCCCCAACAATCCCACCCTGGGCCTCAGAGCATTGTCCAAATGCTCCTGGAGCTCTGGCAGCCTCGGGGCTGTGCCCATTCCCTGGGGAGCCTGGGCAGTGCCCAGCACCCTCGGGGGGAAGAACCTTTCCCAGAGATCCAATCTAAACCTCCCCTGACAGAGCTCAGCTGTTTCCTTGGGTCTGCATGAGAATGGGTTCTCAGCCACTTTTCCCTCTCTGTGAAGCAGCAGATTTCAGCTCTGGAGCCAAACCCTTGGGTGCACTTTCACACAACGCTGGGGAAGGGGCAATAGTTCCCCCATCCCTCCTTGCAGGCCTGGCCTGGCATATTTGGCATCCAAGTCGGTGGAAATGCACACGGACAAGGAATGATGTGCTGCCAGCTGCTGATCCTGGCAAGTGAGGCTGTAAAACACAGGGCACTGCAGCCAGGGGAGGCTGCAGCAGCTCTCCAGGCTGGGCTGGATGAGCACTGGGAGCCTCTTCGGGAAGTTTGGAGCACACAGGTCAGCTTTTAAGGTCAAGCCTAATTAGAAGGGCACAAGCTTGAAGTGGCAATGACAGGTTGGGATGGACTAACTGTGAGCAATGTGACTGGAAGTTGATGGCAGAGGAGGGACAGGCCCAGGGACTCTGTGCTGGCAGCATGAGGAGTGGCATAGCCACAGGCAGCATTGGCTTCGGACAGGATCACACATTTTATCTTACCAAAATTGCAGCAATAAACGTTATCAATTGCAGACAAGAGAAACTGGTAAGGATTAGCTCAATCTCCTCAAAACAAATTTGGTAAGAGCAAAAATTTAGGTTTCTAATTCCTTTTTGGTAAGGGTTTTCGGATATGAGTTTTTGTTTGGTTGGTTTTTAAACAAAACAACACTAAAAGCTTCCCTGGCCTGCTTTTAATTCCCAATAATTACACAGCATAATAGTTCCCAGAACAGATAATCACTGTAGAACTTTATACTCATCTTTCTCTTGTTTACAAGAGGTCAATGCCAAATTAACTGTCCTCAAAATGAATAAAGTGACATTAATGCCCTTAGCTTCCTTTGTTTGAAGAACACACATTTCTTACAGATTGTAAGAAACATACTACTCTGAAGCCTTCCAGCAATTTCACTGCTTCCCTCATCCAATTTCTTCCTTCCATAGTCTCTGCAAATTCAACAAATTAATTGCAACCTGAGACTCTTCAAAACACACCTCAAAATAAACTTGTGTGTTACACTGCCAGCTTCTACATATCCTGCTTTATGCGCAGCTATCAAAGGGGTTGGAATTTTTAGATTTAAAAAGATCACTCAGAATACTGTTTTTTTCCATCTGGACTTTGAACATTTTAGAATAACAGTCATAATATGCATGTCCAGCACTGCTCAGAATGATACAGGTATGGGAATAAAGAAAATGCAGAGGAATAAGGGAATGATTTGCATGTTTTCATACCTATGCCTCCTGTACCATCGAAGCACGCAAAATGATGAGTAGATAAACGTGGAACCACAGAATCCCAGAATGCTTTGGACTGGAAGGGACCTTAAAGCTCATCTCATCCCCCCCCTGCCATGGCAGGGACACCTCCCACTATCCCAGGTTGCTCCAAGCCCCATCCAGCCTGGCCTTGGACACTTCCAGGGATCCAGGGGCAGCCACAGCTTCTCTGGGCACCCTGTGCCAGGGCCTGCCCACCCTCACAGAAAGGAATTTTTTCCTAATATTCCATCTAAACCTACTCTCTACCAGTTTGAAGCCATTCCCCTTGTCCTGTCACTCCAGGCCCTCTCTCCAAGCAGTCTCTCTTCATCTTCCTCACAGGCTCCCTTTTGGTACTGCAAGGCCACCATGAGGTCACCCCGAAGCTTCTCTTCTCCAGGCTGAACAATCCCAACTCTCCCAGTCTTCCCTTACAGCAGAGCTGCTCCATCCCTCTGATCATCGTTGCTGCCTCCTCTGGACTCTCTCCAGCAGCTCCAGGTCCTTCCTGTGCTGGAGCCCCAGGGCTGGAGGCAGCTCTGCAGGTGGGGTCTCACCTGAGTGGGGCAGAGGGGCAGAATCCCCCCTGCCCCGCTGCCCACGCTGGGGGATCAGCCCAGGAATACCATTGTCTCTCTTTGAAATCAGTAATACTGTGACATTTATCATTTTCATCATCAAAATGAAAAATCCTACTTCTCTTTGGAGTCCTTCTGTAATGTGGGCTGATGCTATTAACTTGTTTTAAATCTTGTTTTAAAAAGCGTTCCAAAGATGTGACCCCCACTCACATATGCAACAAGTAATAGCTGTGTCCCCATCCAGCTGGGCAAGTCCACACTCGTTTTATCACAGATTTCAGAAGTTTACAAGGTGGGGTTTCAATTCTGATGGAAATTTCTCCAAGGATCCAATAATCTTTCCAGAAAAGCAGAGCACAGGTAAAGCCTGAAGCTTAATCATTACCTGAATGCTTGTTGTCTCCCATTTCTATTAGCTTTAGTGGTTTGACATAGACTCCTATAATGTGCTTTGCTCAGTGAATTAATGAAATAAAAAGACCTGTTCTGGCTTTACACAAAATTTAATGCCGAGTGCTGTAGAGCTTTCCTTGCTGAAGGATCTTAGGATGTACCTGACTCAGTGAAACCCCACACAGCTCCAGGTCTTACAGGTGTGCAAACATTTGACTTGCTTTGGTCAAACTACCACCACGTTTACAGGGATTACAAGGACTGGCACCCAGCTAGACCTGTATAATTTATATTTACATAAATACGTATATAATCAGGAAAAACCCCTGATTTATGGAGCAAATGGATGTGACTTGTACTGCATATGTCTTTCTACCACTGACAACTCCACTAGACTTGCCTGATTTAAATGCCCAAGATCATTGCCCTGTGTTACTGCCGTGCCCACCCAGCTGGTGCAGCAGTAGCTCTGTGGAGCCCAGCCAGGATTTTCCACACCTCTCACCCTGCCCCAACAGCATTAGCTGATACAATCCTAACACAGGTGACAATTTCACTGACACAGAAGCACAACAAAACTTTAAACTACGCTTCTCCTCAAGATCTATTTCTCAGTATATTGGATATAGACCAAGTAAGTTGATGATAAAAGTTGTTTAACCATTAAACACATCATAGTCCAAGATCCATCTGTGTTTGCAGAAATATTACGTATAAGTAATTCTTGGCTCACCAGGTATCTGTATTTAAACCTTCTGTGCTGTACATAAACACTTTTTAAACTAGGTGAGAAAGCCACAGAGATTATGGGAAAGGAATGGGAGTAAGATGCCAGCAATATACTATAATGTAAATGCTACTGTGACTCTGTGTACTTAGTCCTTAATTTCCACTACCTTTTGCAATCATTATTCATCACAGCCTGGAAAATAGTAGTTCCTCACTGCTATAATCACCTAGAACAGCTTCAGCCCTTCGCTTCAGACTGAAACACAACAGGCTGTTGCCTTCCTACACCTTCACTTGCTTTCCTACCATCCTGCAGCACCTAAAGGATTCTTCTTGAACTGGGCCATCAAGAAAGAAACCTCTGTTTAAGAACCAGCTATGGACAATGTGTTATCTTCAATACATGTGAGCTGGAAGCAGGAATGAAAATAGGATCTGAAGGATTTCTTTTTAAAAAAAAAAAAAATTATGCTGACCTGGGAGTCAGCATTTGGATCAGTGTTTTTACCAAATTAGCTCGATTTCTCCAAATTCTGTACATATACACGGGAAGCAAACTTTGCAGGATGTCCTTAACAACCTATTATGTAACAATAATAATAATAATACTAATAGTAATAATACCTAGGGAAATTATTAAACCTAAGACTGTACTAAGTCTTACCTGACTCCTTTTCAGGGTCTGATTCTGAAACTTCATCTTCAGCTTCTTCCTCTTCTGAACTAGAACTACTTGAGTCCTTGTTCTCTTCCTCAATTTCCATGGACTTCAACGTGTCTTCCTCATAGAGAATCTTCTCTTTGCTGCAAAATAGGAAATTTTAAGGACTATTAGGCAAGCAAGTTATCTGAGTTGTATTTCTCAGGAACATGCAGACATGATTTACTACATACAGAACAAGCAAAAGATAAAATCCATCTACAATCTGAACACTCCAGCATTTCCATCACGGCCCATTTGCCACGGATTCCACTGCCAGTCTCACATTTTCTAATTCTGCAAGCATTTTTCCACCCACAAAAATGTGATCTGTCCTTTCCTAGTGCCACAAAATGCAGCAGCTGGGCTGTAGGGCTCTGTGCAACAAAAGGGCGCAGTTCTCAGCCCAAAGCTTCAACTGATCCTCAGGCAGAGCAGGAGCTGGAGAACCAAACACCAGCCCAACCCCTTGTTCCACCACTCACTGAGTATGTTAAGAAACAACTAAAATTTTATTTGAGAGTGCTGAGATTTACAAAAAAAACAAACCCATGAAATGAACAGCAGTGAATTGTTTTTGACCCAGCTGAGGCCAGCTGGCTGTGACAGATGAAGCTGTTCTCCCATTACTCTCTGGGCAGTTTCTTTTCCTCTAAGAGGGAGAGACTTACTTGGTAAAGAGTCTGTTTTGAGGCTTCCCATTCATGTCGGCTTCAATCAGCTTATTCCTTGTCTCCTTCTCACTCCGCAGCTGTCAAAAAGTCCAGAAGATGGGAGAGAGAATGAGTGGAGAAGTTAACCAGCCCTGTCAGCACAGCCCTGTCAGCACCACAGCACAGGGTCAGCCCAGCCTCGTACACCAAACCACTGGGGATCTGTGTGAGAAGCCACTTGAACAGCAACACATCTGCAATGGCACTGTGAGCCTTGGACTGCAGCTCTGACAGGGCACAGCACCCAGCATGTCCTTGGAATGCAGCTGCCATTTAATAAAACCTTCAGCTGCCCTTGGGGACCAAGGGACAAACACTGAATGCTGCCCAGAGGGGTCATGGGCTCCCCCAGCCCTGGCAGTGTCCGAGGCCAGGCTGGACGGGCCTTGGAGCACCCTGGGACAGTGGAAGGTGTCCCTGCCCATGGCAAGGGGTGGAACAAGATGAGCTTTAAGGTTCCTTCCAGCCCAAACCATTCTGGGATTCTGCTGGAGGTCTGTCCACATGTGTGTGTGCCCATGAAGTCAGGCTAGATTCACCCAAAAATTTGCTGCCTTTGTAGCTATTTACTTGCTCTCAGAATTAGGGAACTCCTGTGAGGATGGGCTACTTCTTAAATCTCTCAAATGCATGAAGTCATTGCACAGGAATACTTGGGATCACACAGAAACAGAAAGATTTTGTCCAGAGAGAAGCAATATTAATTTTACCACCATCGATGGACAGAACAGTATCCAAAGAATTGTTTTAGCATCTTCCAGGAGCACAGGACAGCTGAGGCAGAAGTAGGGATGGCAATCAGGGGCTCAGTTTAAGGCTGACTCTGTTGTGTCATGGCTCACCACATTATTTTTTCTCTTTTGACAACAGTTGACACCAGGCAAAGGAAGTAAAAGCACTGTAAATTCTGAGTCATAGAATGCTGGAATTATTTGGGTTGGAAGTGACCTTAAAGCCCATCCAGTCCCATCCCTGCCATGGTTAAACTCCACTATCCCAGGTGGCTCCAAGCTCTGTCCAACCTGGCCTTGGACACTTCCAGGGATGATGCGGCAGCCACAGCTTCTCTGAGCAACCTGTGAAGTGGGAAAAGCTAAATGGATTCCAGTGAAAAGCCAAAATTTGGGGCACAGCATATTGTTAAACTGACCAAACTGCTGGAGCACAGCAAAGGAAGTGCAGGAAACAGCCTGCTCTATTCACAGGTAATTCAGCGACTGGAGAAAAAATCTAAACCCACACCAAATTAATTGCTTCCAACAAACAAAAATCCCCCCTGCTTTCTAATAATGGCAGCAAATCTTTTAGCAAGGGTGGTACAGTGTTCTGCCTCAAGCTTTAGGTTGAAAAAGATACCTGATTTGAGAGCCATTTTGAAAGTGAAATAATGTCATGGAACTGCCTGTTTAACCTTAACAAATACAAGTTTTCTATTTTTAAGCGATAAAAGTGGCACATGATAAACACATGATAAACTGGCATTTCCATTTAAAAAATCATATCCACTAAAAAAAAAGTGTGATAAAATCTGGATTCTTCTGACTGAATAAATGGAGAAGGCCTTTATATAGTGCTCCTATATAGAGAAGAGGGGGGTTGTAGCCTCTGTAAAGCAGCCCTAAAAATGGGTGAGCAGTCACCCAAAAAATTCTTACTTTTCTTTTTCTTTTCCTTTAAGAAGTGCAGTTATCTGCAAAATCCTGGGTAATGAGAGAGAAGGGAATCCAAAACACAACCCTGATAGTATTTATCAACACTCATTTAGGGAGAAGCTGATTAATTTTTAAGAAGTTCCTGTGAATGCTAAGGCTGCTATTTGAGGATGGCAGCAGCTGTGTTGTGATCAGAGCTGGAGTTCTAACCACCCACTTTGTCAGTTCCTGAAAATCCTTTCCTGGGGTTTATCAGCAGTGTTCCCATTCTGTCTGTTTCTCAACCCAATGTTTTAAGTGATACTTACAGATTTTTAATTCTTTTCCAAAGAAGGTTAGCTTGTTTTTGGAAGCACCCAAATGAGATAATTGAGTAGACCACATGAAATGGGAAAAAATTCAGTCCAAAACCAACTTTCTGGCTTGACAACTGCCTTTACTTTGAACAAGACATATTTTTGCTTTCCTTTTTTTATTCTAACTTTTGGCTTATAATCCTTTCCAGTACCTCCACCGCACTATGAAACGGCAACTTAATATGGTTTTGAAACCACCCATTTTTTCAGTCTAGAATTCCCTGAAGTTTATAATTTCTTCTTCCTCAATCCAAAGCCACCCTATTGGTAAGAAAGGCAGACACGGTAACAGATCTCTTTCTCAACACTGACAGTGTATTTCCTTGGATGCAAACACAAAGCTGACTTGGGTAATCACTCATGAGGAACAGAGCAGTTTGATGCTAGAGAGCCTGCCAGCCAACAAAACAGCTGCAGGATAATAACAATTCCAAAGACAAACATACGTTTCTTACCAGTTCCCATAATTCTGCATGCCAGCACACTACTGACCTCCTTGCTGCAGTCATCCAGTTATCTAGATTTCTAGCTATTAAAAATATTGCTGTGATTAAAGATTGCAAATGAGTAACGAAAGAAAATAGCTGGGCCTCAGCTTCCTGCATCTGTTGGCACCATATGTCTTGGAGAACACCGTGTGTGAAAGGTAATTGGAGAGGTGGAAAAATGACCTCCAGAAACTCACCACAGTCTGTTTCTTCTGCAGCATTTCTAAATGCTCCACAAGTCCCTCATCAGCCACGTCGAAGGGTGTCTGGCCCTGGTGTGATGAGAGACCACAAGACGATGTCTGAGATGGCACAGTGGTAACATTCCAAAAAGTCTGATTTACCAGGGTTTATGCTCCACATCCTCCCTCCCCAAATAAGTGACACTCTGTTTCACCCCAAAGCAAGGAAATCCATGGGACAGTGATCACGGAATCACAGAATCACTTTGGCTGGAAAAGACCTCAAAGACCATGTTCATGTTCAGTGAGCAACTTTTACCAGGACAGTGCAGCTCCCTGGTTGCTGCTGCACAAATCCAACAGCCAGACTATGTTTGAGTTTCCAGGTTTCTAAAAAGAACACTCTTGGACTGAGAGGGAATGTGATCAGCATCTTCTTCTGTTGGATCTCAGGGAAAGGTTCTTCCCCCAGAGGGTGCTGGGCACTGCCCAGGCTCCCCAGGGAATGGGCACAGCCCCGAGGCTGCCAGAGCTCCAGGAGTGTTTGGCCAATGCTCTGAGGCCCAGGGTGGGATTGTTGGAGTGTCTGTGCAGGGCCAGGGGTTGGACTGGATGATCCTTGTGGGTTTCTTCCAGCTCAGGATATTCCTGATTCTATGTTACTTTATCATTATGTATTTAAATGTTCTGAAAGGCTGCCAGCAAACCAAAAACTTTGGGACCCATTTCCACATCTATGAGCATTTATAAACTAAAACAAATCAGAAAAAATACTCTAGGGCACAAAACAAGAAATAGGTTACATTTTCACCATAACTAAAGCTCTAAAAGCCATTTCATTAACAACACACTATGAAATCAGATGGCTACAGATTTAAAAAAAAAAAAAAAAGGCAGCCTTGTCCATCTGACCCAGCAAGCAGACAATTCTGGAGTAGAAGGAGCAGGTAATGCAGCAAATACAACTGCGGCCGTTTCTTCTCAGGTATGGCATGAGAGCAGACCCCACACACATCCTGAACACACTGGAAAAGCACCTGATGGCATCTAAACAGAAAAGATTCCCCATATTTTGGGTGCCAAGGAGCTCACCGGGCTGGAAGGGCTCCTCATGAAGACATTTGTGTTCCTGCAGTTTCCAGCCCAGTTGGACGCCCTTGAACACCCAGGGCCCTCCCTCTCATCACATCCTCCTGCCTGCCTTCATTCCCTGGTGCTCCTCCACGCACATCCAACCTCCTCTCCTCCCCCAGAGGCTGCCACAGCACACCTGACCCTGCTCCAGTGGGAAGTGGCTCACAGACCAGCATGGACATCCCAGCAGGGATGGGAACACCAAGAACAGCCCTGGACAAGCTCTTGAAAATCCAAGTGCTCTTCGAGGAAAAACCTGCAATTATTGGAATGGAACTGTTTTTCTCCTTTTCTTCCATCTTATTTTGTTTCACTCATGTCTCACAAATCTTCAATTTCCTTTTTTATTACCAATACATAGAAAAGGGAGGATTTAAAGCTGCTGGTTTCTCATGGGTTCTCTTGTTTTCAGTGCCTTATACTCTAATATTAGTATATTCTTCCAAGACTGCTTGTGCTGTTTGATTTCTCAGGGTTACACTAACTCAGGATGGCACAGATCAGCCCCTGTTCCTTCTTACAACCTCAGTCCTGAAGTTTAATCAGGTCACATTTCCCACAGTATCTGAAATCTTTTCTGCCTGCCGCCAGTCAAGATTCTTCATTTTCTGATTTTTCCAAATGCTCCAGTGCACAGGCCAGGAGAACTGCTGTAACTTTGTAATGATGGTGGATCACAATGCTGGATCTCTTACGAGACCCCATCTGGAGCTTTGTGTCCAGCTCTGGATCTCCCAACTCAGGACAGACCTGCTCCTGGAACGAATCCAGAGGAGACCACAGGGCTGGAGCCCCTCTGCTCTGGAGCCAGGCTGGGAGAGCTGCAGATGTTCTGCCTGGAGAAGAGGAGGCTCTGGGGACACCTCAGAGACCCTTCCAGTGCCTGAAGTGGCTCTAAGAGAGCTGGAGAGGGACAAGGGCCTGGAGGGACAGAACAAGGGGGAATGGCTTTCCATTGCCAGAGGGCAGGGATAGATGGGATATTGGCAAGAAATTCCTCCCTGTGAGGGTGGGGAGGCCCAGAGCAGCTGTGGCTGCCCCTGGATCCCTGGAAGTGTCCAAGGCCAGGCTGGACACTTCCAGTTCTAATGGAAGATGTCCCTGACCATGAGATGAGCTTTAAGGTTCCTCTGAACCCAAACCAGTCTGGGGTTCTATGATTCCATGATCACGCAGCAGGCAATAGTCAATATTAATCTGGCTATAGAATACCCTGCATTAGTCGTGTACTGACCAGCTTGTTCCTGATGTCCATGTCACACAGAGCCTCAGCCAGGATGGAACACGCTTCCTTCACTCCCCAGTGAGCAGCAGCATGGAGTGGAGTCCAGCCATCATTGTCCTGGACGTTCAAATTAAACCCAGCCTGGATCAGGAGCCTGAGGAAAGCAGCAGGATTGATCTCTGCTCATCAGGAATGACTTTCTGACAGAGTCCCCCCGTTAGGCACAAGTGGGCAGCCTGCCTACCCATCAGCCAGGAGATTCTGGACTTGTTTATTAACCCAAGCAACACCCCACTTGATGTGCTCCAAACTGTAATGGAAAGGGCAGTGAATGAAAAGTGATGTTCATGTAAAACCTGGAACATGTCAAACTGATAATATTCACTTTCAGCATGTCCTGAATTGGGAGAACACCTCGATTTCTCATCTGGAGTTGGTGACCCAGTCTGAACTCCTGCTCCAGTGGAGGAGAGAGCCTGGACTTGCTCAGGTGCTGAGCACACAGCACCCCTGCAACTGCCACCCCTGTGCCAGGCAGCCAAGCACAGCACCTGCCAGGAGAGGGGCATTTGGGAGCTCGAGCTCGNAACCTCAGTCCTGAAGTTTAATCAGGTCACATTTCCCACAGTATCTGAAATCTTTTCTGCCTGCCGCCAGTCAAGATTCTTCATTTTCTGATTTTTCCAAATGCTCCAGTGCACAGGCCAGGAGAACTGCTGTAACTTTGTAATGATGGTGGATCACAATGCTGGATCTCTTACGAGACCCCATCTGGAGCTTTGTGTCCAGCTCTGGATCTCCCAACTCAGGACAGACCTGCTCCTGGAACGAATCCAGAGGAGACCACAGGGCTGGAGCCCCTCTGCTCTGGAGCCAGGCTGGGAGAGCTGCAGATGTTCTGCCTGGAGAAGAGGAGGCTCTGGGGACACCTCAGAGACCCTTCCAGTGCCTGAAGTGGCTCTAAGAGAGCTGGAGAGGGACAAGGGCCTGGAGGGACAGAACAAGGGGGAATGGCTTTCCATTGCCAGAGGGCAGGGATAGATGGGATATTGGGGAGAAATTCCTCCCTGTGAGGGTGGGGAGGCCCAGAGCAGCTGTGGCTGCCCCTGGATCCCTGGAAGTGTCCAAGGCCAGGCTGGACACTTCCAGTTCTAATGGAAGATGTCCCTGACCATGAGATGAGCTTTAAGGTTCCTCTGAACCCAAACCAGTCTGGGGTTCTATGATTCCATGATCACACAGCAGGCAATAGTCAATATTAATCTGGCTATAGAATACCCTGCATTAGTCGTGTACTGACCAGCTTGTTCCTGATGTCCATGTCACACAGAGCCTCAGCCAGGATGGAACACGCTTCCTTCACTCCCCAGTGAGCAGCAGCATGGAGTGGAGTCCAGCCATCATTGTCCTGGACGTTCAAATTAAACCCAGCCTGGATCAGGAGCCTGAGGAAAGCAGCAGGATTGATCTCTGCTCATCAGGAATGACTTTCTGACAGAGTCCCCCCGTTAGGCACAAGTGGGCAGCCTGCCTACCCATCAGCCAGGAGATTCTGGACTTGTTTATTAACCCAAGCAACACCCCACTTGATGTGCTCCAAACTGTAATGGAAAGGGCAGTGAATGAAAAGTGATGTTCATGTAAAACCTGGAACATGTCAAACTGATAATATTCACTTTCAGCATGTCCTGAATTGGGAGAACACCTCGATTTCTCATCTGGAGTTGGTGACCCAGTCTGAACTCCTGCTCCAGTGGAGGAGAGAGCCTGGACTTGCTCAGGTGCTGAGCACACAGCACCCCTGCAACTGCCACCCCTGTGCCAGGCAGCCAAGCACAGCACCTGCCAGGAGAGGGGCATTTGGGAGCTCGAGCTCGGCTCTCCAAGAGCACAAGGCCACAGTGTGGGGTGGGCCCCAAGGAGACCAGCAGGACTGCCAGCGAAGCACCAGTGACACTGCTGTGATTGACAGAGGTGAAATCTGTACGCTAAACAATCCTCATTTGGATTACACAACCCCAAATGCATTTTTTCATGAACAGATGAAGCAAACTGTTCAAGCAAATCTTCCACAAGTGAACCTGCCTGGAAACTCCTCTCCTCACCCTCACTGCTGTGCCCCTTCCACCCTCCCTTCTCCATCAGAGCAGAACACTGGTGTTTCATGACACCTGGAGCTTGAACATTTAGCACCAAAACAAACACAAGATGGTCAGGGGCAGTCTGCAGCTCCAGAGCCATGTGCACACTGGTGTGGCAGTGACCAGGTGAGAGCACTGAGCAGTTCTGCTATCAAAACTATTATCCAAGTTGTTTAAATACTGAAGAACATCCCAGGGGAATTCTGTGAGTCTGGTAAAACTGCTCCTGAAAATTTCCATTGTGGGAAATTCCACCATCCAGAGCCACCTTTACACAGCATGAGGAAAATCTAGCATGACCCCAACACGGCACCAACAGCTTGGAAACTCCTGCAGCTTTACACCGATGTGCTACTGTGCTAAATAAAACACAGTCGCAGCAGAGCAGCTGTGGGCTTCTCTGTGAAAGAAATTGTAAATTAGGTGCTGAGTTTCTGTTGATTTTCCAGCTGGCAGAAGGGAGGAACAGAGCTGCTAAGAGACTCAAGGTCACAGACAAATTCCACGTCTCGTTTAGAGTTAGCTGGCTCCTGGCTGTCAGCCCCTTTGGTTTAAGTCACTAAAGCTCTGGATTTGAACTTCAGCATGGCCATCACATACACAAGAGGGAAACAATGTCAGCCTGCTGTGAGATGTGTTTATCATTACCACAATTAATGCCAAGGAGAGGCTGTCCAGAACTAAGTCACCCTGCACACACTGAACTTCATCAAGGAGCACTGGATACACAACCCTCCCCTGACACGCCACGGGACCAACACCTCCGATTCAGAGATATTACATTGCTATTCGCATATGCTGTGTCAGATTCCTGTTCTTGGGCATGGTACAGGCACAGACAGCTCATCACTCAATTATAAGCTCTAATGACTGAATACAAATCAGAAACACAGAATACAACAAAACTGCTTGAGCTTTATATGAAACAGCTCTTACACATCAAGTCATGTCACTTAAAATTATGAAAATCAGGATCAAGATAGATCAACACTTCCAGAATGGATTTTAACATGGGCAATAGAGTAACCTTGTAAAGACTATTTACAAGAGCATGTAGTAACAAGACAAGGGGGAATGGAATCACATGGACAGAGGGCAGGGTTAGATTAGATATGAGGTAAAAATTTTTCCCTCTGAGGATGGGGAGGCCCTGGCACAGGGTGCCCAGAACAGCCGTGGCTGCCCCATCCCTGGAAGTGTTCAAGGCCAGGTTGGATGGGGCTTGGAGCAGCCTGGGCTAGGGGAAGGTGTCCCTGCCCATGGGAGGAGGTGGGACAAGATGGGCTTTAAGATTCCTCCCAACTCAAACCAGTCTGGGATTTGATGATCTCTACGTTTATGGGCAGCTCCACCCACACATAAAGAGCAGAGAAGAAAGCTTTACTGCTGGAAACCTTAATTGGACATTACCTGTAAAAATATTAATGTTTTTTACCAGGAAACTTACATTAGGCAAGTTTATGTTCATAATATTCTTGTTGTGCCAGGGCAGCAGAGCTGTCAGGTGCTGGAATCCCTCTGTCACTGCAGGAGCAGTAGCATGAAGGGGCAGAGAACAGTGAGACAAAGGTGGACACAGCATTTTCCCACCAGACCGGTCATGTAAATTTTGGGCATGTTTGTGACTGTCATGCAGTGTGTGTTGTCACTTTGTATGCCAAAATTATACTTTTATCCCTTAATACTGTATAGCTTGCTAGTCCTAAAACTATTACTCTACCAGTGAAAATTAGACCTTGTAATTAGAAAAATTAGAGACCTCCTAATTTATCCCTCACTCTCTGAAAGCTTTCATTACTTCCAAAAGGCCTGGAGGTACGAAAGAGAATCCTCCAGTTCCTGTGTATTTCTGGGTGAAGCACTGTGGCTGGACACATAAAACCACAGAGTCTTTTGAGAAACAGCAGCCTGAAAATCTCAGTAAGGAACAAATTTCTCTCAATGTAAAGCAAGATGTCTTCTCCAGCCTTAATTCCATGCATCAGCCATGGGAGGAGTTCCTACCTCATGACTTCAGAATAGCCCTTGGCTGCAGCAACATGAAGAGCTGTGGCTCCTGTCCGAGGCTGCTTTATATCCTCAATTCTCCCACTGTTCAGCCACTGCCGGGCATCCTGGAGCATTTGCTGCTCCTCTTCTTTCCTTGACAGGTCTAGGTCTACTCCTAAGGGGGTGAAGGACAGAAGAAGAGAACAAGGACACAAGAGATGAAAGCTCTTAAGTACTTGTTAAATTTACCCTATGTTTCATTTGCCATGAAATATTAGAAAACTATTTCTGATCTTCCACAAAACAATCAACAAAAGACTCTTCTATGAGCTGGGAGAGCTCCTGTGTCATTGACAGAGACTTCAAAAAGTGAGTTAAAAAATCTGAAAATTGGGCCGGTGGTTGCAACCCAGCCCAATTAACCACAAGTTCAGCTGTGCATTAAGGGTAGAAGGATTGAATTCTACACAGGCTGTGGCCCAGACTGAAACAAGTCATGAACAACAGCTTAACTTACTGAATTGACCTGTAGTGAGGGTATACTCTACAGGCAAGGTCTGAGGAGTTGATCCTCAGATGTCTCCTGCAAGAACACAGTGACCCCAGCTCTGGGCTCACTCCAAATTCAGGACACTCTGCATGTGACACACACAGGGATCTGCACTGCTCCAGAGGCATTCCCAACAAGCATGCTGAGAGAGGTACTGAGTTATTCCACTGAGCAGCAAACCCCCAGATTCTGACAAAACACAATCTGAAATCATTTTGGCATGAGAAGGCCAGAAGAAACCTACTCTGATGGCCTAAGTGACTGCTTAGGGGCAGGTGGAGATGTGGAGGGGCAGGGGGATGATGTGGAGAGGGAGGGGGATNTGAGTGGGCGGTTAGGTGCGGGTGGAGATGTGGAGGGGGGGGGGGATGATGGGGAGAGGGAGTGGGATGATGTGGAGGGGCAGGGGGATGATGTGGAGAGGGAGTGGGATGATGTGAGGGGCAGGGGGATGATGTGAGGGGCAGGGGGATGATGTGGAGGGGCAGGGTGATGATGTGGAGAGGGAGGAGGATAATGTGGAGGGGGAGATGAGTCTGGCTGACAGACTGTGTTAACTGTCATTAAACCAACGGGAGGCAAAACCAACTTTGATTTGTTTTCCTAAGAGGAGTTTTCACAGTAATGAGATCACGGAAGGACAATATATCAATCACAAGTATTGATACTGATCCAAACAAGATTAATCAGGGTAGAACTCTCTGACTGAGGAAAAAATAAAAACAAGAAGATGACAAATCTCAAAAATCAAGAAGGGTGCTGAAGAGCCAGTGTCCCTATGGATTAACACTTTCAGTGTAAGAATGGCATGATTGCCAATTAAATTATGGGGCATTAGGTTTAAAACAGAACCAAGGAAAACAACTCAGAGTCTGAGCTGTGAGACCCACTGCTGCGGGATGCTGCAAAGATCAGAAATAAACTGGCTTCAGACCAAGGACTAGACAAGTTTGTAGCTATTACACACAATGCTGAACATGCTGGAGTTCCCAAGGAGGGCTGCGAGAGCTCAGGAAACAGAAAGCCACGGGGCACTCCCAAGTAGACAGAAAGCCCATTTGGCTCAGGAATTCCTGGAGGCACAGTGGCTCGAGGCTGGGAGGGGAATTGTACACACTTGAGCTGTTGTTACAGTCTGCAGCAGGCATCTGCTCACAGCCCCCACCGAGGACAGGCTGTGGAGCTGGACAGATGCTTATTTAAAGTTCAACTACATTTCCTCCAGCAGTTATGATCCTTTAAACTGTGTGATGGGAATCTTGTTGGTGGAGACAGACGGCTGTTTCAGGGCATCTTAGCAGGACGCCACTAATGTGGCGAAGCAATGCAAGCAGAATCCCAAAAAGCGTCAGGCAAAATACCTGCAGGTGAGGCAGAATCACTGCCTCGATGTCCTGTAAGGTTTCAACCATATTATTACCAGGTTTGAGAGCATTTACGGAGCCTGAAGGTGCACAAGTCCACAGACCCAGGTGAGATACATCCATGGGTCCCAAGAGAGCTGGTGGAGGAAGTGCCTAAGTCACTCTCCTGTTTGAGAAGTTGTGGCACTCTGGTGAAGTTCCCATGGACTGAAAAATGGGAAACTTAACCCCCATTTTTAAACAGGGAAAAGAGGAAGACCTGGGGCACTACAGGTCAGTTGGCCTCTCCTCTGTGCCCAGCAGGATCATGGAGAGGATCCTCCTGGAAGCTATACTAAGACACACGGAAAACAAGGAAGTGACTGGTGACAGCCAACCTGGCTTCTCTGAGAGCAAGCTGTGCCTGACAAATGTGGGGGCCCTGGAACACTAACACAGGTGACAAAGCAGCAAAGGACTGATCCCTTCGTAACTGTACCTGAAAAAACCTTAAAAAATAAAGTAACCACCATGTGTGAGAATATATCTGATAGAGGGGACTGCATTCAATCCAGCATGCAAGCAATCCAGCACAAATCTGCAGGAACAAAATAATCCAGCCTCGAAAGAGTCTTTGAGGGTCTATGGCCCAAACCCCTGCTCCAAGGAGGGTAACTTTGAAGCCAGATCAACCAGCTCAGACACGAATGCAGCTGAGCTTTGACTACATCCCAGGATGGAAGTTCCAGGAATTTCTTGGGTTTCTTTGCCAATATTCTTGATGAAATTCACAGGCACGATTTAAACTTCTCACACACACGTGCAGACATTCAACCACTCCCAAATGAATTCCGTGATTATGAAGAAAATTTTAGACTGATAAAGCATTTCTTAATTTTAACATCAGTTCAAAACTATTCAGCCAGGGATGTTTGTGCAGGGACAGCCTGGAGAGCAGCCCCTCAGCCAGGCACACCTGACGAGAATGGGGATATGGCAGAAGAAATCTAGGGAAAGATCAGGAAAAAGCATGTCACTCCAGGCCTGGAATATTCATTTCCTGGTCCCTGCTTTTGGCAGTCCTGTAAATCTCACCTCTATTATATCATGTCTTAGTGAAACAAGACCTTTCATTGATATCACAGGTCAGAATGAAATCGCACTTTGAAAAGAACTAGATCTGATGAATCAGATTTCGGGACTGTCACGTCTTGCTTTGAAGAATCCCAAGGACAGAGACCACAAACCTCCTGCCTCTGCTCCACTGTCCTGATAGCAAAGCACAATTTGTCCACTGCTTCCTGGGCCTTGCTGCCTGCAGGTGAAGAGATCTGGATCTAGGCCAGATCTCTTCACTACAGACAGCAAGGCAGCAGAGTTCGCTTACCAAAACTCCTAGGGCTCCAACTCTCACATATTCAAGCCCCTCCTTTACCTTGTTTCTTGACTTGCTCCAGAAGCAGGTCCTTCATGGCTGCCTCCTCCGCGATGTCGGACGGGACCTCGCCCTCGCTGTTCACCGCAGCCACGTTGGCCCCATGGCTGATCAGGTACCTGCACAGGGACACCCAGAGCAGCACGTCACACCTCGTGTGCCTGGCTTCAGAGCAACGACACAGGCAATCAAAGAGCAGGACAAAGCACTTGCCTTTCTGACGCAGGATCAATTACCAAATGAGGACCTCATTCTTAGCCGATTTCTAGACTAAAAACGTTCATTGTAACTGCAAGGTCCTTGCTCAGGGGCTCAGTTTTTCTTTCTCCATAGTTACTTAAATACCCCCACTCTTGCATTAATCTGGTTGATTATCCCTTTTGTTAAAAAAAAAGGAAATAATACTGATTTTTAAAAAAGCTTCATCAAGCATCATCAATTTTAAAATTTGTCCTTTTATAACTTTACCAAAAGTTCATTCAAGAACAAGAGATGTCTTCTTTGGCTTGTACATCTTTTAATCAGTAAAATTCTGAGAAGTAAAAGAAGCATCTGGTTAAGCACACAAATCTAGGAAGGTGAGGTTGCTTGGTTTTATAATTTATTATCAATGCATTTAAGAAGTAGTTATCTTAATTCAAACTTTGGAAACTTTCTGGCAGCTGTGGTGGACTAAATAATATAAGCACAGTATGACTGGTAAAGAATAATGGATTGGTGTACCTGGAGAAAAGGGGACTTGGGGGGACCTTCTGGCTCTCCACAACTCCCTGACAGGAGGGGGCAGCTGGGAGGGATGGGGTCAGGCTCTGCTCCCAGGGAACAGGGACAGGACAAGAGGAAACGGCCTCAAGTTGTGCCAGGGTAGGTTGAGGTTGGATACTGGGGGAAATTTCTTCCTGGAAAGAGTGGTCAGGCCCTGGCACAGCTGCCCAGGGCAGTGGTGGAGTCACCATCCCCAGGAAATGTTCAAAATATGAGTGGATGTGGCAGTTGAGGTTTAGTGGTGACCGTGGTGGTGGTGCTGGATTTACAGCTGAACTTGAAAGTCCCCACTTAACCACAGCACTGCTCACACCAGTCTGTCTGTGGTAAGGAAATGTAGCCACGGAATCCCAGCCTGGTTTGAGTCAGAGGGGACTGTAAAGCCCATCCAGTCCCACCCCTGCCATGGCAGGGACACCTCCCACTGTCCCACATTGTTCCAAGCCCTGTCCAGCCTGGCCCTGGACACTTCCAGGGATCCAGGGGAAGCCACAGCATCTCGGGGCACCCTGTGCCAGGGCCTGCCCACCCTCACAGGGAGGAGTTCCTTCACTGCATCCCTGTATCAGCTGTCCCATTTCCTTTTTGCTTGGCATTTTAGCTAAAGTATCTAAGGAATCATAGGACAATGTAATGGCAGCAGCAAAGGGCAACCAGCTGAAGGCTCCACCTTAATCCTCAGAAGTTCAGAATTCAGTACCAAGAGAAAAGCACCCATTTTGAGCATTGCTTTCCAAAGCATTGTACAAGGCTCAGGGTATCCACTACCTGAGTACCTGCTCCGAAGACAAAGGCACAGGAAGTGTTATGTAAATGCCTGGAATAGCCCCAAACTCACTCACTCTGCTATGTTCAGGTAGCCACACGATGCCACTGCATGAAGAGGGGTCCAGCCCTCGTTGTCTTGCTGGTTCACATTGGCTCCATTTTCTACCAGGAACTTCACCATGTCCAGGTTCTCATCGATACAGGCCTGAGGGAGGAGGGGAAGGGATGTCCAGGGGAGGAAGGATTGAAGGGCAAAGAAAGAAAGGAAAAAAACGGTGTTGGTGTTAAATGAAGCATACAATCGTCGTTGGCAGTTTATTGGCAGCAGGCAATTCCTGGGTTGAACTTCCCACACTGTGAGCAAGCACACCTTAAAGTTTAGAATAGCTCCAATTTGTGAACTAAAAAAAATCAGTTTCAGAACTTTCAAAAATTAATTGCAACTCAAGAGTTCCCAGATGGACAACTTCTGAATTTGCTCAAACTTTACTTCTCACCACTGATATCTTTCCTCTCTCCCACAGAGTTCCCTCCCCACAGCAGGGACGATGAAATGATGGATCTATATTAGTTTTAGGTACGGCATCAAATCCCTCTAAGCAAGGCAAGCTGTGTATTTACTTAGATTATGTTGGTCCTCAAAATGTCAATGAATAAATGTTGTAACAGTGAACACAATGAGGCCTCGCTAGGGGCAGGGATGAGAAGGGAAAGCAGCAGCTTCAGGAGCCAGACTAAAGCAGCCCAGTTACATACATAACCACTGCAAAAGCAGAGTTCTAGAGAACTTAATAACTTCTTTATTCAGCAGTATCTCTTTGTTTTCCTGCATCTAACACAGTAAACTTTCCCTGCTTGTTCTACAGCCCCACGAGCTGCTGAAGAGAATGACAGCCCTTGATTAGCTGCTCTAGTCATTCCTGAGCCTGCATTTACAGAGAGCTCCCTGCTTTGAAGTTGCCAGAGGAAAACTTAGCTTGATTTTCAAGTCTCAGCAGTTCTGTTGGGTGGAATTCCTCCTTCCTCAGATTCCTGGCTCCAGCATGTTCTGTGTTGCATTTACAGCTCACTAGAAGCTGCTATTTAAGGATGAGCTGGCAACTTAATACACACGTAAAAGTGAGTGTGCCTCTGCTGGGAAGCACAGGGCATGACCAGGAGGTGCAAGGACTGATTTTTACTGCATGTCCATCCCCAGGCAGAAACCCAGCTCCTCATACTAGAGAGGGAAAGAGCTTGTCCAGAATTCCTCCAAAATCCCAACATTTGATCCATTTGCATAGCCTGATGTGGGCACATCTATTGCTTATGGCAGTCAGGTGACTCCTGGATGATCCATCTAAAACAAGCAGTGCTGATTATCCATCCATTCCTGTCCAAGCAAGGAATGAAAATGAGGAAATCCTCTCTAACCAACATCCACACACACCAAAAAGAAACAATCCTGGTTTATCAACACATTCATCCGTGCTGCATTGCTCACATCAAAGGACAGGCATGTCCTGCACCAGCCCTTGCTATTTCTAATGCAAGTAGAGTTGGACTCAGTGATCCTTGTGGGGCTTTTCCAACGCAGGACACCATGATTGTCAGTATCAGCAAATCCCAAACTGTCCACTTATGACACAACCACAAGTTACTCCTCCATTTGCTCGGTTCCCAAGCAGCTGTGCACAAGCCCAGCTCTGAAATCTCCACGGAAGCACATTCCAGGTAACTAACTCCTAGTGCAGGTACTTGGCAAACATGATGACACAACACAGGGAACATCCATAGCACTGGGAAAGGATGCCCCAGGAGGAGGCTCAAGTCCCAGCTGAGCCTGTGTTGAAGTGCCAGCATGTTTTCTGGCCCTGCCTTAGACTGGTGTACCTGAACCTTGGCCAGAAGAGCACAAGAAGTCTAGAAGTTGTTTACTTCAGGGGCTGCTCCAAACCCAGAATGGCTGAGCCTGACCCAGACTGGCTCCATCCCCCCTGCTCAGTCCATCCATGCTCTCCCACCCTCAGGCACAAAACAGCGTTGTCCTGTTAACTCTTCTCTGAGGGGCTTCCCTTAGATTATTTCCAGCAGTAGAATTGGAAAAAAAACCAAACCAAACACAAACAAAAAATCTTGGGGACTGAAGAGCATCGCTATCGAGGAGCCCCAGATCCAAGCATGACAGGGTTACATCTCAGCAATGTGGATGCAAACCAGGTTCTACCACCAGCCTCAGGAGCAAGGATTTGGTCTTCCTTTATTTAGATTATCTGGTCTGACTCCCTGCTCAAAGCAGGGTGAAATCTTGTTAGATCACATTGCCCAGGGCCTGCTACAGTTCAGTCTGCTGGGATGGACACTCCCTATCCCAGTGCTTCACCATCCTCTCTGTGGGTAATTCTTCTCACAATCTAATCAGGATTTTCCTTGCAACTTGTTCCTCCTGCTTCAGCTACACAGACGTAGCCTTCAAGCATCAGCAGGTGATGAGGGCAGGAAACACAACCCAAATATTCCTACTGTCCAGGGGAACTACTGCGTAAAGGATGAGATGCACGTAGAGGTAGGCAAGGATACGCACGGATCCATAATAATCCCTTTTCAGTTCAAGGAGAAATTCTTTGAGAATTCAAGTCTGAGCCTGCAAAACTCACAGCTAATCTGTTTTACTGCCACCTATATATCTATTGTGATTTACTTCAAGCTTTCCCCCAATACACCAAACACACCTCCAATAAATTGCACTAAACATCTTTCTGATGAGTTACTTACACTTTGACCTGGGAACACCTGCAGTACCAATCACATCTTAAATAAAGTTGACTTCATCTAAAAGCATGGTACTCCGAGAATAGCCAGGAAAAGTTCGCCCACGCAGTGGTTTTCTTTTGGGCACAATCCCTTCTGGCTGCCCACAGTGCTGGAGCCTCACAGAGGAATTTTATCAGAGGGGCTCTGCCAAGGCAGTGAGGTGGATGGTTCCTGCCTGTGCACACTCACTGCTCTGCTGGGTTTGTTCAAGTGTTACCTGCAGCTTGAATGTGAATCTAAATTTAGACTAAAAAATGTCTCTAGAGTGTGAGCTTTGTATGTATTTGATAGAGAATTATATTTACATTGTTTATCAAATACACCCACTACATCTGCATAGCCTGGGAATCAGCCAAGGGAAAACCACGGTTCATGCACAAGCCACTGGATAAACTGAACTCTAAAGTTAAATACCTGTTTAAATGCATAAATGAGCCTGCCACTCTTTTAAATTTCTCCCTGTTATTGGCCTTGCAGTCGTGCTGATCCCCACCCTGCCTGGTTCTGATGGAATGCATGCTAGAACCAGCAGGATAATGGGATCAATCCCTACCTGTTTCTACACTGAAATCTGCAGTGATTTGCCTCTCCTGGCTCCTGCAGAGTGCAAACAATGATGAGATGCCAGGGCTCCATGGGTGCCGGGGGATTCACCTCCCAGGGGAGCCAGGACCATTTAATCCTTTCTGTCTGCATTTATCACCAAGAAAAAGCCAAGCACAAAGATGGAGAATCCTTAATGAAGCAGCAGAGTACTCTTTCATATCTAAGAGAAATAACTCTCCTATACTCTTGTGCAGTTCATGAAAAGCTGCTGTTCAAGGTATGCGATCAAGGAAAAGCTGCTGTTCAAGGTATATGATCCCACCATGGGACGCTGCCTGGCAAATACTGATTTTAGTACAAGCTATTGACACACAGGAACAGAACCGAGACAGAGTGGAGTAACATATAAAGTTTTTTAAGTGACAGGTATGACCTTGCCTACCTCAAATACCAAAACACAAGAATTTTTTGCATTGTTGTATCATTACACGCTACTAATAACATTGGCTGAGGTTTGAAAAAGTGAGGTGGAAAAGAAGTTTCCAAAAACAGCATTTGACAAAAATGTACTGAGTATCTCCTTCCCAGCTCTGGAAATCTCATCATGGTTTCATGTAAGAAACTATCAGGCAAGGAATTATTTATATAATTTTTTAGTCAGACACCCTAAAAGAACACACTGCTTGTATCTTAACATGACATGACATGTTTAACACAGAGCAAGAATTATGAGGCAAACAACTTGGATAATGAGTAAAGTTGGTAATTTCTAAAGATTTTAGGAACTTTAGAAAGCCTTTAAAAATGTTACAACAGATTAAATGGCAGCTTTTAGGAGTTGCGATGTATTTCTGTGTGTAATTTTAAGGCAGTAGCTGATTAGCATTGATACATTATCAGGGAATTCATACTTGCACATACATTAATGGTATTAAGTTTCATACATAACATCATTTAACCAAGATACACACTAAAGAACAAAATTCTCTCTGTTCAAAAGTACTCAGGTCACACATTTGCCCACCTAAAAATTTTGAGAGCCCTGACTGCTGATACTCCTCCAGCAAATCTCTGCTGCATGTTTCTTGTGCAGAACTGCCAAAATTAACCATAACGAGGCAGCCCGTAAGAAAAACACATTCGCTGGGGTTCAGGGGTACAGCTCACCTTCAGGCTGAGCCAGCTGGGTTACCTGAGGTTACCAGAGGAAGAAGAGGACAAAGAGGAAGCAAAGGGGTAGATATGTCCTCCTTTAAGTACTACTAATCCTCCAACCTTAAATTTAGGAGAGTGGGTAAGTTCAGTAACCCGAGAGGATCTATTGCTATGCAGAGTTCTCCTCTCTTATTTGATCTGGCATTCCTTGGGAACATGGCAAGGACCACGACCTCAGGAAGCAGAGTCACAAAGCAGACACCTGCCCTCAGCCCCCAAACGGAGGGGAGACAGTCAAAAAGAGTTGTTGAGAAGCAATGTTGCCTTTTTGGTGGGTAGTTACTTCATGTGAGGAAACACTCCATCTCTTGAACTGCCCTTGGAATCAGGCATGAAGAAAAGCAGAGGGATAGGCTTAATTCTTTCCATTTCAGGCCCCGCTAACCCTCAGCTGCTTGGTTCACACGTAGGAGAGGCTAAAAGCAAGGTTAACTACAGAGCACAGCAATTTTGTCTTTAAATTTTTAATTCCTTCTTTATCCTCCTGCCTCTGTACAAGCTCTTAACACAACCTTCAGGGTGATGTGACAGGGTGGGAGTACAGGGTGAGTATCTTTCCCTCTCATCGTGGATCTTCAGCAGGCTAATCTCTTGCCATCCCTGTATTTTTCTTGGCAGTTGATAAGCTTCAAGGGCTTCTGGAACGGCACTAATGTATTACAGTTTTAGCAGTCCTTGATGCAAACCGCAACCAGTGCCCAGAATTACCCACTCAACGCGCAAAGAAAGTTGGCTCATAGGATTTAAATCCCAGGCATCGCTGGGCAAGTCTCCATCCCCAGCTCATGGTGTTCCTCCAGCTCCTGGCAGGGGCCCAGCATTTAGCAGTTTTTCCATAGGGAGGAAGTGCTCAGTTTCTAAAATTTGCAGATACGGCATATTAGCTTCCCCCTCTCAGCTAACAGGTGGAGCCCTTTCCAGCCAGGGACACTCGCTGCAGATTTGAGTTTTGCCAGGAGCTGTTGCCAAGGCATTCTTCTTCCGAGCATGAAGTTTACATTACAGTAATGAAACGGGGACACCAGGAAACGGGACAGAACAACTCGGCTCATCTGGCAGGGCTTGTCCAGCAACCAGACAAAATCTGATCTTATCTTGAATAAAACCTCATTATTACAATGGTGTTGTGTTTGCTCTTTCCTTGGAGCACCCAGAACACACCAGCACCACTGAGCCGATGAATATCAGCAACGCATCAGCTCCAGCTGCCTGCCAAGGATTTGGTTTGCATATCTCCTGGGCATCCCCTGGGACAGAGACTGGAGGAACAGGGAGGAAAATGAGACAGATGGGATGAGACTGAAGGTTCAGAGGACCGGGAATCGAGCTCCAAGAATGTGTGAACAGTGTGACACTGCTCACTTTCAAGGGGTGCCTCCCATTTAGCAAAGCCCCAGCCTAGGACCAGCATTACATTCCACTACATACTAGATACACACAGGATAGCAGCGAGGAGAGCAACTAAACCACCTGACAAATTCCTAAGAAATCGCTTGGGATCAGCTGAGAGGAAAAAAATAAAGTGTGCCTTTTCACCTCCACAAGGAGAAAAGTGGTTACAAACCCAGAAGAACACAGAACCAAGCACTGCACATCCGCAGTGCTGTCACAGGCACCCACGTGAAGGTGGTTGTTTTCTCCACAACTTGCCCAGTTCTCGGTGGTTTAACATAAATACATAAACAACATTCAGTGCAGCTGTTTGCAGGCAGAACAGCTCTGGCCAGGACATCAGTGAGAGCTGCTCAGCAGCAGGGCCGTGTTCTGCCCTGTGCCTGCACAAGGTGCGGGCGCTGCCAACAGCAACACCTGTAAGAAGGGGGAACCTGGCTGGGAGCACACGGTGCTGCTCCCTGCAGCCCCTCTGAGCCCACAGTTGGTTTACAAACAGTATGTCACATCCCCCAGTGTCATATGATCAGGGGATAACGCAGCATGCAGGAGCTTGGAATCAGCCAGCCAGGAAAGCTGTAATAACTGCTGTGGGCTAACTTTGGCTGTGTTTAATTCCCTGGTGCTCCATACGTGGTTGGTTGGGATTTCAGAGAGAGTGGCCACGCATTTGCACAAGGCAGAAGGAAGATGCAGGAAGGGGAAAGCAGAAGGGGCTGTGTGCTTGGCTGCTGTGTTATGTGTTTCTACTATGAATACCCCGGTCTTGTGACAGAACCCAATCTCGGTGACTTCTCTGCACGAGTGAAAATCTACTAATCCTACCATGTCGGATCTTTGGGTAGCAATCCCCATGGATCCCACATGGAAATCATATTTGGCAGTTCCACTTGTCACACATAAATGCAATACATAAACTGGCTGCTCAGGCACATGCTGGCTTTTTAAATGGAGTATGTGACACCAGGCCAGGAGAGGTCATGCATCAGCTCTTGATTACTCCAGGAAATTGCCAGCTACAGAGCCTCCTAATACTATGGTACCTCTTGCCCTGTGCAAAATACTGCTGCTGCTAAATCAGATTGCTCATGGAACCCCCACTATTAATTTCTCCACCAGACTCTCCTCAAATCTAGAAGATCAGTGATGAACCATGTTCACAGCTCTTTATATATGCAGCCCTTTCCTGACATTGTTTGCTTCCCTCTGGATCAGTGATGGAACAAATTTCTATAACTCTTGAGTCAAAATATTAACAAACACCTCTGAGATTTTTCCATGCAACCCCACCTCCATTATTCTTGCACTGATTTCCAAGACCCTTCTTCATACGTCAGCCCAGAAAGCCACTCCATCCTTCCATATGGTAAAACCACTCACAATTTAATGTTGAGACCCTGAGAGCAGGGACCATCTGCTATTGCTTGAAGAGCACCCGGCTCTCAACACACCCCAGGGCCAGACAGGTACAGAACAGCAACAGATACACCATGGAATCACTGCCGCTGGAAAGTACCTCAGGAGACTCCTGATCTGGTGCCTCCAGTGTGAGCAGTGAACTGTCCTCACCCTTCCAGGCCGTGGATTTGTGTGCGGATTATCATACGTGTGTACATACATGTTCACATAGCCATACAGACACATTTATTCCTACAATTGTGGGGAAGGACTAGAAGACACAGGCTTGTGTCCTGTGTCTGCAGCCATTCTGATCCAGACCTGGCTCACCTCCCTGCCTTCAATGCTTTATGTGCCCAAGCCTCTGGCTTTCACCTCCTAAATGATGTCCCCATGCTGAAAACCTGATGTAGAATCATTTGGGTGACAGAGGCTGCACCACCCAGGAGCTACAAGAGATTCTGCATCAGACACGGTGTCATGGTTTAACCCTGGCCAAACGCCAGGCACCCACCACAGCCGCTCCCTCACCCTCCCCTGCCACAGCTGGGCAGAGGAGAGGAAAAAAAAAAAAATTTAACAAAGTGGTCATGAGTTGAGATAAGGACTGGGAGTAAACAGGCTCAACTTAGAGTTACAAAGTGAATTTATTACTAACAGACAGAGGAGGATAATGAGAAGTAAAATAAGCCTTTAAAGACACCCTTTCTTCTCCCAACCCCTCCCTCCTTCCCACCAACAGCACAGGGAACAGGGCAGGGGGGGCTTGGTCAGCTCATCACCGAGATCTTCTGCTGCTCAGGGAGAGGAGTCCCAACCATGGGAGACAGTACCCTGTGAACTTCTCCGATGTGCTTCCAAATCTCACGAGCAGCAGTCGTCCCAGAACTGCTGCAGCATGAGTCCTTCCCACGGGCAGACAGTCCTCCCAAAATTGCTGCAGTGTGGGTCACTCATCCATGGGGTGCAGTCCTCCAAGGACAGGCTGCTCCAGCCTGGGAGCAGGGCCCCTCTCTCCACCGGGTCTCCCACTGGATCACAGCCTCCTGCAGGCATCCACCCGCTCCGGTGTGGGCACCTCTCCACGGGCTGTGAGTGATCCCTGCATCGCCCACGGACCCCACGGGCTGCAGGGGGACAGCTGCTCCACCATGGCCTTCACCATGGCCTGCACAGGAAATTCGGCTCCGGTGCCTGGAGCACCTCCTCCCCCTCCTTCTCCACTAACCTTGGTGTCTCCATGTTGTTTGCTTCACATGTTCTCACCTCCTCCTCTTCGCTGGTTAGGATTAACTGTGAGTGTCTTTGTTTTGATTTTCTTCTTACATCTGTTATTACAGAGGCGCTATCTCTAAATGGCCCAGGCTTGGCCATTGGCATGTCCATCTTCAGAGCCATCAGGGATTGGCTCTGCTGGACATGGTGGAAGCTTCTAGTAGCTTCTCACAGAAGCCATCTTTGTGTCCCTCCTCCCCCCCGCTACCAAAACCCAGGCCAAGCAAAACCAACACACGAGGTGAAAAAAGTGGGTGTTGTTCAGACAAACCAAGGGGAAACAGCACATTCAAACTGATTAAAAGGTTTGCTTTGTGCTAAGTGAAGATTCAGAGTGAATACAGGCCATCAAAAGCAGTAGTCTAAAAGCAGAATGGTTTTTGAGTGCATGCAAGTGCAGTTTGAATTCAGTCAAAGACCCCCACAAGAGTTTCAGCAGGTTTAAGGCCAGCTTGCCAGGGTCCCACCTGCCCAGCCATGTGCTCCCACACCTTGCCTTGCACAAGGTAAGTTTCATCCACGTTTTCAAAATGTAAAGATGCAGAAGTGCCCAGAAAGCCTTGCCTGTGCAAGCTGGGTGGCATGTGCATGTCTTTTCCCACTGCCTGCAGACCAGGATGGACCCAGCGACACCAGGGCAAGCTGAACCCCCTCCAGGAGTGACTGGCAGCCACAGGAGAACCCTCCTGGGGCCAAGATCTACTGGGTCACTCCTTAACCTGAGCACTGAGAGGGTTTTCTTTACAACAACTTTTCCCTTTAGGACTGGTGTAATGAGATCACTTTGAGGAGTTTTGGAAATGGTTAAAGAGTTCCTGTAAACCAGGGGCCAGCACTGACACCAGCAGCACCATTAGCTGTTACACACTGGGCTGGAAGCACTGGCAGGGCAATTCAGTCATGCTGCCACAGCACAGCCAAAGGGATTAAATGACAAGACTCACTTCTCCACTGTTCTGCTGTCATAAGTCTAAAATATACAGAACAAGGTTAGCCAGGAGATGGAGGGAGTCAATCTCCCAGCGAATACAACACAAGAGTAAATATGTGATGTCAACATACACCTCATACCCACAAAGGAAGGCAGGGCCGATGACAGCTGAATAGCATCAGGGTTAAATCTGGGAGCACACAGAGAAGAGTTCACAGAAAACAAAAGGGGAAAGCACTCCCAAAATAGCCTGGCAACTGTCAGCACTCAGACTGTCGGCACTGGAAGGTATGACCTTGCCATGGTGTCCCATGATCACAGCTCTGCTCTTAAGGAGCTTCTGTCAGAACCGGCACTACCCAAAAATTCCACCTTCAAGTGGTCCCCATATCTCTGGCAGCACAGATTACACTCATCAGTGATTTGGGGAACAACAAAGAGCTCGTACTGCTGCTCTTGCAAAACCACAGAGCTTTTGCACCTCCTCTTCTCTCTCCTCAGCCCTGGCTTCTGTGTGTCCTCATGCTTGGACACCCTGCACGAGCACTTCTGTACCACCAACCCAGCTTTAAAATCTCTATGCTTTAAAATCCTTGGCAAGTTTATTTCTGAAACCACTGCATTAGAACCAGCAGAAATATGTAAATTCTGTTTTAAAGACAGCAGGGAGAAAGGGAGAGAAATGCGATAAAAAGATTCATTTTCTAGTCTGATTAATTAGCTATGGAGGTTCATTTTTTTAACAGCAGTTGAGTCATACTTCTCATGTAAGCAGGAAGAGAGATATGGATTATGTCAGATTTTTCCATTGGAAAAAACCCCACAACAAGGAGAAGTACTTAGCAGTATCCATGTCAGTCATCAAAAGAAACCAACAACAAATCTCTTACAATGATTAGCACAACAAAAACCCCAGCAGAGCACATGGGAAGAGAGGAATACGTGCAAAGGCATAATTATGCCATGAACGTAGCATTTCCAAGATGAAATAGCAGCATGAAATGTCAGGTGGAGAAGTGCTTTGAATAGAAGCCACATTTTGAAACTCCCCACGCCTTCATATATGCACTGGGGCCATCAACTTATTTACAGGGAGGTAGACGTAAATACCTGCTGCACTAAAGCAGACATGGCTTGGCTAAATATCTGTGGAATTCTTCAGAATTGCCAGGACTCCTGCGTGAGCTGCAGTGCTGGTGCTGCCAGTGAGTGCTGAAGCACCAGGATTCGCTTCCCCCCGGCTGCACAGGAGCTGCCCTCACTGAGCCAGCCCTCAGAATGCCAAAGCTTCCAGCTCGGCTTCTGTGAAGAAACAGGAGCCACTGTGAGAAGAAAGGAGAAGGTCAGGCTGGACACACACTCTGTGCTACTGAAAGGATAGGGAAATGGGAAGAAAGCTAAATCGCTCTGGTTTTACTCCTGCCAGGATGCCAGGCACAGCCCCACGGGATTGCCAGCTCTTCGCCCCTCGTTTAACTTTTCTAAGCAAAGATCATTTTGGCAAACCTAGGAAAATCATCATGGAGCACACAGACATGGATTCACTATGCAACAAACCCAAGGGACCAGGGAATGGTCACAGCCCCAAGGCTGCCAGAGCTCAAGGAGTGTTTGGACAATGCTCTCAGGAACAGGTGAGATTGTTGGGGTGTCTGTGCAGGGCCAGGAGTTGGATTCCATGATGTCCAACTCAGGACACTTTATGGTCCTACAAACACCTCCAGCCTCATGTATTTGTGCTCCCATGTGTCCAGCAACTTGCACTGAGTTCACCTCTCATCCAAACAGAGCCCAAGACACCGATTTTCTATGTCCACAGTGCTCCTCCTCTGTGGCCGATACACCAGTTTGCCATTTGTGTTCACAGCCCACAACACAGCCCTAAACCAGTGCCAGACCATGTGAGACTGACTTCAAAATTCAAGCTAGATCATAATTTTATTCCCTTCCTACCATCATCATCATCCCACTAGTTCCAGCACCATTTTTAATACCCATTATTTCAACAGCAGTCAGAGGCTAACGCTTTGTAACATCTGAGAAGAGCTTGAAATGAGTCCAGTACATGATCAACTAAAAATAAAGTCTGTCACTAAAAAGCAGGGACTGCCAGTTTTATAATGGTGTGGAGCAGCACTGGCTTTTCAAGTCTCACCAGTTTAGTCATTCTGACCACTAAGTATGTAATTTCTCTCCCCCTCAGCCAGCGCTCCCTGGCACTCGATCAAGACAGTCTATATGAAATCTTGCCCTTAAATTACTGAAATTTTTGTTCCTGCCCAAAATAACTTTGTTTCATAATTAGAAAGCTCACAAGCATTTCACTCCTCTGTGGAAAATGGAAATTTAGGTACTGAAGGCTTGCTGAGCAGCGCAATGCTCTGCTAACAATCCTTTGTCCTGACAGGTTTGTTCAGGGGCTACACTGCACTATTTAATGCAGTTCCTAGAGACTTCATTTTCACAACACAAGCAAATATAGATATGGTTTCTGCCATCACCTCTGTAACACAAACATATCCTAAACTTCCAAGATGCAGCCTTAGATAAGCTTTAGTCAAACCAAAGTTGTCAGCTCAGGGCTGACACTCACCCCGCTGCCTTGAAGGGCCGCTGGTGGTGGCCGAACAGCACGGTATGGCCAATGCCAAATGTGGATTCTCCTTGTCAATAACGGGGAAAAAATGAAAAATTACTTTGCAGCCCACTTGGAAAGGTGGCTCCACTCACACCACACCTGCTGGAAGGGCAAGGTGGGGGGGGAAGGCAAGGCAGGGCCCCTCTGCTCTGGCAGAGAATTCTCTACAGGAAGAGTCTCTCCAGGTCTTCTCCCACCCTGTCAGAGACATGGAAAAACAGCTGCAAATTATTTCAGCTCCAGCTTGGCAAACTAAAGGTGAGATTTGTGTTGCCTAACTATAGACCTCAAAGAGAAATCGCTGCCGGTCACTCCAGGCTTTCTTTAGTCTCTGCCACGGCAGGATTTTGCAGCAGGCTCTGCTGAAGCCAGAGCCGTCTTTCCCCTGCCTTACACCATGCCAGCAGACCCTCTCCCCCAACAAGGGCACTGACACTCATTTGATACCCCACTGAACAGATCCAGGAGCTCAACTGGCTCACGGTGGGACCAGACAAACACTTGCACTGGTATGAAAGGCACATGACAGGAGCAGCAGGAAGGGCAGGACTGATACAGGCTTAAGCTGCCACATAACCTCTTGCTTATGTCAAGACAGATAGCTCATGCTGCCTATGGGCCAGGGAAAAAGGGATTTTTCAACACAGAAAGCATGCAAGTCACTCCAGGGTCAGTAGTGCTTTCACAGAAACCAGCTCTACCTTACAGACACCAGTGTTCATGTAGGAGAAGTTTCATGAGCTCCTGCAAACGCCAAAAATGCTCAATAGAACTAAGTGACTAGAAACACCAGTGCCTGTGAGCAGAAACCTCAAGACAACTGCAGGTGAAGACCGAGAGGAGATTCCTCGGAGGGATTCATTGTCAGTTTACTCACAGACTGTCGGGCCCTTGATTTCCATGCACATGCCTGTCTTGCTGTCTTGCAGCCACATCAAGTTTTGTTTCAATATCTGAATCTCACCTTTGTGGTCAGAAAAAGTTGGTATATAAAAAGAAAAACATATAGTCAGTAATTCTATTTATTTGTTTTCCTTTCCAGTCTGGCAGGGCACAGGAAAGTTTAAATTTGCTACTTTGCAGTTATATATTCAGTAGCTAAAACCTCTCTAAAGATCAGTTCATGTGCTCCTAAGGGAAAAAATCATACCCAGACAGACATGTGGCAGCTTGCTTGGGCATTTTCCAGTCCCATGCCACTCAGAGCCTTCTCAGTCAAGCAAACAAGGAGTTCTTCTGAGTTTTGCCACTCTTCCTGCCCACACTTGAACAAGAGCCCAGCATCCACCACGGCTCAACTGCCACAGACTCACCATTTCCAGCAGGAAAAGGCTCCACATCAGTCAGAGGACATGGAATTTTCTTTGAAACATAACAAATGATGGAGCTGACAAAGAGGGGGCTGGATAAAAAAAACCTTTCTAAAAATAAAGTAAATCCACACTATTCCTGACAGGTCCACAGCTATGATTTTGCAGCATTTCCATTTCCAGTGCCATCACTGGGATTTGCAACATCATTTACCACAGTGCAGCTTTAAGGAAATGCTTTCTTTTAAATTCTACTGAAACCTTGATATAATTAGATATTACTGCGGAAGTTAAGCTTGGTATTTTTCCAAAACATAGCAAATAACCCTATCTAAACACAGCAATTTAAGCCCAGACTATAGCTGGCATTTTTAGAGTAGCAGGTAAAGGAGAACACAGGAGTTCATGGTCCTGTGACAGTGTCTGCACAGCCCTTCACAAAGTCCCAGACTGGTTTGGGATTGAAGGGAATTTAAAGCTCTGAGGGCTGGAGCCCCTCTGTTCTGGAGCCAGGCTGGGAGAGCTGAGGATGTTCAGCCTGGAGAAGTCTCCAGGGAGAACCTTAGAGCCCCTTCCTGTGCCTAAAGGGGGCCCAGGAGAGACATGGGCAGGGACACCTTCCACTGTCCCAGGAGGCTCCAAGCCCTGTCCAACCTGGCCTTGGGCACTTCCAGGGATCCAGGGGCAGCCCCAGCTGCTCTGGGCACCCTGTGCCAGGGCCTCCCTACCCTCACAGGGAGCAATTCCTTCCCAACACCCCATTTATCCCTACCTTTTTGCAGTGGGAAGCCATTCCCCCTTGTCCTGACATTCCAGGCCCTTGTCCAAAGTCCCTCCCCAGCTCTCTTGGAGCCCCTTTATGCACTGGAAGGGGCTCCAAAGTCTCTTAGTCTAATCTTCTCCAGGCTGAACACCCCCAGCTCTCCCAGCCTGGCTCCAGGGCAGAGGCAACAACTTTTTCAAGAACTCCCAATTCTGAAAAAAGACATATGTTTGAGGATCCAATTTGTATGAGTTTTCAAGTGCCAACCACACTTTTCAGGCAGAGTTCATTTGCACTTGCCTTTATTCACAGAAAAAAAAAGGAAAGATAATTGACACTATTAGGGCTGCTCAGTCATAGCAAAGTGTCTTTGGGGTTTTTTTTATTGCTATGGGAAACAAACTAAAGCACATCTCAGCACAGCCACAGTAACAAAATCCTTCACTGCTGGTTTCTGAGCACATTCCCCTCCTGCTGCAATCAGCAGTCCAAAGAAAGGGCAGGGACTCCGTTCTGGCGATGCCTGTGGAAAACAGAGGTGGTGGCCAATATGGTACAGAGAATACCACGCTATTAAAGAAAATGACTTGTGGAATAAGGTCACTGCAGAGGGACCAGAGCTGCTTGATTGCCCTGTGAGACCCTCGCAGAGGAGCTGAGTGTGCCAAAGATGCGGCCATGCACTGCCCCTTGTCAGAGCACGACACCAGATATCTTGGGAGTTTGAATGATGGACACAACTAAGGTGTCAACTTTCCCCAGTGGCATGAATGACATTTCAAGTCTAATCAAGAACTATGGTCTCTGTGATCAAAGAAATACAGACCTGATACAAACTTTTACGTTTTCCTCAGAGTAACATAAACCCAGTTACTGGCCCTGGTGCCACGCACATGGCTGAGGTCCTGGCAGCCCACTGTGAACTTTGACTGAGTGCCCTGACAGGACTTCCACAGTGTCACATGGCAGATGCTGAAAAAACGTTGCAGCCAGAAATGGTGAGAGCAATGAAAGCACCCAGCAAAGGGAGGGTTGGCAGGGATAACAAACTCCCCACCTCTGTACCCACCAGGAGCAGCAGTCGGGCAGCTGGGCTTACAGGCGAACTACAGCGAATACTCATCCCTGAAATCAATCAAAACCCAGTGGAAGTCCAGCTGGAGGATGGTGAATTCCCTGTTTATTGCACTGTGTCTCCTGAGCAGGAGTCTGCCCTGCAGGTGGATGGCAATCCTCAGGAACAGCAGACTCCATTCTGGATGGTGAACAGCAGAATTCAGGAGAGGGCAAGGGCTGTCAACAAAGCCCAGCTGCCAGAGGCACGGAACATTCTTGTGTGAGTGGATCACCCCAGACCAGACAAGGCCACCACGTTAATCAGAGGGATGGAGCACCTTTCCTATGAGGAAAGGCTGAGGGAATTGGAAGTGTTCAACCTGGAAAAGAGAAGGCTTCAGAGTGACTTAATTGCTGCTTTCCAGTACCGTACAGGAATTTACAGGAAAGACGGGGCAAGACTATTTACAAGAGCATGTAGTGACAGGACCAGGTGAATGGGTTCAAATGGAAAGAGAGCAGGTTCAGATTAGATATTAAGAAGAAATTATTTACTGTGAGGGAGGCCCTGGCACAGGTTGCCCAGGGAAGTTGCAGATGCCCCATCCCTGGGGGTGTTCAAGGCCAGGTTGCATGAGGCTCTCTAGTCTAGTTGAAGGTGGCCCTGTCCATGGCAGGGGGGGTGGAACTAGAAGGATCTTCAAGGTCTCCTCCAACCCAAACCATTCTATGATTTCTGCTGAAGAGTAAAGAGACACAAAGAGCATCACACAGGAAGACTTTCAGAGGGATCCCAATGCAGCCCCATCTCTGTGCCAGCTGTGAAAGAAGAGCTCACAGGAGGAAGTAGTGAGATGATCCTTGGGAGAGCAATCCTGGGTCTGTCTCACTGAACCATGACTGCAGACCCCCAAGACCACGGATGCACCCCTGGTTGCAGGCTGAGTCCCCAGTTTGAAGCAAGAGCAAGGCCATGAGCAAGTGGATTTCAGGCACAAGGCTGGGTGGGTGGTGACAGCCATGGGATGCAGGTGAATTCCCTGCTGCAGGCATGGCAGGTGCAGAGCCAGGGGAGGCTCCAGAAACTCAACGGCTTGGAACAGGAGCTGGACAGCAGGGACAGCTTGGGAAGCACTCCTGGAAGCCATGTCAAGGCTACATGCATCAGAACCACGGAATCTTCTGAGCAGGAAGGGATCCACAGGAATCATCCAGTCCAACCCCTGACCCTGCACAGACACCCCAACAATCCCACCCTGGGCGTGGGAGTGTTGTCCAAACGCTCCTGGAGCTCTGGCAGCCTCGGGGCCGTGCCCATTCCATGGGGAGCCTGGGCAGTGTCCAGCAACCTCTGAGGGAAGAACATCCAGCCTAAACCACCACTGTAGCATCAGACAAATGGACAAACAGCAAGTGTGTCACAAGATGGCTGACAAGATGGAAAGGAGTCACTGAGATGTGAGGAAACTCCTGGAATGGAGAAAGGGAAAGATTTCACCAAACCCAAGAACTACCAAGCTGCCGGGGTTACATTAGTGGATGGTACAATGCAGAAGAGCAGATGTGTAAGAAATAGTGGTATTTTCAAAAAGATCCATCAAAGCTTTTACAGAGGGAAGTCATGTGACAGAAAGCCACTGGAGTCCTTTGAAGGGTAAATAAGCATGAAGACAAGGAAGATCCAGATGATACACGACATTCACCTCAGATAAATGATGCGATTTTTTGGGTTGTCCTGTGCAGAGCTAGGGCATGGACTTGATGACCCTTGTGGGTCCCTTCCAACTCCAGAGATTCTATGAGTCTATACACAAAGACTTTCTAAAGGATTCTCACCAGGCCCCTTGGTGAGGTTCCTAAAGCCATTGAGTTGCCCAGGTAAGAGGGCAGATCCTTGCACAATTAAACCTATTTTCATGATGGGGAGGCCAGAATATGTGATAGATCTTCTTCCTGGAGATCTCCGCAGAAAGCTCTGCCCCACGGTCTGTGCTACGCTATGTGCTACATAAAGGACCTGGAAGAGGAGGTGATCAGTGAGGTGAATTTGCTGACGAAACGATTCAAGTGAGTAAAGCAAAAGGACAAACTTGAAGAATCCTACAGTACCGAGCAACTGCTGATAAAAGAGCAGATGAAATGCAGTGCAGATCACTGTAGAGTGAATCACAGGCACAAAATACCCTAACATCACGCAACAAAATGAAAGGCTCTGAGCTTATTACTGAGTTCAGGGAAAAGCTCTTAGGATTACAACAAATAGGTGTAGGAAAACATCAGCTCCAAGCTCAGAAATCAAAGCAAATTCTAGAAATTACTTGGAGTGGAACAAAACAAACCATAAAATATCATTAGGCCTCTATGTAATGCACCAGATTTTCAGTATCATAAGAAATTCTAGTCTCCACAACTGAGAAAGATGTGGTAGACATGAACAGGACACAAATGGGAAAAAGCTCAGCTTAAAAAAAGAAAAAAACCAGAACAAAACAAGAAACAAACCCATCTCCAAACCAAAAAACCCAAACAACTTACCCCATTTTCCAACAGCGTTCCTTACAGATTTTTGTGGCATCACAAATATGGTTTACGTTATTTTTATGGTACCACAAATAAATTCCTTGGGGAAAAACTGGCTGAAGAAGATTTCAGAAAGATAAGAAGAGAACACGTCATAAAAGGCTTCGGGAAACCAGGACATTTGTTCCACATTCACCTCCCACCGCTGCCACCCTGACCCACTGCAGCTGCACAGCAGGGATGGGGCTGGGTAGGGAATCCACAGCCTCCAATTTCCTGAACCTGCAGGAACACTCCTCCAAAGGTCCCATCAGCACAGACTAATGAGGCCCAGCTCTGTCCTTCCTGTTTAGCAAAAAGAGAATCAGAGATTATGTTTTACTGGTGTGAGATGAAACCAAAGTGGAGAAGGTGGAGAGCACCAGAGAGCAGAGCCCCAGCCTCAAAGTGTCTCTCATAAACATTCTTACAACGAAGCAAAATAGGAATATTCCTACACTCAGGTGGGAGAATCTAAAGGCAAAACAAGGACAAAAAGGACACAGCACTGGGGAATCACTGACAAGGTGAGAGCAGCTCCAGCACTGCTGTGCTCCAGCACACACCAGCTCCACACCGGCCCTGACACAACACAGCACTCACTAATACATTGTGATAGCAGCAATGACTGATACCATTACTTCTGATGTGGCATTTCCATGCCCTCCTCTCCGCCCCCCGTGGGTAAGTGAGGGCAGGCTGAATGACTCAGTGGGGTGCTGCTGAAGCAGGAAGCACAGCACCCATGGCTCCAGCTGAGCCTGCCAGGCGCTGGGGCTGCTCAGCTTCTGGGGGAGGTGGAGACAAGCGCTTTGTGACGATGTTTAGGAAGGGATTAATTAACTGTCTCTTGGAAAAAGCTCTGATAAACCTGGTCATGTCTCAGTGCAGAGGACTGAACTGTAAGAGTTTCTGTGACCTCTTCCAGACACTTCTGGAGCTCTCCAACAGCAGCCACGTGCCCTCACCGCCAAGACAGCCCTGTCTGGTCTGTGGGCAAACTGCAAAAAGCCAAACACACGGCAGCAGAAGAGATGAAGATATCAGCATCCTACTGCAGGAGAACTATCCAAGCACTGCTCCAAGAAGCCAAAGCATTAGGAAAGCAGCTTAGACAGACTGGAGAGGGGTGTGCAGTTAGAGACCGAGACCAGGCCAGAGCAGCACATGGGCAGGACAGGGGTCGGCCTCTTCTCCCAGGCAGCAAGGGACAGGACAAGAGAAAACGGCCTCAAGCTGTGCCATGGGAGGTTCAAGGTGGACATCAGGAAGAATTTCTTCACAGAAAGGGTGGTCAGGCATCAGAAATGGCTGCCCAGGGAGGTGGTGGAATCCCCACTCCTGGAGGTGTTTAAGGACCAACTGGACAAGGCCTCAGTGCTCTGGTCTGGCTGAGAAGGTGGTTGGTCAAGGGCTGGACTTGATCTTGGAGGTCTTTTCTGAACTTAATGGTTCCATGATTCTATGTTTAAAATAAATAAATTATAAAAAGAAGCTAGTAGCTTTGTCAACAATAGGTACTCCCCAAATCTCCAAGACTCTGAATGTTTTGTTTCATCACCACAACACTCTAAAAGATGCAGCAGTTCTTATTTAGACCAGGGCTTGAATTGAAACCCCAAGCACAATCTGCAGGAAGCTGGATATGCTGTCAGCACATAGATCCCCTCCCAAAGGCTACAATGAATTCTTTGTTCCTTGTTCACTTTCTGCAACACTGAACAATTTTCTTACAGATTAACAGCACCTAAACTAAATGGAAAAGAATGGATTTTGAGGACCAAGTCGTAGACTGTAGAGAAGCCAATACTCAGAATAACTACAAAACAGGATTTGGGCATAAGCTCAGGGCTTCTTCTATAGCATCTATTAATATAAGGGATCAAAAATAACTTGTGCAATATGCTCAGAAGTTCAAACCCTGGCTCTGCTGCTGTACAGGCTGGCACAGCCCTGAAGTCTCTCATCGAGGGGCAGACACATTTACCACTTATCTTTTTCAGCATGAAGAAATGCTTGTTCAGAATGACTCAAGAGATATCCATTTAAAAGACAAACCATTTAGGGCTGTGAAGGTCAAATTCTGTTTGTCAGTCATCTAAGAACGAAAAGAAAAGCCAGTGCAGATCACAAAGAAAAGAGGAAATCCATCCCTTGCATGAACACCTCAGCACTGTGTTCAGTGAGATGTATCAGTTCAGGCTACTGAGAGCCAGGAATAGAAAAATGCCAGGAATAGAAAAATAGAAAAAACTGCCTGGATTAGCAAGGTGATATCCCACACATATATGTATTCTTTCTAGTTTAGAGAATGTTATAAACATAATCCATATGCCACTACAGCAAGTTACCCAAAAATTCAATAAAATTGCCCACTAAATACAAAGCAGAATTGCCCACCCATTCTGCAGGACAGTACTGAGCCTTCTAAAAAGCACTGGATTTTAATTTTAAAACTAATACTTTAACATTTGAGAAAGTTTTGGGCCTTATTAGTTTCCCCCTATCTTATTTTCTCTTGACTCTCACCTGCAATAAACAATGTTTTTTTTTAATTGCCCTTTACATCTTCCACCCATCCTAGAGCCTGAAAATCTGGAGCTCAACTTACACAGTTAGACTTTTTACCCACCATGCAAGATTCTGAACACATCAAAGCTTTTGGCATGAGCTGTGTCCTAAAGCAATTAGTTCCACAGCTGAATTTTACAATGGATGAGAAAAAGTATTTGTTTTAAAACTCGGATGTCCTTAAAGTCTTCCTTGTGGGAAAAAAAGAACAACCCCAATGTAATTTTACATTTAATTTTGGATACCTTTATTATATCTGTGCTTATGGCTTTCAGTCAGTCAGAAGGAATTGCAGAAGTCTTGCTCTTTCCTGGTACAGAAACCACTCCACGACTTTGATCCCCTTGTTATTTCCCATCTCTTTCCCTTAACTATGTATTTTTTTTGCGATGGTAGAAAAGAGCTGCACATACTCACCTACACATGTGCACAATACAAGCTTTTCCAGCCTGTGACAGCTGGATTGGAAGCCACTGTTTCCCCATAAATGTTACTCCCCATTTACAGACCAAATTTTGCCAGCCATTTTATCAGCAAATTGGTCAATATTGACACCGTTCAGGGCCAGCTCCCACTTCATTATCCTGACTGTGCAGGAACCTTTGCAAACTGCAACCTCACTCAATATTCCCTTTCCTGTCTCACATAAAGGTGTCCAGAGCAGCACAGACGCCAGGGGAGATGAACAGGATAGCTCTTCTTCCTCCTGCAAACTGATCCTTTATTGCCAGCCTGTTTTCTCTCTTTCAGACAGTAATTAATCAGTAAGATCTCTTCATTTCACAACAGCTTTGTTTCTTAGAGCTTCCATAGAGGGATGTAGTCAAAAATATTTTGGAAATCCAAACATACCATCTTCACCAGATTTCTCCTCTCCACATGCTTGTTGCCTGCTTTGGGTTTATCACTTTCCAGGTTCTTCCTGGAGTCCTTTCTGGAAACTGTCACTTCCCACTGACATCCCCTGGTAGTTGGTGTAAGTGATACATTATACACAATGGATAATAGCACAGTGACTTTATGTGCCAGTTCCAGCTGGGGCTGAAGAGCCAACACATTTCATTTGTCTGAGAAGTTCTGCAACCTCTTCTGTCAATACTGCAGCTTGGGAAAGCTCAGAAAGCTGAATTTTAACTTTTTCTCTTCAGAGATCTTTGTACAGAAAAGACGGAAGGCACACAGCCCTGGTATCACTGAGAAACACTACAAAACTATTCAGTACACATACCAAAACTGGGACAGATTTTTCATTTGAAGTTATTTTGTTGAGCTGTATCCAAGACTCAGTGTCCCAACACACTCCAAGAAAAACCCCCCAAAAATGGACACCGTGTGCTCCCTGAATAGAGCATATACCTATTACAGGGACTTATGATAGAGAGGAGAATGCACACAGGCCACGACATATAAAAGATGGTATGTCACAAGGAACAGCATATCATTCTTTCCATTTTGAAATAATTAGGATTTACATTCCTAATGTAATGATGATTTACAATCATCACTTTTCAATTTCTTTATTGGAAGTCCCGTTTCACAGATCCAGTACATAGATGTTTGCTGAAGCACTATTTCTCTGCAGCAAATACACTCATCCTCATGCACCCACCTCTCCCCATACACCCCACCTTCCAGATCCATGTGTGAGGGAACAGGGAAGAGGTGCAAACCCCAGGAGAGGTGTGGGAGATCTAACCCGGGATTTGGAAGGCTCATGCCCGGAGCCTTTGCACAGAGGACTGACACACCAGTACCTGAGTACCTCTACCTACAGCAGTATCTCAGCTCACACTGGGGGATCACAGAATCCCAGGATGGGTCAGGTGTGAAGGGACCCCAGTGGCTCATCTGGTGCCACCTCCCTGCTCAGGCAGGGCCATCCCAGAGCACATGGCACAGGATTATGTCCAGATGGGTCTGGGATATTCCCAGTGAATGGGACTCCACACCCTCTCTGAGCAGCTGGTTCAGGGCTTGGCCACTGCACAGGGAAGAAGCTCTGCCTCATGTCCAGGTGGAACTTTTTGGGCATCAGTTCCTGCCCATTCCTCTTACACCAGTGCTGGGAGGGAGCAGAGCCTGGTCCCTGCTCTGAGCCTTCCCTGCAGACATGACAGACAGGAATGAGATCCCATCTTAGCTCTGTTTCCTCTGGAGGCTGAACAGCCCCAGGTCCCTCAGTCTTTTCCTCAGTAGGGAGATGCTCCAGTCCCTTCTTCATCTCTGCAGCCTCTGCTGGCCCTGCTCCAGGAGCTCCAGGTCCCTCCTGTCCCAAGGAGCCCAGACCTGGGCACAGCACTCCAGATGTGCCTCACCAGGTCCGAGCAGAGGAGCAGGATCACTCCCTGACCTGCTGGCAATGCTCTTCCCAATGCACCCCAGCACACCATTGGCCTTCTTGGCCCCCAGGGCACCTGGACCAAAAGTGAAGCTCCTGAGGACCTGCTGGGAACTCTACTGGCCTTTCAGCTTTCCCCTGAATGAATTAGATCAAGAGAAGTGACAGAGGGTCTGGGAAACAAATGGCGGTGGGTAGGCAACTAACACTGGGCCTGGTGACAAGCTCAACAGCTCCAGGGCAGTCCAAACCCCCAGAGCAGCACTTTGGTCCAGAAAGCATCTGGGCAGCCCTGGAGCAGCACACACACCCTGGGGATGCAGAGCAGGCAGCACATGGTGGAACTGCCCAGGAACAGCAAACAAACAGTCCCACCCAGGACTATCCAAAGGAACACAGAGCCACAAGCTGTCAAACAGGGCTGTCTGTTATCCTCACTCATTCCTTCCCCTCCCAGCCAGAGGCTCTTCCGCTTGGTCCAAAGGAGGGACTGCAACTGCCAAGCCCTGCTCTCCCCTCTTGCTGGTCTCCAAACCACGGGAGCTGCTGACTCCAGTTTCCTCACCCACTGCCAGGAGCAGGGCTTTGCCTGCACCAAGCTTTAGCACTCAAAGCTCCTCAAACCCAGCTCCCTGGGGTGCCACATCCACTGGTTGGGCACACAGGATGGGACAGCCCTGTCTGACTTGTCACAAGCCCGTGGAGGGCTGAGGTTAAGCAAAGTGGGATCCTAAGACATGCTTTTTGCAAGGAGCGAGCCGAGCCTGCTGACTTATGGCTGTTCAGTCTTCCAGCTCATCCACAGGGACTGAGCAGCCATCACTCACAGCTTATGCATCCTCCCCAGAGCCAGGCCCTACCTGGTGCCTCCTGCACCTTCTTTCCATATTCAGATGGCACTGAGCAACAGTTAATATATGAAGTGCAGCAGTGATTAAATTGGTAGCTGGACTGAAAGTGGAAAGGGCTCCACTAAAGTGGGCTCACAAGTCAAAAATGTCTGTTCAGCTTTATAGCATTTCCTACAGTGTCAGCACATGGAAGCAGCAAGAAGCATTCCTCAGCAACTGGAAGGAATTGCTAAGCCCATTAATAAAATTAAGGCAGCCAAGTTCAATATGAGAATACACCCAACCTTAAGAGCCACTGATGTCTGTGCTGGAGGATGGGGAAGAAGCATTTACCAAAGTGGTAGTAGAAAACAGAAATCCAGTCATCATCTCTCTTGGGAGACACTACCTGGCGGCACTTCTGATTGCATGTTGGCTCCTGAAGAAAAGAGGTCACAACATTCCTTAGAACTGAACCGCTGCTGACAGACAAACCATTTGGAATTGTTGGTGAAGTTTCTCTGTCCAAGTTTGTACCAAAAAGTAGGGAAGGCATAACAGGTATGAGATGAGCAATTGCTCACTGGCTGTGTTTTGCAGGACTGAATGCTGAAGAACTAAGAGACAAGTCATGTGGAAAGAACATCTCCTATTTCCCTCCCAGCAGAGACTTACTTCACCATGAAACTTAGAAGGTCTAGTAGGGAAAAAAATTAAAAATCAGGAAGACAAGGAAATCAGGAAAATGCCCTAGGAACGGGCAGTTTGTGTGCTCAGGAATGTCTCAACCCTAGAAGTGTCCAAGATCATGCTGGACGGGTCTTGGAACAACCTGATGTAGTGGAAAATGTCCCTACCATGGCTAGAACAAGATGATCTTTAAGGGCCCCTCCAACCCAAACCATTCCATAGTTCTCTGATTCTAGGAATGTCTGACAGTCACTCCAAAGAGTCAGAGGCAAGTGTGGCTGAAGCTTCCTGCAGTCCCACAACTCCAGCAGCGCTCCAGCCGACGGCCCTGTTCCAACAAGACGGACACGTGCTCAAGGGAACAGACTAAGCACAGTTCCAGGAAGCACAGACTCGTCCTTTTAGCTCCACTCGGCAGCACCAGAGCCTCGACCCAGAGAATGAGGGGAAGGAATGACCATGGACCACTTTTGAGACCAGGTGGGATGCAGACACAGCTTAAGAATGAGCTGGTTGATACCACTGCAAATCACTGTCACCTTTCAAAGGTCATGAGGACAAAGGGAGGCCTGATGACAAGCAAACACCACCCCACCATGTTAGAAGGACCCAGGGAACTTTGGGCACATCTGTCCCACTGTAGTTCCTGGAAAGGCTGTGTAGTAAATCTTCCTGACAGCCATTTCCAGCAGCAGGTGGTGGTGACTGGGAACAGCCAGCATGGATTTACCAGTGGCAAATCCTGCCTAACTTGATTGCCCTCCAAGCTGCCTGCATGGAGGACAGGAAAGCAAGCGTGGTACACTTTGACACCATCTCTGGCAGTGTTTTCAACAGGCAGGAGCTGGACTGAAAAGCAAACAACTGATGTTGGCAAGAATATCAGGCTCAAAAGGTGATCAGCTGCACAGCCAGCAGCTGATTACCAGCAGCATCCCTCAGGGCTGATATGAGGCCAATACAAATCCATGTCTTCATGAACAAACTTGATTAACACCAATTATGGGACAGAGAACACTCTCACCAAGTCTGCAGATGATATCAAACTGCTGGCATGGCTGGGACAGGAGACCCTTCTCAGAGGGACCTACACAGGCTGGACAAGGGGCCTGATGGAAGCTCTGTGAAGCACAACAGAGGCAAACAGTGTCCTGCCCCTGGGACAGAACGAGCCCTTGCACCAGCACCGACTGGGGTGGCTGGCTGTAAAGCAGCTCTGCAGCAAACAACCTGCCAGGCTCTCAGGGACAGCAAGGGGACAGAGGCCAGACAGCCACAAGAAACTGCTTCTGTGGACTATCCATACAACTGTCTGGAATAGACTGCAACTCAACAGTGACTTTCTGCCTCTCAAAAGTCTTTGAAAAGTCCCTTTGAACACAACTTCTACCTTTCAAAGCCTTGCAGGGTACACAGATTCCCCTAAAAGGGCATGACGAGAACATCAGCCCGCAGTAAGTCGAGCTGGCTGAAGCATGGAACAGACCAGTCGGCTTCCTAAGAACACAGGGAAGGAGCACGAAGCCAGGGAAGAACTGAAAGCCAGCAGCAAGTGTTGGAACCAGCTTTGAAGGTTTAACCCAGATGCCGTCTCCTTCGGAAGTAAGTCAGCAGCTCTTTCTACCTCTGCTCTAGAGAGCTACTTCAGCCCAGAATTCATAACTCTGTTTGAAATATTTGCTGCAGACTCTTAAAACCCACATCTCGCATAAAAAAATTGAAGATTATCTAGTAACAGGCTAGAACATCACATTTCACTGCCATCAAGTTGCTTTGAAAGCATCTTGGCCAGTGTAATAGTTTTTGGCTAACAGCAATAGTTAAATTAATGCAACCTTTCAGTCATACCACCATCACTTGTGATGTTCATTAAAAGGCTCAAGTAAGAGCCTGGGGTTCACTAGCACAGAAATTACTACTGGCATGTTCACAGTACTTGAAAAAAAAACTAGATCAGATACTTGGCAAGTGTGCAGTGTTTGTGTGGCTGTCACTGGTGCAGACAGACTCCTGCCCAGGCTCAGGATGTGCACCTCTTCCTGGACAGGTGTCAGTTCTGCTAATGCAACCAGTTACTCAATTTTATCCACAAAAACACCAAACCTGTCTACGCTGAGTGTGTCATCTCACTTACAGAAACCACAAAGCAAATGGGGTAGAAAAAAATGGCTTTTTAGATAAAAATTTAGAGCACTTCATCTGCCAGTACCACAACAGTATATAAGGTAAATATTCTGATGATTTCTGTTGGCACAGGCAGGGTCTCTCCTAATTATGTAACGNAATTAAAAATTATATATATTTGGATATACCAAAACAATTAAAGTAAGCCATATGACTCACAGCCAGCTGGGTCAGAGTTCCCCTGACCCAGCAATCTTCCAAGGAAGAAATCCCTACTTACACATCTCACATAAAGTATCAAATTGTCAGAGATCACAGAATCCCAGGCTGGTTTGGGTTTGAGGGAAACTTAAAGCTCATCCAGTCCCACCCCCTGCCATGGGCAGGGACACCTTCCACTATCCCAGGTTGCTCCAAGCCCCATCCAGCCTGGCCTTGTACACTGCCAGGGATCCAGGGGCAGCCACAGCTTCTCTGGGCACCCTGTGCCAGGGCCTCCCCACCCTCACAGGGAAGAACTTCTTTCCAATATCCAATCTAGACCTCTTAGTTTAAAACAGCTCCCTCTTGTCCTATTGCTATCTGCCTGTGTAAANCTGCCTAACTTGATTGCCCTCCAAGCTGCCTGCATGGAGGACAGGAAAGCAAGCGTGGTACACTTTGACACCATCTCTGGCAGTGTTTTCAACAGGCAGGAGCTGGACTGAAAAGCAAACAACTGATGTTGGCAAGAATATCAGGCTCAAAAGGTGATCAGCTGCACAGCCAGCAGCTGATTACCAGCAGCATCCCTCAGGGCTGATATGAGGCCAATACAAATCCATGTCTTCATGAACAAACTTGATTAACACCAATTATGGGACAGAGAACACTCTCACCAAGTCTGCAGATGATATCAAACTNCCACTTTTTTAATAAAAGTTCCCCCTTTTTACAATTGTCATTCAAGATAATTCATAATTTATACTTGTTTTGGGGAAGGCTGACAATCCATATGAATTGAAATCCTGGAAGATGAAGATGTTTCATATTTTGACTTCAGAATGAAACCAGCAGCACTCCTAAATGCTTCAGTTCAAGCACAAAGCCCAGGTGTGAACTGGGAGCAGCTCCCTGTGCGGGCCCTACCAGCTTCACGCTGGTTTACATCCCTCTGGGTGGTGGTACTGTATTTGCAGGTCCAAACTAAACAGACATAAGCCAGGTTTGGGCAGAGCCCCCACACAGTCACCTCAGTTCCCTAAATCACTGCTGCAGTCCCCTCACTAAGCCAGCATTTGTGTTTAGACAAGCCTGGACTAGGCCTTGCTGCTATCGCACCATTTCAGATGTAATAAACCACCAGGCTTTGAAACGAAATTGCATTAACTGATACAGCAGGGAATGACAAATTATAAATAGGAGGTGGCTTCAGAGAGATTCCAGAAATGGATGGTGAGCAATCACTGTGGCAAATCAATGCTCCAGCTCAGGGGATCAGAGAAGGGCCAGGTTTAGTTTTACCCTGAAAAGGCAGTGGCACATAAAAAGCTAATGGCAGGTGGTCACTCTGCATTCTGTACATCTCACAAAGATTTATGAGCAAGGCTGAATGCTGGAAAAGCAATGCTGAAGCTGGTTGTGCCCCTCTGCAAGGTCAGCTTATTGTATTATGGAAACATTTCCAGCGAGATTCCTACAAGTTAAGAGTGTTCTACTTTGTCCAGCCACAGGAAACAAGCTACAAAACCCCCAAACAACCCAGCATTAAAGAAAAAAAAAAAAAAATCACACTATTTACTCTTAAAGAGAGAATTTTCAGTTATTTTGGTTGTTTTCAGATCAGCAAAGCCTATCTTTAAGCTTGGAGTTTAAAGCTGGAAGGAGACATATTTTTCCAAAATTTGTTTAACAGTAAAATATTTAACAAGAGAACACATGGATGTATTTTCTAAAATACTAATCACTTGTAAGTACTGCACATTGTAATTATTATAAATGAAAACTGTCATGAGAAATAACGTAGGTGTCTAAATCAGGAATTTTGATGTCCTTGATTATCAACAGCTTGATGGGAAAANTAAGGGCCCCTCCAACCCAAACCATTCCATAGTTCTCTGATTCTAGGAATGTCTGACAGTCACTCCAAAGAGTCAGAGGCAAGTGTGCCTGAAGCTTCCTGCAGTCCCACAACTCCAGCAGCGCTCCAGCCGACGGCCCTGTTCCAACAAGACAGACACGTGCTCAAGGGAACAGACTAAGCACAGTTCCAGGAAGCACAGACTCGTCCTTTTAGCTCCACTCGGCAGCACCAGAGCCTCGACCCAGAGAATGAGGGGAAGGAATGACCATGGACCACTTTTGAGACCAGGTGGGATGCAGACACAGCTTAAGAATGAGCTGGTTGATACCACTGCAAATCACTGTCACCTTTCAAAGGTCATGAGGACAAAGGGAGGCCTGATGACAAGCAAACACCACCCCACCATGTTAGAAGGACCCAGGGAACTTTGGGCACATCTGTCCCACTGTAGTTCCTGGAAAGGCTGTGTAGTAAATCTTCCTGACAGCCATTTCCAGCAGCAGGTGGTGGTGACTGGGAACAGCCAGCATGGATTTACCAGTGGCAAATCCTGCCTAACTTGATTGCCCTCCAAGCTGCCTGCATGGAGGACAGGAAAGCAAGCGTGGTACACTTTGACACCATCTCTGGCTGTGTTTTCAACAGGCAGGAGCTGGACTGCAAAAGCAAACAACTGATGTTGGCAAGAATATCAGGCTCAAAAGGTGATCAGCTGCACAGCCAGCAGCTGATTACCAGCAGCATCCCTCAGGGCTGATATGAGGCCAATACAAATCCATGTCTTCATGAACAAACTTGATTAACACCAATTATGGGACAGAGAACACTCTCACCAAGTCTGCAGATGATATCAAACTGCTGGCATGGCTGGGACAGGAGACCCTTCTCAGAGGGACCTACACAGGCTGGACAAGGGGCCTGATGGAAGCTCTGTGAAGCACAACAGAGGCAAACAGTGTCCTGCCCCTGGGACAGAACGAGCCCTTGCACCAGCACCGACTGGGGTGGCTGGCTGTAAAGCAGCTCTGCAGCAAACAACCTGCCAGGCTCTCAGGGACAGCAAGGGGACAGAGGCCAGACAGCCACAAGAAACTGCTTCTGTGGACTATCCATACAACTGTCTGGAATAGACTGCAACTCAACAGTGACTTTCTGCCTCTCAAAAGTCTTTGAAAAGTCCCTTTGAACACAACTTCTACCTTTCAAAGCCTTGCAGGGTACACAGATTCCCCTAAAAGGGCATGACGAGAACATCAGCCCGCAGTAAGTCGAGCTGGCTGAAGCATGGAACAGACCAGTCGGCTTCCTAAGAACACAGGGAAGGAGCACGAAGCCAGGGAAGAACTGAAAGCCAGCAGCAAGTGTTGGAACCAGCTTTGAAGGTTTAACCCAGATGCCGTCTCCTTCGGAAGTAAGTCAGCAGCTCTTTCTACCTCTGCTCTAGAGAGCTACTTCAGCCCAGAATTCATAACTCTGTTTGAAATATTTGCTGCAGACTCTTAAAACCCACATCTCGCATAAAAAAATTGAAGATTATCTAGTAACAGGCTAGAACATCACATTTCACTGCCATCAAGTTGCTTTGAAAGCATCTTGGCCAGTGTAATAGTTTTTGGCTAACAGCAATAGTTAAATTAATGCAACCTTTCAGTCATACCACCATCACTTGTGATGTTCATTAAAAGGCTCAAGTAAGAGCCTGGGGTTCACTAGCACAGAAATTACTACTGGCATGTTCACAGTACTTGAAAAAAAAATTAGATCAGATACTTGGCAAGTGTGCAGTGTTTGTGTGGCTGTCACTGGTGCAGACAGACTCCTGCCCAGGCTCAGGATGTGCACCTCTTCCTGGACAGGTGTCAGTTCTGCTAATGCAACCAGTTACTCAATTTTATCCACAAAAACACCAAACCTGTCTACGCTGAGTGTGTCATCTCACTTACAGAAACCACAAAGCAAATGGGGTAGAAAAAAATGGCTTTTTAGATAAAAATTTAGAGCACTTCATCTGCCAGTACCACAACAGTATATAAGGTAAATATTCTGATGATTTCTGTTGGCACAGGCAGGGTCTCTCCTAATTATGTAACGCAGAGCAATGATATAAATAAATATATATAATATATA
>VZTX01013287.1:0-30015 GCA_013400915.1 Pardalotus punctatus
TGGGATACAGGCAGGGGAAGGTGAGCTGCAGCCCAGGCATGTGGGAGGCCCAGGGGAGGCTCCATGGAGGGCTCGGTGCTGCTGGGGGTGCTGGAATCACATCCCCCCGGGCGCTGGAAGGAGGCAGGCAGCTGGCTGGCCTTAAAAACACATTCACAGACCTGCAGCATTTATGGATTTCTCTCTGGAAGCAAAGCAAGCCCCAGCGCTGTGGGCAGGAGCTGCCAGCAGCTGGTGGGGGTGGCAGGGCTGGGAGCATCTCCTGGGGCAGGGGCTGGAGTCACCAAGGGCCACCACAAGGTCATTCCCAGCATTTCTGTGCTGGCTTTGAAGCCTCAGACTCCAGAGCCTTTCCTTGGAAGAGGGTTTGTGTGTTTGTGTGCTCGTGGGCTTGGCTGGCCTCTGGCTTTTCTAGGCACGTATTCATTTTTAATTTAAATTTTGTTGTGAGCCCCAGCACAGAGCAGAGGTACTGGGATGACAGGGAATCCCTCAGCCACCCCCACGCTGCCTGTGGGATCCATCTCCATAATCCCAGTGATTCCTGCTCCTGTCCTGCTGTCCCTCGTGCCCAGCTGTGTTCTCAGGTCCTTGTCCCTCGGTCAAGCCAGGCAGCACCAGCACCACCCTCCAGGCTCCTCTGCATTCTCCTGATGTGGAATTTGCATGAGGAATGGCATTCCAGGGACCCCTGTTTCCACGGAGGAGCCGGGGTTTGGATCAGGAGAGGCAGTACATCCCTCCTGGCTGTCCCTCGGCTCCGTGTGGCCGTGCCCTCCTCCCGTTTGTGTCTGGAGATGAAGTGCTGGCAGGGAGGTAAATTCTGCAGCACTTACATCACTCCGGACTCGTTATCAGAGTTCAGCCAGGGCACAGCCAGCCCGGCAGGGATGAATCACAGCACGCAAAAAGGAGGCAGAATTGAGGGCTCAGCCAGCAGAGGAGGGATCTATCGATCCTGAGGCTCTTTGCTGCAGTGCCGGGGGTGCCTGGAGAGCAGCCGAGCCCTCTGGGGCTGTGTGGCATCTGATGCACCCACCCCAGGGAGGTGACCCGGGGAAAGAGGGACAGGAGGGGTTTGGGAGTGGACAGGAATGTGCTGCTCTTGCAGCCTGGTCCTGGGAACCCTCCTGGGGTGCTGTGACCCCGAGGGCTGGGGCGGTTCAGGGCTCAGGCAGGTGAGTTCTGTGTCCCCAGGGAGCTGCAGGTGCGACAGGGAACCTTCCCTGTCAAGTGTCTTTTAGTAAGGACCTGATGAGGTGGAGAGAGAAGCAAGAGAGACACAATGGTCCTTAAAAGAGCTGGATTGGGATGGAAGCACCAAGGGGGTGAGCTGGTGTAAGGGTGGGGGCTCTGGATCCCTCGGGGAGCCCCTGTCCCTCTGCCAGGCCTGGGCAGAGCTGGAAGCAGCAGCCAGGAAAGCACAGAAACCACGGAACAGGGAGAGAGGCCAAACCAAACCACCTCGGATCCTCCTCCCTCAGAGGGGAGCTGGGAGCTCCAGCAGCCCCTGCTGGGAATGCTGGAGGCCAGGCCGGGTGAGGGCAGGTGGGTGAAGAGCTGCAGACCCAAAGGGAGACAGAAATGGGTCAAAGAAATGAGTAATTAAACACGCTGGCAGCGCTCGGTGTTCTCCTCCGATCTGCGTGGTTAGAAAAAGCTCCCTTGGCTGTTGAGGTCACCAGGAATGCCTCAGGAGAGCACAACTGGGTCATTAAACCTCTCTGTGGTGGCAGCAGCTCCCCGAGCTGGCAGTGCCCTGTCCCGGTGCCCAGCTGGCGAGGGAGCCCTGCCTGGAGCTGCTCTCCTCCTCCTGCAGAGCCTCGTGCCTGGGGCCACACTGCCCCTTCCCTGGTGACATTTGTCATCCTGCCCCGGGCAGCTCCAGCACAGCCCGGGGCAATTCCCTCTCCAGGCAGCCCCACAGTGCCTGGAGCCACAGGTTCTGGCGTGGGAACATGGGCACAGCTGGTCCTTGGGCACAGCTGGTCCTTGAGCCACCACGAGCTGCCACGTGGCACCAGGGGTGGCCTCGGAGATGGAGGAGGTGGCAACTGCCAGGATTAGCAGCTGTCACAGCTTGTGCTTCTCTGTGGCAGCAGCGAGTGGGGGACAAAACCCACCCAGGCACTCTGCTGGCAGCTGGGTCCCCCGGGGCTGAAAAGGGTCTGTGTTCTTTCAAAAACATTTCATAAACAGTTAATTTTTTTCCCCACATGAATCAAAAGCATTTGTGGACTCTGCACTCCAAGGCCAGGCAGAAGTGTTGCTGTTGACTTGAAGCATTCCTGACTCGTAAAACAACTGATCCCGTTTTTGCCAGGCTTGCCTTCTTTTCCACTTTCTAGAAACTAAAACCCGAGCCTGGTGCCTGTGCGATGCCATCCATTTTACACCAATCCAATGATGTGCAATAAATCCCAGCTCGTGTTTTATTGCAGAATAAATTGTGAGCCTGCCCAAAGTCTGTCTTTTGAGAGAGCGTGTTTTCCCAGACCTGTTTCTTACTTTTGCTGTACCCAAACATCTCCCTAAAGAAATGATTCTCCCAGGAAGCCTGGATCTCTGGCCGGGCCTGGAGATGGCTGTGCTGAGCCCTGTGCTCACCCCTCTTTTCTCCCCAGGTGCCTGTCCTGCGTGAACAGTGCCTTCCGCTGCCACTGGTGCAAGTACCGCAACCTCTGCACGCACGACCCCACCACCTGCTCCTTCCAGGAGGGACGGATCAACGTCTCCGAGGTACCAGATCCGGATTCAGCCCTTTATCCTCTGCTTTTCCATGCTACACATAGACAGCCAGTGCTTGTGTGAGGTTTTTCGGCTGCCCATGGGTCTGTTCGGTGTCAAAGAGGGGAAATGCAGCTTTAAAGCAGGGAGGTGTCGGTATCACCAAGGTGCTGCTCTTGACCTGAACACCAGAGCAGATCCCACCCTGCGGTGCGGGAATGCCCGGGTTCATTAATTACGATAATTACCGCAGTGCTTTCCCTCGGGGTCTCAAGGACCCCTCAAACCCAGCACCTTTCAGCAGCTCTGCTCTGCAGCCCTGGTGGGAGGGTTTGCTTTGTCTGAGGGCCAGCAGCAGCTCTGGGTGGGGCTGTTCAGCACCTCGTGCTGGCAGGGCTGGGGTTCACGGCAGGAGCCCGGCTGTGGCCTGGTGAGGAAGGGAATTATCAAAGTGCACAGCCCGGGATTTTGGAAAAGGGCCTTGGTTCGGGTTCCAGCGCTGTGGACCCGGAGCCATCGCTCTTAGCAGCTCATAAAAGGTGTGGGGCTCCAATCCAAAAATGCTTTTAACACTTGGAAAAGGCACAGCCCGTGAGTGGCTCTGCCAGCTCTCCTGTGTGTCCCAGGGCAGAGGGATCCATGGAGGAAAGGGGTTTTATAGCACAAATTCCTGACTGAACATCGCAGGAGCCCTCGGGCTGGGGGTTCTGCACCCTTTGTCCTGCCTGATCCCCCTGCCTGCTTCATGGTCGTGAGCTCCTGATGCTGGCACGATCCTGCTCTTTGCCCTCACTGTTCCTACAAAAAGCTCTGTAGGACCTGAAATGAGCGCAGGTCCTAAAGCTGTGAGGGAAAAATGGTTTGAAAGATGTTTTGGAAATCCTGAGAGTCTTGGGAAGTGGGAAAGGCAGCAGTGAGGACATCTAAAAAGATGAGAAAAAGAAAGGAGGAGAAGGTTTGCCAGCATCCAGACAAATCCTTATCATTGAGTGACAGAGAGCGAGAAAAACAGAACAGATCAGTCAGTGGAGTAAACCCTGAGCTGTTAAAAGGAAGTGGCCAGAGCTGCCAGGTTGCTGCTAAAGCAGGAGTAAACTCTGCTCCTGTGTCTCCCTGGCTGGAATGCTGCCAGGAGCCTCACAGGTACAGGGCAGGAGGCATTTGTGAGCTGCACGAGCAAGGACACGAGTGGGGATGTGCAAATCCAGGATGGGCGGTGTGACTGCGATGGGAGTGGATGCCCAACGAGAAACATCTACCCGGGAAAAACCCAAAAGCTTCCCAGTCTGGTTCAAAGTCAAGGAACCTCCTTTCACCGTATCAAGAGAAAGCAAAACCCTTCACTTCTCCTCCTCTGCAGCGATGGGGAGGTTTCTCCTTCACGCTCAAAGCTTTCCTGTCCTCCCAGGCTGCACAATTGGAGTTCTCCGTTCCTGGGTCTCCAACCCTGGGATCTCAGAAGTGTTTGACAAGTCTCTGCTAAAGTAGGACAATCCCATTATCTCTGTTCCTCCTGGAGCACCCAGGACTTGCCTGAGATCACAGAGGGAGGGAGTGGAGGAGTCAGTGCCTCTGGAAGTTCCTGCTGGGTTCACAGCGCTGTCGTGTCTCCGAAGAACTTCCTCTGGTGTCTTCATCTTCCAGAGGTTTCTTGCCCGGGGATGTTTTGGGATATCTCACACCTGCCTGGGGATTATTTTTGATAGCAATACAGGTGCTTCACTGTCCATCGTTTCTTCTGCAGACTTCTGAGCACAGGCAAAACCAGCCCAAATAAATTTGTTTGCTGATTTAAGAACAATGAATTTCCTCTTCACACAGTGATAGTGCCTTTACCATGGGCACTTCACTAGCACAGAAATAAGTAAATGCCTCATGAAGAGTTTCCTCTCCTAAACCAATTCAGATCACAATGTTCTCATTGTGTCATGGCCTGATGTATTAGGAAATTGTTTGTGCTTACCCTGGCTCCCTCCCCAGCAGAGCCAGTGGTGTTTGGAGCTGGTGATCTCCGTGTCTGTGCCCTACTTTCAGTCCCTTGTGCCTCTCCTTATGTAAGGTTTACACACGTGTTCACACGGGCCTGGAAATTTGCTCGCATCTTTATATTTAATTTAAGGGAAAATATCTTGAATATTCCCTTTTACTCCTGGCCCATCAGAATTTGCATCCCCGTGGGACTGGATGTGTAACAAGCTCCCTTTGATGCTCCCAAGAGTTGTCTGTCTGGAGGAGGAACAGGAGCTCAAAGCCTCAGCCACTTCATGAGGAGATGGAGGAGAGAAATCCCTTTATGAGCTGTGTCCTTGCTCCTTGCAGTCTCCTGGCTCTGCTGACCGAGCTGAATGCTGCTTTTTCGCCCTGCCTTCCATGAAAATAGAACCAACAGAGCTTTTCTCATCCCTCCACTTGCCCTGTCAACAGGCATTGTTTGCTCAGATCCAAGGGCAGCGCTGAGGGACAGCTGTGGGGGGTGCAGAGGAAGCCCCAAAAGTGGGTGGGTGCTTTTGGAAAAGTGGGAATGTGGTTTGGGGTCATTGGTCAATGAACACAGAGCCTTTACGGCACAGGAATCCTGCAGGACAGAACTGGCTGTTCCTGATCTCCTCCATCTCATGGGAAATTTCTGACATGGGGGGAACCCAGCCCTTCTGAGGTCTCCATTTCCAGGCGGCCAATTCTTTAGGAGTTAAGAATTAGATAAGAAATTATTTTCCCTTCCTTTTCTTGGCCAGAGTCTTCATTTGTCAGCAGCAGGTGCCTGCTCAGACCTTGCTCCCACTGGATCAGGGTTTCTCCAAGACTGATTGTCCCACTTTACCGAACTCCAGATCAGGCCAGTGATCTGATTTTAAGGTGTCTGATGTGGCTGGGTTTGGGTGTGTGTGAGGCTTTGAAGATGTCTCTGTCTAAATGTTTGAAACTTCCAGAGGAGGAGGAATGTGGGCACATAGCTCATCCTCACATCCCATCCCATCCCATCCCATCCCATCCCATCCCATCCCATCCCATCCCATCCCAGCGAGAGCTAGAACCAAAGAAATCCTCTCGGCTGCCCAGAAAGGGGCAGCCCATCCCTCTTGGAGTCCAGTGGGTGCTGATACTGCCGTTTCCACAGGAGGGACGCTGATGTGGGGACAGAACCTTTCAGAGTGGGGAGTTCGGTGCTGAGCCAGGTTCCAGCTCCGACTCCTTTAAATTCCCACGGATTTTAGAGTGACACCTTTGCCCCTGGCTGTGCCCTTGGGTGCTGAGTGCTGCTTGATGTGCCTGGAAGGAAACAAAACAAAATCAACGCATCCTCATTCCTGTGTGACAGTCCCACGGTGAGGGGCTGTGACGTGCAGGAGGTGACAGAGCCACATCTCAGGCCACCAAAGGCAGCCAATGACGTTGCTGGGTCACACCTGACTTTGGGGAGATGGCTTTGCCTGAAATAGGAACAAAAAGCCCGGATTCAGCAAAATTACCTCATCTCTGAGCTGTGGTAGTGCTTTTTCTCATCCGTGGTGTGGATGTTGGGTGTTTTCAGAGAAGGAGCCATGCAGGGAAGAGCTGCAGGGAGCAGAGGGAGATGTTCCTGCCTGGAACCTGTCCCTGTGCGAGGGAATTGCTCCTGTCCTCACCTCTGGCACACAAAGGGTTGTTTACAGCAGGGAAATATTCCCTCCAGCCTGTCAGTGGCTGTAAATATCCCCCTGCCTCCCAATTTAATGGAGAAGACCCAGGTTACAGCACGTGCAGGAGCTCAGGACTAATGGCGTGGGGAAGGAATTCACCAGGGCTGGCTCCAGCTGCCTTTCTTTCATGTCGGGTTTCCAAGGAACAGGGTCTGCTCTCCTTTCCAGTGGCATAAATGAAGGGTAATGTGTTTCCATGAGTGACAGGGACTGTAATTTATATCATTGGGAACACAACTGTGAACCGGGGGTTTACATTCACGTGCCAGATTGGGTTATGTTTATAACTTTAAAATACGTGGAGCAAGTTAACATTTGCGGAGAGTTTGTGGGGGTTTTTTGAAGATGAAGAGTACAAAAACAGTCTATTTTCTGCCATTTGGGCTAAATCCCGGAGTCAGAAGAATTGCCTGCCATTTCTAGGCAATTTTTTTCCAAATAAGAGCAAGGAGGTTTGACCTACTAAAACTGCTCGGTTAAACACAAATAATAACCATGGGTGCTCTGTTCTGCTCCAGAGACAGCTGCGGAACGTGGGTCTTTAAGGTATTTATAGACCTTGGAGTCTTTGAGGCTAAAAAGTGTTGGAGAAGCATAAAATGTCTTTGTAAATTGTGTGTGCTGATACTTCACAGGCAGAATATTCCCCGAGAGTCTGTGCCACTCAGGCATTGGAGCCTTGTCTTCCTGCAGCAGATCTGATCCGTGTTTATTCTGGCGCAGGGAAGTCAAGGAGGATAATGAGAGGATTCTGCGTGTTTGTTTAGCGAGAGGAGGCAATAATGGCCTTCCTAACTCGCTGCAGGATTTACTTCTCATGAATTAAAAAACAAAGTAAACTGATTATGGGACAAATTGTGTATTCCACCACCGGCTGCAGGCTCCCTTTCAGTCGGGGTTTTCTGGGTGTTTTGCTCGCACTGGGGAGGAAATGCAGGATGGGGCAGCCAGGCTGAGCAGGGCTGGGGCTGCCAACCCCTTCCCAGTTCAGCAGGAAATTCCTGTAAAGGGAACCAGCTCTGACAGAGGCATTGCTGAAGCTGGTGATGGATTCCTAACAAAATAATCTGTCTGAATGCTGGCTTTTCAAGCAGGGAGCAGGTGGGAGAGGTGTGGAGGGACCAACCACCCTGCCAGGCTGCTTTCCTGCAGCAGCACCCACGAGAGAGCCAAACCCCTCCACGAGCTTCTTGGGAAGGGCTGGGTGTGCAGGGCTGTGGGAGTGCAGCGATCTGGGGCTGCAGGAACGGGGGTTGTCGGGGATTTGGGGCTATAGGAACGTGGGTTGTAGGATTTGGGGTGCAGGGACGTGGGTTGTCGGGGATTTGGGGTTATAGGAACGTGGGTTTTCAGGGATTTGGAGCTATAGGAATGTGGGTTGTCGGGGATTTGGGGCTATAGAAATGTGAGTTTTCAGGGATTTGGGGCTGTAGGAAGTGAGGCTCCCCCCGAGCATCCCGGGTTGGAACATGGATTGTCAGGGATTTGGGGTGCAGGGACATGGGTTGTTGGGGATTTGGGGCTATAGGAACATCGGTTTTCAGGGATTTGGGGCTGTAGGAATGGAGGTTTTCAGGGATTTGGGGTGCAGGGACATGGGTTTTCAGGGATTTGGGGCTATAGGAACATGGGTTTTGAGGGATTTGGGGCTATAGGAATATAGGTTTTGGGGGATTTGGGGCTATAGGAACGTGGGTTTTCAGGGCTGTGAGTGCACATCACTGCAGCAGCAACTTCAAAAACAAATTGCAAAAAACAAAGCTGTGCAAGCCGAGCACCGAGGCTGGAAATGGCACCCAGGGGTGTCAGAGGGCCCCACAGGATGTGCAGGGTCCTCCCCAACCCGAACCCCCCCCAGCCCCGCAGCTCCTCTCGCTCAGCTGAGAAATTCAGCAGCCACTGCCCACAGCAGTGAGGCTCCCCCCGAGCATCCCGGGTTTTCCAGAGTCTGGCATCTTCCTACAGATCTCTCCACCCCAAAATGTGGATCCCTTATTAGTGTGATCACTGTAGCTGTCAGCCAGCATGGAGGGGCGGCCTCACTTCTGCTCAGGCTGTGCCTGCCTTGCTTTCCCCACAATTCCAACGTGGCGTTTTCCTTCCACTGAAACCAAAGGAATAACAAAAAAAAAAAAAAATCTATTATGCCCCACTCATGTCTAATGAAGGCAGAACCCTTTTTGCTACCAGCATTTTCAGCACCAGAGAGCAGATCCGGGAATGAGTCCTTTCCCATGTCTGGAAAGGCAGGAGCCTTTCTTTAGCAGTCGCCTCACGGATGGAGCTGCCCAGGAAGGATAATGGTCCATAACATATTCATTATTTTCAGGACTGTGCACTGAAGTTCTCCCACTGGTGATGCAAGTGGAGATTTTTTGTTTTCAGTCATAATGGGGTACAGGGTTCTGCGGCTCCAGGTTCCTTTTCCTTCCAAACCATGGGTGTTGCACAGGGCTGGGACCTCTCTGGAGGGAACCGTTTGCCTCCCGTTGGTCCTCGATGTGAATTGGAGGTGAAAGCAAAACCTTAAATGCAGGCAGGTATGGGGTGGGAGGGGGCACAGGCGTGGGGTGCGTCAGGAGAGGAGGAAGGTGTGTGCAGAGCCAGCCTGGAAGAGCTGGGTGCAAATTCCCTGAGTCCAGGGGCTTTGCTGGGGGTTGGATCCACGGTGCCAAGTTCAGGGACAGGCAGGGAATGCCATTCCCTTCCAGCCTGTGGGCCCACCCCACCGCAGGAAAGGGCTGCCCTTCCCTCCCCAGAGCAGCCTTCTGGCTGACAGAGTTTGAGATCACTCTTGGCTGTTAATCCGTGAAAGTCCCTGTTAGAAATAAAATAAAATATATATAAGGAAAAGTGCCACTAAAAAGGTTTATGAGGCTGCAGTTTAAGTTAGTGGCTCCTCCAGACCGGGGAGCATCTGGTTCTCATTTACAGCTGGCTTGAGCCAGTGGTGGAACAACTTCCATGGCCCTGGCTGGGAGCCGGGGGGGAGCCTGGGAGGGGATTTTCCCCCTGGACCCCCCAGCAGGATCCTGGGCAGGATGGCTGTCCTGGCATTGCCATCAGGATGATTTCCTTTCATCCCCAGGCTGGGGGGCAAAGGGCTCGGGATGCCAGTGTGGGATTTGGTGTTTGTTTTAAACTCCTGCTTTAGCTGGGATTAATCATTCCGTGTCAGGTGCTTACAGGTGCTTAGGTACCTTGTTCCATTACATCAAAGCAAATTAGAGCTGAGCAGAATGAAAATACTGCTGATGGTCAGAGTCTTTGTCTCGGCATGCCGCAGCTCCTGGTGGGGAAATTGAAGAAAAATTGTATTTCCCGGTGTGCTGCGCAGAGATAGTGTTTGGGGTGTTGAGATCTTACAGGAGGGATGTCACACAGTCAGCACGTGCTGTAAGTCATTTCTTGTGGTCCATCTCAAGGTTTCCTTTGGACATTCAGTCTGTGCTCAGGGGAACTGGAGATCATCTGTGGAATGGTGTTCCACAGGATCACAGATGGTTTGGATAGGAAGGGATCTTAAAAATAATCCCAGTCCCACCCCTGCTGTGGGCAGGAGCGCCTTCCACTGTCCCAGGCTGCTCCAAACCCTGTCCAGCCTGGCCTTGGGCACTGCCAGGGCTGATGTTGAACGTCCTTTCCCACCCAAACCATCCGATGATTTGGAGATAGAAGGGGCAGCTCTGCTCGGCTGCTTTGCCCACGCAGCTGGCACAGGCATGGATCCCACCCAGGCATGGCTGAGCCCAGGAAAACCCCGTGCCAGCCTCAGCACGGGAGCTGGGCGGGCGATTTGGGAAGGCAGAGGTGGTGGAGCATGGGGAGGGGGGAGAGCAGACAGAGTAGAACTTAATGACACCTCAGAAATTAATGGCACCTTGGCCTAATTTCAGAGATCAAGCAGAGCAGAACGGTGCCTGATGGTGAGAGGGAGGCACAGCCCATCCTGATCCATCTCACCGCACAGCACCGGGGGTCTGAGGGGTGAAATGGGATTAGGAGAAGCCCCCGTGGCAGGGACAGCCCATCCCCTCCCGGAGCAGGGGGCTCGGCAGGGCTGGAGCAGCTGATAAGGGCTGTGCTCCTCAGGAGAGCAGGGCCAGAGCTGCTGGCTCCGCAGATAAAACCCGTGGGAAGCTCAGAGCGGGGAGGACACCTTGGATTTGTCCCCAAAGAGGGAGTTCCTCCTCGTGCCACTGCAGAGCGGAGATCAGTGCCGGCCCCAGGGCAGGGGGGCTGGCACGGGGGCTCTTTGTCTCTGCACTTCACCTGCAGCTGGGCTGGGAAGTGGCAGGTCCTGGGCACTGGGGACGTGCTGGGACATCAGCCCTGCCACCAGAGCGGGTGGCCTGAGTCCTGGCCATCCCCACAGCTCCACCACACGCCCACCTTCACCTCCCTCCTGCTCTTCTTGCCTCCTAGGACTGCCCGCAGCTCTTCCCCACGGAGGAGATCCTGATCCCGGTGGGAGAGGTGAAGCCCATCACGCTGAAGGCCAGGAACCTGCCCCAGCCCCAGTCAGGCCAGAGGGGCTACGAGTGCGTGCTCAGCATCCAGGGCATCATCCACAGGGTGCCCGCCCTGCGCTTCAACAGCTCCAGCGTGCAGTGCCAGAACAGCTCGGTGAGGAGGGGGAATTGCTAAAAAAGGGGAGTCAGCTCCAAGCAGCTGCGGGGAGACGGGAAAATCTCGGAGTTGAACTAATCCTGAGTCCCAGGTGGGAGCATGCCCAGGAGGGGTCAATCACAGCAAGGAGATGCTTTATCTGGAGTTCCCTGGCTGGCGGTGTGGGGCCGGGGGGAGAAGGGGAGGAGGAGGAGGCGATTCAGGAGGTGTTAGGCAGGCTAATTCACCCACGGGGAGATAAGGAGAATCACAGCCCCTTATCGGGGAGCTGTCGGATTCCAGGTCACGGTGGCTGGATGAATAGAGCAGCGCGGAGCAGGGAAGGAGGGGGAAAGGGAAAGCGCCAGGAGAGAGCAGAGCACGGCAGGGAAAGGGGAATCACCTGAGTGATGCTGCCCGAGGAGCAGGGGAGGATAATCCTCCCCCCAGGATGGGGCTCAGCCTTGCCATGGACCCCAGGACACCCCAAAGTCACCCTGGTGGGGACCTGGGGCTGCCAAAACACAGATGGCAAATGCAGAGCACCCTCCCTGATCCACAGCCCACATTTGGGTCTCCTGTGTCCCTTCCCACCTGGGGGACAAGCAGGGACAAGCGTGGCCCTTCCTCTCCTCCCCATGTGCTCGGAAAGGGCCCTGGGCAAACAGGGCACAGTCAGTTTGTTTTAGGCAGCAAAACAGGGTCCACTTGAATATTCAGTGCAGATGGTCTTAAATTGTTAATGAAGTTTTGAATTTTTAAAAATTTTACTGGATATTTATACATCACTGGCCATCTTTGGGCCTTGCAGCTTGGTGGATAATAAATGTATTAATAGTATATAGTACTTTTCCTATCCAGAGTGATTTATAAGCATTAGAGAAGCACTTTTGTTGCTGTTAGGCTGATAGGAAGTGGTGGGGGAGGATGTAAGGGCCATTCTGGACCCACAGCTTCTTGCTTCACATGAACGGAGTAAAGCCCAGGCAAGGTGAAGCACTACAGTCAAATGTGAGTTAAAACTGCACAGCTCCTGCCCAGGGACAGGCAGAGCAGTCTGCCCTGCTTTAATCACCATCCCCTCATCCCTGAGAGGATGGCAATGCTCACTCACCTTCTAAAGTCTTTTTAGCAGCTCTTGGTTGACCTAAAGAGAGCACCAGAGTGAGGCCCCATCAGTGCTGGGCGGGATAATGGGAATTCCGGCATACACCGGGGATTGAGCCGCAGCATCCAGACTCACTCAGCCATGGCCCCCAGGATGTGCATAGGAAGGGGAATAATTGAAGGCAGTGCTGTCCCAGAGCAGGGCTGGGGCTCTGCACCAGCTGTTTTTGCTCTGCTGTTCCTACTCCACCAGCAAAGGTTTGCAGTGGGATTTTGGAGCTCCCAGTCACACGGGGGTGCCCAAACTGGGTGACAAACAGCCTGGAGGCAGCAGTCCCAGTCTGGTTAACTGGAGGGGCTGTTCTGGTAAGCCGGAGACTGAGTGACAAGAGCAGCCACTGCAAGTGGAATAATTAATCTATTACCTCTCACAAGGTCTAGATCTGATTTAATTATCTCTTCCTGGTGAGGAGAAGGGACTCAAAGCAGAACCCTGGAGGTGAAGTGTAGAAGTGTGGTCTCTCAGGCACCAGCACTTGTTTTTAAGTGGAGAATAATGACGGTTTCTTTCAAAAAACCTTTGTCTGTGAGTGTCATCTCCCCAAGCGTTTCGTTCTGGATTTCCCCCGCAGTACCTCTATGATGGGATGGACATCAGCAACTTGGCAGTGGACTTTGCTGTGGTTTGGAACGGGAACTTCGTCATTGACAATCCGGAGAATCTGAAAGGTAAAGTCTGCTTGAATTGGCTTCGGGCCACGGCTGGTGGGGGGCTGGAGAGGGAGGGGCTGTTGGGGCAGATCCCTGTGGATCATCCTGAGGATGGGGCAGATCCCTGTGGATCATCCTGAGGATGGAGCAGCTCCCTGCACTGCCAGTGCTGCTCTCTGAGCCCCACTGACACCGCCCTGGCTTTGCAATCTGCCCTTGCAGTGGCACCTGCAGCTGGTGAAGCCAAAGCTGAGCCCATGCTGTGGTGGCAAGTCCAGGAGCAGGATATCCCATGGGAACTGGGATACCCAGGAGCAGGATACCCTGTGGGAACTGGGATACCCAGGAGCAGGATATCCCATGGGAACTGGGATATCCAGGAGCAGGATATCCCGTGGGAACTGGGATATCCAGGAGCAGGATACCCTGTGGGAACTGGGATATCCAGGAGCAGGGTATCCCATGGGAACTGGGATACCCAGGAGCAGGATATCCCGTGGGAACCCCAGCCCCCACTGTCCGTGTTCTCTCCCTGCAGTGCACCTGTACAAGTGCGCGGCGCAGCGCGAGAGCTGCGGGCTGTGCCTCAAGGCCGACCCCAAGTTCGAGTGCGGCTGGTGCAGCGGCGAGGCCAAGTGCACCCTGCGGCCCCACTGCGGCTCCCCCGGCGCCCAGCCCTGGCTCGACTGGTCCAGCCACAACGTCAAGTGCTCCAACCCGCGCATCACCGAGGTGAGCCGCGTTCCCTGACCCCGCTCCTCCCGCAGCCGCCCTGCTCTGTCCCCGTGCTGCCCAAAAACCCGCCCAGCCATCGTGAACGGGGATAAAACACCCTGGGTCTTCCTGGGAAACCGCTGGCACCTGGCCAGGGGTGCAGCCGTGCCACTCGCCAGCCGTGCCACTCGCCAGCCGTGCCACCCGCGCCGGGGTGACCGCCACGGACTGCTGCAGGAATGCTAATTAAACCAGGGAGCTAATTAGTCTGGAGTTGATGCTTCTGATATTTCTGTTCGGCCCACTGAGGGATGCAAAATGTGTCCCAGGAGCATTTTTACCAGGAAAACTGCACTCGCTCTGTTAACGCTGCTGTGAGGAGTGACGCTCTTATCAGGTGGGAATGAAGGAAGATTTGGGTTTCTCAGTTAATTAAATCCCCAAAAAAGCCTCCTTTGCCCTGGGTGTGGATCCACACTTGAAGAGGATGTACCAGAGGATTGCGGTCGCCTGTTGTGCTGGTGCTCGTGGCAGGGCTGCTCGACACCCAAAATCTGCCAGCTGAATCAGAACCCAAGTGAGTGTGGAAGTTTCCTCTTAAATTAAATTAGTTTCTACTCTGGTTAACTAAACTGGCTCAGATCCCATGGGAAGGAGGCATCAACCTCCTTTTCATGGAGGAGAGGCTGCTGCTGTGCCAGGCCTGGGTGGGGCTGGCTGGAGGAGGATGCTGCTGAGGAGGGTCCGTCCATCCTTGGGGACATTGCCAGGCTTTTGGCATTTCTGCCTTGGTCCTTGTGCCCAGCAATGTTAGACCTTTGCTGGGGAGGTGTTTCTCTTGTTCAGGCAGGGTGGAGCTGATGAGGAGCTGAGGAGGTGCTGGGGCTGGCATTGCAGAGATGGGAAAGCATTAAAAGGGCAGGAAGCCTGTCCTTTCCCTGGTTGGTTGGTTGGTTGGTTTGGTTTCCAAGTCATAGCCGCCCCACCAAGACATAAAATGAGGCTTAAAAGCTTGCCTGGATATTCCCCTTGCCCTGCCAGTGGGCAGAGCCCAAACTTTTCTTGCCTGAGTGCTGTTCTGCTGCACAAGGTTATGCTACAAGAAGCAAAACAGCCTCTACTGAGATTTGCTTCCCCATAAACCATGCAGAAAGTTGTCAAGTCAAAGAATTCTTGGAATTATTTATCTGCCCCTGCTTGAGCTGAGCAGAGAAGGGGAAAAACACTGCTGCAGCCACCGAGTGACTTGCATGTGAGCAGTGCCAGGCTGGCTCTGGCAGCTGGCTGCAGGCAGGGCACTGCCACCAAGTGTTTTATCACTGTCCAACTTGAAAGCAATACTTTTGGGCTCTGTCCAAGGAGAAAAGAGCAGAGCTTTGCTGTTAGAGATTTCTTGACTCCATAGCCAGGTCTGTGTCTCAGCCCTCAGAGTGGGATTGTGGAGGACACCATGAGACCTTCACAGCTTTCCTTGCTGTTGGGTCCTCTCCCAGCACCTGAGTTTTCTCAGGGTTTTGGGTGCCTGTTTGCGCTGCCCAGTGCTGCAGAGCTGTGAATCTGGGAGGACACCCTGCCCTGCTGGGACTGACCTGCCCTGGCAGGTCCAGAGCTGGCATTGGTGACAAATCCTCCATCCCTTGGGCACTAGCAGTGATAGTCTGGGCTGGGGAGCAGGATTTGGTCTCATAGTGGAGCTCACATTGCAGCCTGGATTACCCAGACTAAAAGAGCCTTTAATATGGGCTGTTTTCCACTCTTTTTGCTTTGTCTGGCCAGGTTCACTCTTTGTGACAAGGCTGAGGTCAAGGGCCTGGCTCCCAGGGACCAGCACCTTCGGGGAATGCATGAATAAGCAGAGATTGCGTTTTAATAGTTAGAAAAGTAAATGAGCAGTGGGGTATTTGCAGTCCTTTCACTACGTGAGAGGCCCAGCCCTCCCCAGCAGTGTCCCCTCAGCAGCTTCAAACTTCCACCCTGTCTGTGGCCTTAGCAATAAATAAATAAAAATCAGTTTTCTGGCGAACAAGCGGCGCTCTGATCTCCTATTCATTTATTTGCAGGCCTCATTAATATAACATCAGCGCAACAAACAGCTGAAGGGGGGGCAGTGTCAGGCTGAATAATGGAGTTGCTCTGCTGAGATAACAATTAGGTTCTGAATGTGCCATCAGCTGAGGCAGAGACAAGGAGGGATCATGCCGGGATGACAATGCTCATGTGCCGCTTCCCCGCTGGGCTCATCAGCTGGGATCCAGGGCTTAGAGCAGGAGGGAAAAAAGACAAAGAGGATGAAGGTGGATGAGGTTGGGGAGGGGGCAGCAGTTGTGCCGTTGATTGGGTGCTCTCCCTGCACCCGAACAGATGCCAAGGGGCTGCTGTGCAGGGCGCGTGGCTTCCCTGCAGCTCCGCAGGGAAAACCCAGCAGCTCCCAGCCAGCCCGGCCCCGGCTCTGCCTGGCTCCTCACAGACTCCTTCTGCGGGCGAAATGTTGCTGCATGTCAGAAATGCTGAATGATTCCGGCAGCAAGATGTGACACTGAGAACATTTATCCCTCGTTGTTGTAGCGGTGTCTGCTGAACGCTGTGGAGGGGAAAGGTTCTGGTGCTGGGGTGGGAGTCCTGGAATCTGGGATCCCTTGGGTCCCAGCCTCAGGATCCCTTGGGTTCCAGCCTTGGAAATCCCTTGGATTCCAATCTTGGGAATCCCTTGGATTCCAACCTTGGGGTTCCTGGGATTCCAGCCTCGGAGTCCCTTGAATTCCAACATTGGGGATCCCTTGAATTCCAACATTGGGGATCCCTTGGATTCCAACATTGGGGATCCCTTGGATTCCAGCCTCGGGGTCCTTGGGATTCCAGCCTTGGGGATCCCTACCTTGATTTCAAGGCAGAAGCAGCAACAAGAGAAATCCCTGGAGCTCGTGCGTCCATTCCGTGGTGCAAGGACAGGGTGTAAGGGTGAGCAGCTCCTGCCACCATCGCCCTCATCCCTGTACCAAACCCTTCTGATGAATAATCCAGTGCCGTACACCTGCAGAAATCCTTCCCAGCATCCTTACAGGGGCTGGATTGGGATTTGTCTCATGCAGTGGGGAGCGGTGACCTGCTCGGAATAATTCTGCCTCCCACACCCTGCTCAGACCTCGGTGACTTTCAAGCTGTTTAGCAAACAACCCAAAGAACTTCCAGCTAAGGTGCAGATTCCTAATCAGCAAATGTCCAGTTGCTGGTAATGGCCCTGGTTTACTTCAGCTGCCCTTTGCAGGTCCTTTCATCCTCCACAGAGCTCTAAGTGAAAAGCCAGTCTAGCAAAGTGATTTTCTTGAAATTGGGGAACATTTCTTGCTAATCCTGTCTGTCTCGGATGAGAAATCTGGACTGTCACCAGGCAGCCCTGCAGCCCGGGCTGCTCCCAGCACAGCCCAGCTGGGATTAAGGCTGACCAGGGGCTGGCTGTGCTGGAGGTGCCTCATCCTCACCCCAGTGGATGCTGCTTGGAGGGTCCCCAGCTCTGGGTGCACCGGGACCTTTAAGACTTATCTTCTTTCTGCGATTTTGACTGAATCTCTCCAGCTGTAATTAATTGAATGCATCTGTTCTAACCCTGGGGCTGCTTTATGGCACAGTTACTTCAAAACTGTTCAATTAGTGGCCACTAAAATCTAGGTCGAGTGGAGCTCCATATTGGGGATTTTCCAGGTCAGGACATTTTTAAAATACAGCATCAGCTCGGCTTTGTTCGGGGAGGCCGCTTGGCCCCGCTGGTTCTGCTCAGGTCAGGAAATGGCAAACGGTGACTTCTTTTTCTTTGAGCAGCGATGAGACGACGAGCCCGGCGGAGTAAGTGCTCCAGTAAATGCGTTTTAGCATCATCCAGAGCTGCAAAGGACAGTTGTAACTGTCAAGTGCGTGAAGTGCCAAGTTCAGGTGATTCCCAAGCAGTGATGTAAACATTACCAGGCCTCCAGGACTCGGTGTAACACAATCCAGCTTGGTTTTGCAGTGGGTTTATGGGCACGTCGAGCTTCCCAAGCTAAATGATACAAGACAGGCCACGGTGTGAGTTACAGGGAACAGCAGCACAACAGGCAGAGTGTGGTGAATAAATTAAAAACCTCCATCAGGTGGTGGAGGGGAGAGGGAGGTGGGAATTAAAGGACATGTGGAGGGAGGAGGGGGTGGCGTGGTGGCTCTGCCGGGTGAATGGAGCTAGAATAACCTCAGCATGTGTGGCAAAAAATGGGACAGGCGGCCAAGGGAAGGGATGGAGTCACCCTGGAATTGTTCAAAAACCAAGTGGACATGGTACTTGGGTTAGTGGGGATGGTGGGATTCCATCTGGATGTTGTTTCAGAGATGCTTTGGGGAACTTGGAACTGCAGAAGTGATGGGGGCAGGGATATCCCACAAGGGCTGCTTTAGGACAGGTCACTGTCCTGTGCTGTCCTAGTGGGACTGGAGTTTGGCCACCTTCCTCATGCTTAAGAAGGTGGAAAAAACCAACAATCCATCTGGAAACAGTAAGGAAAGAGTTCTGAAGAGCTCAAGTTTTTTGCCAAAGACAAGAGTGGAACAAAGAAGCGTAAACAAGATTTATCCATTAAATTAATTAAATTGCATTATTATGGATTGTGTTTATTTATTAATAACAGCTGCAGCACGGGGAAGATTAGTAACTCACCCAAGAGCAACAACAGAGCGGTGGCAGATTCAGGATAACTGTCTGAGAGTCCCGGGTCCAAATTTTGTGACTATGCATTATTGAAATTTATACTCCTAATTGAAGAGGAGATTGTCCTTAATGCAAGCCCAGGGAAGCAGGGATGATTATGGCTGAGGCAGGCTATAAACAGGCAGCTTGAAAGCACACACCTCACCCTTTAACATTTTTAAGTCATTTGAGGTGCCAAGTCACTAATAAAATGTGACATTAACATTCAGAGAACAGCCAAGGCAGAAGGTAAAGTTCTCCCAAGGACCAGGCTGCTTCTGGAAGGTGACTTACCCTCTTCTGGATATAGGAGATAGGAGCCTGGCTTGTCCTTCTGGAGGGATTTCTGGGGAATGGCCCTGTCCACTCCTCTTGGCCGGCTCGGGGACCTTGGAGTCCTCTCCTGGAGCACAGCACAGCTGGATTTCAGCATCCTTGGGCTTCTCCAGGACATCCAGAAGAAGTGAGGGGGTGTCACTGGCTGGGTTTGGCAGCAGGAGGAGGGGGCAGCACTCGAGGCAGAAGCGTTTCCCAGGCAGAGGTGGGGCTGAGGAAGGGGCATGGTGGGGATGTCACTTGGATGTCACCTCAGCCTCCCTGTGTTCTGCTTCCCTGCAGATCCTGACGGTGTCTGGGCCCCCGGAAGGAGGGACCAGGGTGACCATCCGCGGCGTGAACCTGGGCCTGGACTTCTCGGAGATCGCACAGGGGGTGCAGGTGGCCGGGGTGCCGTGCACGCCCCTGCCCGAGCACTACGTCGTGGCCGAGCAGTGAGTGACCCCTCTGAGTGACCCCTCACCATCCCCACCATGGCCCCCCGAGGCTGGGCACCCCCTCGGGCCAGCCTGACCTCCAGCCAAAGCTCAGGAGGCCAAAAACTGACCCAGAGCCCAGGCACCGACTGCCCCCAGCCCAGCCCTGCGGGAAGGGCTCTGGAGGTGGGCACTGGAGAGGGATTCCTGCGATTCCTGCACATCCCCACATGCTGGACTCTCCCTGCAGGGGGGTTAGCAGCCCTTTAAGCTTTCATTACATGTTCTGCTTCCTTCCACCCGCGGTTCCTGCTTGGCTAAGCACCTTTCCTGACGAGCACCTTGCTGCTGCTGCTGCCTCCGTGCTCCCCGTGCTCCCCATCCCACTTGGAATTCCGCCGGCGCCGCCGGCTGCACGCAGCCATTTGTTAGGCGGGCGAGGCGGTGACAGCCCCTTAATCCGAGTGGGCTCCACTGGAGTCAATTCATTTGTTTCACTAAGAAAAATGTCAGCCAAAAATTAGAAAATAGGCCTGTAACAGGGGACGGGCGAATAAACCGCACACGTGACAGCCGCTCTTCTCCTGCCCGGGGGGCTGTGCTGGGGTAGCCACGGTGCAGAGGGGGGTGTTGGGGGTCGTTTGTGCTGGGACGGAGAGGAGAAATCGGTGATGTCTCCCCTTGGGTTGTGCCATCTCCTGGTGGGGACCAGAGGTGTCCTGTGCAGTAGGGCTGAGGGCGTGGAGGTGGCCAAGGCCCCGTGAGAGGTGCCAGCAGCACAGAGCTGCCCCAGCAGCTCTGGTGGTGTGACAGGAGTTGTGCTCCGGTGGGGAAATTCCCTTGGTGGCTCCCACCCCAAGCCCTGGCACGGGGCAAGGACTGTCACCAGCAGCACGTGGTGGTGTTGTTTTGGGGTTTGTCCATTCCTTGAGTTCCCTTCACTGTCTGTAGGACAGAAATGGCATCGGTAACTCCTCTGGAGCAGCGGGGGCGAGTGCAGAGTGCCAGGGACTCTGGGATCACGGAATGAAGGGTGCCTGGTGTTTCTGCAGGAACCACGGCACCAATACCCCATCACCGTGAGCACTTTGGGCTGTTCTGCTGAGCACTACTTTGTTATATTTTATTTTTCCAATAAAGGAGGGAAGATTATGAAATTATCCCCCTTTGATGGTATGAAACCCTGATTTTATAATCATGACTCTAATTACGGCTCTTGAGCTTTCAAAGTTTGTTAACATCATTAAAACATTTACCCTGGGCAGATAACAGCAAGCGTTAGCATGAGAGCTGCCTTTTAAAGATGAATACAGATAAAAGGACCCTCTTAAGGGTTCTGTGGGCAGACTGAATTCCAAGACTGTAATGACTCTGCCATATGCTCCAGCCCCGCAATCTATCAGCCAGCAATTAGGTTAATGTTGGCGAAAGGGCCACTTAGCCCGGCAATCAGCACCCTGCAGCTCTGCCGAATGCATCATTTTGTAACAAGGTACCTGCTGGGGGGTTGGCTTTCTGCAGGAACCACAGCCAGGTGTGCCAGGTCACTCGTGCCCACCCCACACCCCGGCCCGCCCGGGCTGAGCAGCAGCTGCTCGCTGGTGAGGAGTTGAGTGTTTGGTGTTTCCTTGTGGGAGAGAACCTCCCCTGTCTTCTGCTGCCTGCAGGTGCCAGGAATCCCCTCCCAGGCTGTGCCCCTGGGCTCAGAGCAGTGGCCTCCTCTCCCCTGCCAGTCTGCAGCAGGAGGAGGAAGAGCAGCGAGGAGGGAGAAGGGAAGGAATAACAGGCAGAGAGGTGCAGGGGCGATGTCTGGTTGAAAGGCAGAGCGAGGAGCACGTGGCAGAGGAAGGCACGGAGCTGAGATGCTTCAATCCCTGCTCTCCAAAGGCAGCGTCTCTCTAGGCAACCCCTTTTGATGTGCAGCAATGAGGACGTGCACGCTCCAGCTCTTTACCAGCATGTATGTATTTCATCAGGCCTCCTGGCATCACCTGTGCAGGCGAGCTGAAGCTTCTTTCTTCCTCTAGTCTTTGTGTTTTATTTTATTTTATTTTATTTGCAGTGAATTTAATGCTGCTGAAGGCGGCTGGAACGCTGCCTCCCCAAATTGGAGCCTTTTATGTCTTTGTGTGTGATAGGCAGAGGAGTGAGCGCTCCCTTCGCCTTCAGCCTCAGCAGGCAGAGGCTGCTCTGGCTCTTCTCTGCTCCCCCTGCCAGGGTCAGACCCCCCCAGGTTACCCCATCATGGGTGGAACTGCACCCCCGGCCTCGGGCAGCTCACTCCTACCCTCAGCTCTTCATCCCTGAGAAAAATTATCCGCCTCAGGTTTCCAATCCTGAGGCAAGTTGCTCCCACCCTCAGATTTCCAGTCTGGGGCAGGTTCCTCCCACCCTCAGCTTCCCAGTGCCTGGGGGATGCTCTTGAATTCATCTCTCCATCCTGGCTGTGGGAGCCAGCAGCATCCACCCCTTCCAGGTCCATCTGGAGAGCCCTGCCAGCTGATGCCCCTCTGAAAACCTCCCTCAGACCTGCTGGCACGACTGGCATCCGCTTGATCCTGTCCCCAGCTGGTGTCACTCATCCCCCGTGCCCTGGGATTTTGGGGTTGTTCATCCCTAGTGATCAGCCGTGGTTAATCCCAGCAGCTCTCCCTGTCCCTGCAGCTTTGTGCTGGGATTTTTTGGGGTTGTTCATCCCCAATGATCAGCCCTGGTTAACCCCAGCAGTTCTCCCCATCCCTGCAGCTTTCCCAGCCTCAGGATGTGCCCACAGGGCCGAGCTGGACCACGCCAGGAGCATGAGGGCAAGCTCCTGTGACCACCATGGATGTGTTTGTGGCAGCCAGCCCTGTCCCCCAGCAGAAGCTGCTCTCCAGGGCTGTCTCTATCATCCCCCAGCAGGTTTCTCCAGTTTTGATTAACTGGGAGTCTGCAGTGTGAGCTGTTCCCTTAATGAACTCATCTGTTACTCAGAGGACTTCGCACTCACTTTGCTACTGGCTAATATATTGCCATTAGTGCTCTGCTTTGCTCTGGAGTTTACAGCTTGTAATAATTACGTCTAATTTTGATTTTTTTTCCTTTAAATTACTACATGGGGTAAAAATAGACTCAGTAATTAACTTCTTCCAAAGAGGCAGATATCAAAGTTAAAGAGGAGAGGGGGAGAGAAAGGAGAAATAAAGGCAGGCAGGCCTGCGTGGAGCTGTGCAGGGCACTGCTGGCACCTCCTGCCAAAGCTTCCCTGCGGCATTTCTGCTTCCAGGATCGTCTGTGAAATGGGGCAGGCGCTTCCAGGGATCAGCTCCGGCCCAGTGCTCCTGTGCATCGGAGAGTGCAAGCCCGAGTTCACGGCCAAGTCGGCGCAGCAGTACATGTTCGTGGTGAGTGTCCTGCTGGGGACAGCACGTGTGTCCCCCGGGAGCTGAGCCTGCCACATGGAGGGGTTCAGCTCCAGAAGACAATCCCGGAATTGCCGGTTTTTTCTGGTGTTTGCCCCCTGGTCTTGCACAGTTTTTGGTGACCCAGTCAACAAGCCCAGCTTGCAGGATTCGGAGCTCACCCTGTGAATAAATCAGGGTTCCCAGAGCATTTGGGGTCAGATTTGCACCTCCAAAACAGCGATAATGGAATCATAGAATGGTTTGGGTTGGAAGGGACCCTTAAAGAGCCAGTTCCACCCCCTGCCATGGACAGGGACCCCTTCCACTATCCCAGGTTTCTCCAAGCCCTGTCCAGCCTGGCCTTGGACACACCCAGGGCTGGTCCTTGTCCGCTGTCACAGCCGCCCACAGCAGCTCCCTGGCTGAGCAGGAGCTCTGAGCTTGTCCTTTCCTCTCTGCAGACTCCAGCCGTGAGTTTCCTGAGCCCCAGCCGCGGCCCCGAGTCGGGAGGGACCATGGTGACCATCTCCGGCCACTACCTCGGGGCCGGCAGCCGCGTGTCCGTGCTCCTGGGGAACCAGACCTGCGAATTCCACGAGTAAGAGACCGGCACAGGCTCCTGCAGCACGTCCTGCTCCTGTCCCAGCACGGATCTGCTGCAGCTGAGTGTGCAAAAATCCGTCTGGGAACCCCTAAGGCTCCCATTCCCTCTTTTATTGCATGAAACCATTGTCCCGTTTATTGTGATGGAGGCTTGCAAGCAAGGAAGGGATTCATTGGTGTCAGTGCTGTTCATTATTTCATTTTAATGCTGTTCCAGTGCTAACTAGTTCGAAAATCTCAGAAAAACACCACTGGGATGGAAATATGCTAATATTGGTCACCAGTATCTGCCCCCAGCCTGGCTGGCCTGAACAATATGGAACATTTATAAGAAATACCTCCTTTCTCTTTTCATAGACCTGCATTGCTTTTACTGCAGTCACTGCTGCAAGTGCCTTGACCTCCTAAAAATGGTTTGGGATCCTCAGGGCAGAGCAAGGCGAGGGTCTGCTCACAGCTCCTGCTGAGGAGCAAGCACAGCCATCAATCTCTGCTGGGATTTCGATGGCAAATTTGCTTTTTCCCCAGCAGTGTAAACACAGAGTTGACATTTGCAGGGTTTAATGGGTTTTCTTGGGGCTTAGGTAGAAAAGAGACGTGTGGTTTACATCTGTGTGCATCAGTACACAGCCCTGCCCTGCCCACCCTGCTGGCAGTGGCACAGCCTGGGTGGCAACCTGAAACCCAAAGGGATTCTGTCTCAGATCCTCACTTGGGCTTCCCAGGAGGAACCGAGGAAGTTTCTGGGAAAGCAAAGATCCCTGGAGGTGAAGTTCTCATCCAAAAGCCTGAGAGGTTCTTGGCTTTGGGAGCTGTGGGCGTTCAGGCGTGGGAGCACGTTGGGTTTTCAGCAGTGCTCACTCTGGATCCATCCTAGGATGGTGCCTGGGGAGGTCAGGGCGTTCCAGAACCTTCCAGGGCAGCTCAGTTCTCCAGGTGCTCAGCAGTGTAGCCAATCCATCAATATTTCCTCCTGGATCCAAAACAAAGAAGCCAAATTGCTCCCTCGGAGGCACACAGGGAACAGCATCACCACCAGCAGAAGGGCAGGATCTGCCCTGGAACACCATCCCTTAAACAGCCGACCCCACTCAGGCCGCCTGCAGCTACTGACCTGCAGAACCTGGAAGAGCTTTGGGTTCCCTGGGTGTTCTAATTGCAGCAGGAAGCAGAAACTGGAGCGAGGTGAGAGCAGTGAGTGAGCAGCCCCATCGCTAACGTGGGGCCACGCTGTGCACTTGCTTTGCCGTGGACTGTTTTGAGGCAATGAACTTCAATTGTACTCGAGGGTGTGGGGGAGCCTGATGAGATGAAGCAGCTCTTAATGAGATTCCCTCTAATTACAGCTTCCCCCATTCTCCCCTCTCTGATCGGAGGAGTGGGTAGATTCACCATGACGACATAATAATAGCACGGAAAGCTAATTAGCTGATCACAGGGAGCCGGGAGCTGCTCTGCCAGCAGCCCTGCGTCACTGCAGCTCGTGCCAGGGCTGGGCAGGCACGGTGGCGACTGGGGTGGGCAGCAGCCGAGCAGGGAGCCCCTCAGGCAGCTCAGAATCACTCTGAGACTCAGCACAGGGGCTGGAGAATCCCACTCCTCACCCAAGGCAGCCTTGGTGGCTGAATTAAACCAAGGTGGAGAGTGAGAATAGGATGAGGGAGGGAAAAGGAGCAGGGCAGGAAGGGGTAGATGTGTTATTGCATCAGCAGACAGGGCCGAGTGCAGTTTGTTTGAGGTGTTCTCGGGGTTGTTTCTGCTCCCTCGGTTGTGGTGGGTGGAAGTGCCGAGGGGGGAGCTGGGAACATTGTGGTAGCTGCTGTTCCATGCCCTCCTAAGTGTCCATACTCCTTAGGGAGGGCAGGGAGTGTGCAAGGACCCCAAAAAGGGACCCCACACTGTCCCCCTGCCAGGCACAGAGTCAGAGCTGTGCTGGGAGCGGATCAGGGACACGGCTGCTCTTGAGCCTCAGCCATTCTGGCACCTCCACAGGCCCTGAGGATGGTGAGGGTGGTGAAGGCTGCCCCTTCAGGAGTGCCAGGTTTTGATTTAAGTGCCAGCCTGGCAGTGAGGTGCTGCAGACCTGCCTGCCCTCTCCCCACAGAAAGAACTCTGACTTTTCATTGGGCCAGGGGCAGGTTTGGGCAGGAGGACAGCCACGGGTGGCTGTGCAGGAGCACCAGCCTGCCAGGGATGTCCCTCCAGCCCTTTCTGTAGGATCGGTGTCCAAGGAGCCGTGCGGTTCCTCCCAACTCTGTTCTGGACGCTCAGATCTCATTCCCCTGGTCCATCCCTCCGCCCGCCAGTGCCTTTGTGCTCTGGCAGTGCTCGCTGCGCCGCTGCCTTGACCTTCTGCGGGGCTCTGGTGGCAGCAGATGGTCTGTTGTGTCCAGCCAGGCAGCGCCGAGCCGAGGTCACCCCGCTCTGACGGGGAGACAAAGCCCAAGGCAGCGGTGCCGGAGCCGTCGCCCTTCGCGGCGGGGGCTGCACGGGGCCATTGTGCTGCTCACAAGAGCCTCGTGTGTGCAGTGGGGTGGGGAGGGGAAGAATTTGGCTTTTCACTGAGCTCATGCATCCCCTTGAAAAGGCAGCCATCTGTTTTCACACGCCCAGCAGAAGGCAGCGGGTTCAGGGGGATGTGGGAGCTGCAGTTTGGCACAAAGGGGGATTTCAGGGAGCCTGCGCTGCTCTCCTGGTGGGCAGAGCTCTGTGCAGGGCTCCCTGCCCTCCCTCCCGTGCCAGACCCTCCTGCCCACCTCAGGAGCTTCCCAGGTGTCAGTCTGGGGCTGGCTGATGGCTCAGCCCTTCAGAGAGCTGCCCCAGGACAGGACCAAGGCCATTTCCTGCCCCTGCCCCACCGCCCCAGTAACATTTCCCATTTCCCTCTTGTGCAGGCGATCCATGAACGAGATCGTTTGTGTGTCAGCCCCCTCAGCCCACGGCCTGGGGGCTGTGCACGTCTCTGTCAGTGTGGACCGGGCTCAGCTGGAGAGGACTTTGCTGTTTGAGTACATCGATGACCCCAAGGTGCAGCACATCGAGCCCGAGTGGAGCATCGCCAGGTAACAGCCCCGACAGCACCGCCTGGGCTCTGCCCTGCCCTGCCCGGGGCTCCACAGCACACACTCGGCCCAAAAGAGGGGCTCTCTGGACCCCGGATTGGTCAGGGCTGGGTGTTCCTGGGCTTTGCATTTCCCAGAGCTCGGGGCTGGGGTTGGCAGGGTGGTTGTGTTGTCCGGGCAGTGACAGCAGAGCCTGCACCGGGCTGGGAGCGCGGCTACAGCCCAGATTGCTGCTCGTTAAAGGCTCCTTCTTGTGGTGCTGCAATAAAACAAAACCAGCAGCCACTGAGAAAGGAAGAAGCTGGCATTAATCAAAATGTGCTGTTGTCCCAGAGTCACCGTGAGGAGCAGGAACAGGGTGGCTGCTGCTGTCACATCACGGGGACACTGGCACTGCTGAGAGCCCTGGGCTGTGCTCATCCTCTCACCCTCATGGATCTGGTGGGGCCCAGGCTCTGTGCACAGCCCACCCCACTGACCAGGCCTCTCCTGGCTCTCCCACAGCGGCCACACGCCCCTGACTGTCACCGGCTCCAACCTGGACGTGATCCAGGAGCCCAGGATCCGCGTCAAGTACAACGGGAAGGAGTTTGTCAATGTGAGTAGGTTCTGCCAGCTGGGAGCTGCCTCCTGCATCCCTCCTGGGTGGTGCCAGTGCTGCCTGCATGGGGATGTTTGCCACGGCAAAAGCTGCTCTGGGGGTGTTTCCCTGCACTCCCCCAAACTGGGGTTCACTGGGAAGAGAGAATTTGACACACAAAAATGGGAAATTACCTCCTTGCCCTGCCTGTATTCTTTCAGTCCATGAGTGAGAAACTGAGATGAAGCCCCAGCTAAATGGGGGCCAAGCAACGCTCTTGTGTGCTACAAGAATTGTTCCTCCAGGACCTCAGAAATTATTCTGATCAAGTAAAACTGAAATATACTGTTTCTATGCAGTGATCTTTGTGACTGAATCTGTATTATCTTGGAAAGGGCAAATCACTTAGCGGTCTTTTCCTATTCCCTTTCTCCCCCTCAAGACCTTTTTCATCTGAGCTCTTTTTAAAAAGACATCTAATTTTGTTGCTAGCACTTGCAGTTATAGTGCTACAAAAATAATTCTGAAGACACAAAATTGAGTGAAATTAAATCTTTCACTTATGGAGGGAGGCCAAATGGTTGGGCTCTTGCTGCTTTACAAGGCAAGAGTCCCATAAATCAGCGATTTCCCTGCTTTGAGTGCTGGAGGAGCTGTGGGTGTCCTCAGCCCAGCAGGAGATGACCTTCATGTTCCCTGCTGCCCACCAGTGTCAGATGATCCATTCCCTTCCCTTGCCGGCATTTAGGAATTGCCTCTAATCACCCATTTGCAGCAGGGAACAGGTATTCCCTGTGGGTCTGTTTCAGAGCTAGAGAGGAGGAAAGTGGAAAGAAAAGGGAGAAAAACAAAGAAAAAGGAGTGAGAGCTGCTGTGCAGGCCTTTAGCTGCACTGAAACACGGCTCATTTGGAGCTCACCCTCCGTCTCTCCCTTTGTGCTGGCTGGAGGAGAAGGAAATTACCCCAAACCACGGCTGTAATGCCTCATGGAATCAGTGAGGTTGGAAAAGACATCTAAGAGAATCAAGCTTGGCTTAAGTATTTCCAGCAAAGCATGGATCTGCTGGACTTCCCAGCCGTCAGAGCATCCCTGTCCAGCGCGGGGCAGAGCCTTCCCTGCTGCCCCTCTGAAGGCATCCCCTTCCCCCAGGTGTGCAAGGTGGTGAATTCCACAGCCCTGGCCTGCCTGGCGCCCCCGCTGACCCCCGAGTACCGGCCAGGGCTGGACGCCGTGGAGCGGCCGGACGAGTTCGGCTTCATCTTCAACAACGTCCAGTCCCTGCTGGTCTACAACGACACCAAGTTCATCTACTACCCCAACCCCACGTTTGAGATGCTGAGCTCCACCGGGGTGCTGGAGCAGAAGCCAGGCTCACCCATCATCCTGAAGGTAAGGAGAGCCTCGCTCCACCACAAAATCCCAGAGAGAGCGGGGTTGTCCCTGCTGGGGAGAACGGGGTGCACTAAAGAGCCCCGTTGTGGGAGTGAGCTGGGAACGGGGGAATGTGCTGCATCTTTGTCGGTGTTGTGTCCCCGTGTCCCCAGGGCAGGAACCTGTGCCCGCCAGCCCCGGGAGGAGCCAAGCTCAACTACACGGTGCTGATCGGGGAGACGCCCTGTGCCGTCACCGTGTCCGAGACTCAGCTGCTGTGTGAGCCCCCCAACCTCACCGGGCAGCACAAAGTGATGGTGAGGGCCACCCGTCCCATCAGCATCCCCTCCCTCCCTCCTTCCCAGCCTTTCTCATCCTTCTCTAACTCCCCAGCTCGCTTGGATACTGAACACAATCCCTTGTGCAAGATTTTAGATTTTATGGGTGTCTAATTGCAATTTTAAAATATTGATGTGCATTAGCATGGAGAAACTTTGTCCTTCCCTGAGAGTCACTCCCTTCTAGAAGCAAAAATGCCCTTCAGAGCCTTCTGGAAGGAACAAATCTTTCTGGCAGTGCCTTTGGCGCTGGGTGCCATCCTTTCTCAGGATGAAGTTGAGACCATTCCCAGTGCTCTCCCTCCTGGAGGGATTTAATCAGCCCACGGAGCCAGACCTGGTCTGCCAAGTGCATGGAAAGGTTTTGCCTTTTCCCGAAGCAGGAGCCAGGAACATCTGAACACTGGAGTGGTTGGATCAACAGCCTCATCCAGGACAGCAGTCAGTGCCTTCCTCTGCTCGGGGTTTGGGCATCGCCGCTTCCTCTGCTCCTGCCGCAGACCAAACCCCAGCTGCGGAATTGAGCAGAGCCCAAATGAGATTGTAATTGTGATTTATTTCCCTTGAAGTTCAGCATCCAAAACATATTCAGATTATCACAGTGTGACTCCCAGAAGCGCAGCCTGGCTGAGAGCTGCTCACATCTGTGGCCAGGGCACATCCAAGAAAAGCCTGTCCTGGTGTTAACTCCAGCCCGTTTGCTCCACAGCTTTCACGTGGGGCTTTCTCTCCCCTCCTCTGCTCTGTCCTTGCAGTCACTCTGGTTTCTTGTCAGTGGAGTGATCAGGGGCTTGTTAATATCCACGGTTTACGAAAAGGAGTTGAAAGCTTATAAAATGAAAGTCAAATGGAGCCATCAGATAGTAAGAACGAAGCCGATAGTGAAGGGCTGGCACATTTATCATCACTTGAAGCCTCCCTGTGTTCTCACAAGCAGCCCCCTCTGTGTCTGGAAGCAGCCGGAGTTTCACATTCCCAACCAGAGGTGGTTCAGTGCTTCCTGAGGGATCCCTGGGGTGGGCAGGCCGGGGTTTGGCAGGGGCACACCCCAAAGCTGCTGCTGACGTGAGCTGTGCCCCGCAGGTGCGTGTCGGGGGCGTCATCTTCTCGCCCGGCTCGGTGAGCATCGTCTCCGACAGCCTCCTGACCCTGCCTGCCATCGTCAGCATCGCGGCCGGCGGCTCCCTGCTCCTCATCATCGTCATCATCGTCCTCATCGCCTACAAGCGCAAGTCCCGTGAGAACGACCTCACCCTCAAGAGGCTGCAGATGCAGATGGACAACCTGGAGTCCCGGGTGGCCCTGGAGTGCAAGGAGGGTCAGTACTGCCCAGGCCCCGGCGCTCTCGGGGGGCTGCAGCCCCGTGGTGGGGTCCCAGTGCTCCCAGCGCCCCAGGGTTTGCAGCAAGGACATGGGTGGGTGCCCCTTGGGCTTTGTGAGGTTTGTCCCGTGGGTTTGCCAGGGGTGTCCTGTGGGATTTGCCAGGGGTGTCCTGTGGGGTGTGCAGGGGTGTCCCGTGGGGTTTTCAGGGGTGTCTGTGGGGTTTGCAGGGGTGTTCTGTGGGTTTGCAGGGGTGTCCCATGGGGTTGGCAGGGGTGTCCCATGGGGTTGGCAGGGGTGTCCTGTGGGTGTGCGGGGGGGGCCTGTGGGGTTTGCGGGGGCGCCC
>VZTX01013288.1:242-62944 GCA_013400915.1 Pardalotus punctatus
CATTCCTGGGGCACTCAGGAACCGCTTCCCCCATTCCTGGGGCACTCAGGAACCGCGTCCCTGCATTCCTGGGGCACTCAGGACCCGCTTCCCCCATTCCTGGGGCACTCAGGAACCGCTTCCCTGCAGGCAGCTTTGGTGCTGGTGAAAGCACAGAGAGGTCAATGGGATGGGACACGTGCCAGTGGGAGTGTTCAGCAGGAAGAAAGCTCTTGAGATTGGCCCTCTCTTGCCTTATCTGGGTTTCAAGGACCAGGTTATTTTGGAAATATACTGTGTAAAAATGCCCACAAGGGAAGAAGGCAAGGAGGGTGACAGAGTGGATGGAGGTGCTTGGGGGAGGGCAGCAGCTACACCCCAGAGCCCTGGGGTCCCCATTTCATTTTCCCTTTCTGCTGCTTTTGGGGCCTGATTAGGCCTCAGCTGAACCCTGCTGTAGCTGGCTCAGCCCCTTCCCAGAGTCAGGGGAGAAATTAAAGAAAACTTTGTTTCCAAACAATTGTAAATGCATAGTTCGAGTATCTGTAATTTAAACTTGAATCCTGCTTCTGCTAACAGTGATGGATGGCTTTTTCCTACTGCTTTGAGAGCCCTTGGATCCTGCACGGCAGATGCCTCCCTGATTTATGGCTTGCCTCTTCATGGGAAGGGAAACAAACAGCCCAATCCTAATTACCACACTCTTGTTAGGATACTTTTCTCTACTGCTTCCATCTTATTACCCGGGCTCCCCACTCCACCTTTGTGCAGCTGACTTGTGTGTTATGGGGAAGCCTGGCATGGATTCAAATAATCTCTGTCGCACTCATTTTACTGGCAAATAAGTTGAAGTGCACCGCAGATGGATGGCCTGCTAGAAATTGCATTTTTTCCTTAGTGGCTCGGTCAGTTAGGGGGTCAAGATATGAGGATGGGGATGATGGGGAGAAAGGAGAAAAGCCAACGCCAGCGGTATTTTCCTGCCTCCAACTGGTGCTGGCAGAAAGCAGGGAGGGAGGGATTGGGCCACACGAGGCGCTAAAAATAAATGTTCTCCTTGCTAAAGAGAATCTTGCTGGTTCAACTCTTTCCCATTCTTTTGTGTGTGAGAGCGGTTAATTCTCCTTGGGAGCCCATTCACTCAGCAGATGTTGCTTTTCTTTGTGTGATTAGCCTGGAATCAATGGAAAATAATCCTGCACTCTAACAAATACCAGAGCACGCAATTCCAGTGCTACAAGGTACTTCTGCAGCCCGAACAGATGCTGAAATTACTGTCCGTAAGAAAAGCGCACATGGATGCGTTTATGCCTCTAAAATAGCATCATCTCCCGAGTTTCTGTGATGATGGGGGGAAAATGCCTGTTTGCAGCTGCTGGGATCGCTGGCACAAGGACAGGGACATCCTGGAGGGACCACGCTGGCCAGCCCAGGGGCACAGGCTGTGCAGGGAGGAGATGAGAGTGACATTGGCTGAGCACAGGGAACGGGAGCACCTGAAATGCTCAGGCCCCTGTGTTTGGCACAGGCTGCAAAGCCCATCCTGGTCAAGGAACAGATGCTGCCAGCAGTGATGCTACTGCCAGAAATGCCAAGCCTTGACCCCCCAGACCCCAGCAATGTTGTCAGCAGAGGACTTCTGGCTCACGCTGCCTTCCAAACATGAGCCTGCCAGCCACATTTTAATTCACATAACGTGTCTTTTCCTGATAACTTTTAAAATCAGACTGCCGGGCTGTCCCGATTCAAATGCCAGCAAAGCCAAGGTTTTTCACTGTATCTGTGCTGTTACCTTTACCAGCCAAAGACATAATCTCATCAAAGAGCAAAATCAGAATTATCTGGTGTGCGCAAAGTCCCTGCAAAAGTCAGAGGATGGGCATGAATTCTCTCCCTCTCCCCCATTCTAAAACCACCGAATCCCAGTAAACCTACCCCTTATTTGCTGGGGTGAAGTTTTGAGGGTTGCCATCCCCAATGCCAGCCCATCACCAGCACCTTTATGACCCTGCTGTCGATCTGCCTAGCTGCAGCACACTCTGATGCCTGTCTCTTCTCTCCTTCTTCCCATGTCATGTGGGAAAATATACTTATTTCCCATTGCCCTCCCTCCTCCTGCATGAGTTCAGCTGCCTGGGGCCATCCCTTGTCACAGCTGTGTCACTGCTCTGCAGGGAGCCCAGACTTCAAGCCAGCACTAGTCACATTCTCCTCCTTGTTCAGGTGATAATTTTCCCCACCAAGAAATCCTTTGGGTCACACAAGGAGTACTTTTATTTCAACTTATTTGCAGTCAATACTGTTTCATATTTCAAAGTCACTTTCTGTGTTCCAAAGAGAGAGGAGAGAATAGCCCGTGAGAGCTTTCTTGAAGGTGGTCTCTCTAATCTTCCTCTCAGACATATGAAAATGCAAATGCTTTCCAAATGTCGTTAGATCATTGAATCCAGCAATATATTTATATGGCAAATTTGTTATCAGTCCCTAAAACCCTTGCCCTGCCTCAGTGCAGCACTGGAGTGCTGTCTGCTGTCAGAATCAGCCTCTCCTGCTGCCTGGAAGCTCGGTGGGAATGGGGGCCTGGCACTGCCCTGGGTGGGCATTGGCATGCTGACATCAGCACCAAAAAACTTCTTCTCTTCTTTGCTCAGGTCTTGAGACTGTTTCAAGGAGCAAGGGGTTCTGCCAGGCTCTGCCACTCTGGCAGCCAGCAATGACCCTCTCTCTCTGACTTCAGGGGAGCTGGGGACAGTCCCCACAGATGGGGAGACGTGAAACCCATTAATCATCTCCCTGCACTGTGCCATCGCATGAAATTGGATTTAACACCATTAGCAGAGCAGCTCCTCGACTCCTGCTGAAACCACTCTCCCATTGCAAAGCTGATTAACAGAGTGAGTCCACAGTATTAATTAACCTAATGAACCCTGACGATGAAATCGGAGTCCACTTAATTCCTGGCGCCCCTCTGTGCGTGCAGGTGAAACAGCTCATGGTGCCACAACAGCCCACAGCTGCTTCCCAGTGGGTCCCAGGGACCTGGCAGAGGGGCTGTGGCTCCTTTGCAGCCCCAGGGTGTGGGGAATGAGTCAGTCTTTGCCCACTTCACTTGTAAAACCCCACAGAAGATTGGAGATAACACATGGACAGCTCTCATTGGAGCAATTCACTGGTCCTCGCACCCCACACTGGTGTGGTGTGTCTGCAGGTGATGTGAGTTCTCCAGCATTTGGTGCTTTCTGGTTCTGACAGTGTTTTCTCTGTGTGAAGATGGATTGTCACTTGGCCAGAAATGCTCAGCTTGAAGCAGGGAATCATCAGGCAAGTGACTCTGGCCACAGCTCTGCAGATCATAATAGTCCCTTCTGGCCCTAAAGCTTATGAACCTATAAATCAGATCATTACTAAAATAGCTATGCCATTTCCCTGTGACATAGCAATCACTTAAAATATATTTTAATACACAGAATATAAAAGAGAAATGTCCCATGGAAACAAAAATGTCAAAAAAGCATCAATTCCATCTCTTGCAGCAAGCCAGCAAGTGGCTTTTTGTGCTGTTTTTAGGAAAATGAGAAACAGTCTCCTGCTTCCCAGGAGCCTTTTTCCTGACACAAATTGGGTGCAACGACTGAGTGGAGGAGTTAAGGGGCCAGTTTAAAGGCAGGTTTAGTTACTGGGAGGACTCACCCTACACTTGCTTTGTGCTTGGTCCTCCTCAGGCTGCTCCATTCAGAGAAAAAGATCCAAAACACATGGGAGAAAAAAATCTCCTGAGCCCAGAATGAAGACGAAATATGATGAGCTTTTCCCTGTAGACTTATAATTGATAAATCTGAGCCTAGTATAGAGAACTTGTGGGAGCCATTTCATGTCTGGATTTCTACAGAGAGTCTCAGGGGCTGAAGTCAGGGCAGGGAAACTGGAGAGAAGCAGTTGTTCATCTGCCCAGGCTGTTTACAATTGCAAGATGATTGGTACAGGAAAAAAAAGTGAAAAATAAAGTAAATGAGAAAATGAGTAAGATTATTTTTCCATTTTGAACTTGTAATACTCTATACTGTGGCTTGTCCTGCAGATAAGGAAATGACAGATACTTCAAATCCACCAAGATGGAGTTATTTAGTATTCCTCCAACATGGGGAGAAATGGAAATGAAGTCTAATAAGGCTCCTGAACTCTTTCTTTACTACCCTCAGAGACAACCAAAAGGCATTTAATTTCCTGCAACCCAAGAGCATAAACCGCTCTCAGATACTTTATAAAACCCATCAGGCGTCTTTCCCAAAGATTAAATAAGTAGGACAACATTTTCAAGGAGCTGACTAGGAGCTGCATGAGCACAGTGCCGGGCCAGCATTGTGCTGTGCCCCTGCCTTCTCCCATTCCTGCACCCCTCTCCTGCACTGCCAGCGGAGCAGGAATGACCCTTGGATGGCATCAGCCACCCCTAGGCAGTGGCAGGGCCCTGTGCCTGCCAAGAATAAGCTGTGATCTACCTACACAGAGCCCTGTAGGGAGGATGGGGGCATCCCCTTTCATGTTATCCTCCTCTCCAGCTGGATTAGGGTGATTCAGAGAAGTGGAGCTGGCCAGGGAGAGTTTGCTTCCCCCTTTGCTCCCACATTTGCTTCCAGGTGAGAAATGAGGGTCTCTGCTGCCTCCCCACCTGGGCAAGCAGGTCCCAGAGCCACGCCATTTGCACACACAGCAAAAGAATTCAGGGAGCAAATGACCTCTGTCAAATGGAAAGCCCAGTTAAAGGAAGAGGTCCCAGTGCCTTTGGGAAAGAACTGTGGATAAAAAAATAAAAAAGGGGGTGATGAGACTGTGCAATATCAGTTTGCGCATCCTCTCTCTGGCCTGCACTCTTCCTACTCTTTGCCACAGGCAATAAACACTCAGAAGTACAGGGAAGATTCCTGTGTGTGCCAGTTTGGGGAGCACAGCAAGGGGAAGGGCACGGATCCTGTGTGAGGATGGCCAGCTCGTTTCTGTGCAGCAGGCAGGATTCCTGTATCAGACACGGAAGCTGGAAGGAACCCAAAAACTGCAGCTGTGTTGAGCAAATTGGATCGTTATATTAGAAACCGAACAGGAGGAATCTGTGAACAAGAGCAGCTTGATGCTCGCTATTTTTCATCTGAAGAGGGATTCAACAAGGCGAGCCCACTTCCCACCGTTACCTTGGCCACAAGATGACGGAGATGCCAGTTTGATATTCGCTCCCATCATATCTCCTGCTCTCCGTGCAAACAGTCCGTCAGACTCTCCCACCCCTGCCTGCCTCTCCAGCTGACGCAGTCCTGCTGGGAGCACACAGAGCACCCGAGCCCCAGGGGTCTGCAGAGCAGAGCACATGAATCAAGGCAGAACGTGTCAGGGACAGGAGCTCTCCACAACCTCGTGTGGTGCAGAAAAACCCTGCCCTGAGGCTGGTAGGGATGGGAGGCTTCAAGGCATGGGCAATAAGAGCAGTAACAGCCTGGTTTTAGGTCCCCAGAACCCGCTCTGGGGTGCTCACTGTGCTCTCCAGACGTGCCAGTGAGGACTGGAGCAGGGAGCAGAAGGGCATGTTCCATCCTGGCTGCCAGGCTGTGGGGCTGGGCTCATGGCTGTGCCCCATGGCTTTATCTAGAAGTGGCCTGCAGCCCCCCAGAGGAATTAGTTACTGTCACAGTGAGCTGTGGCTCCACTTCCAGCCCCTTTGCCCGGAGAAACATCAACCCCTTGCTTTGCTGGCAGCATGAAATGGGAGACAGGCTTTTCTGCAGGATGCCTGAATAGAAGCCCCCACTAGCCAGCAGCATCCAGGGGATGATCTCTCATTGGGAAGGGGCTACAGCTTGCAGGGGAAGTTCAGCCAGGAGCTGTGCTGCCTGTGTTCATTAATTCCTGGGGATGGGAACTCTCCCAGCCTCCACCACCCATGGAGGAGAGCCCACCTGCAGCAGAACCTCTGTTGGCACAGCCCGCCTGGAGCAGGCTTCAGTGCCTGTTGCAGCACACTCAGTAAGAGCAGTCTGAGTTAAATGTCAGCTGTGATTTGGCATTTTATCTCTAAGTGGGGCGAGTGACCTTTCTGGCTGCAGTGGGCACATGGTCCCAGCCCCACAGAGGCGGGCGCAGGTGGCCATGGGAGGAAGTACCAGGCCACGCACTCATTTTTGCCAGGAACAACACCCATTCTTTGCTGATTCTTTGCTGCCCTTGAGTCATTGTTAGACTTGTCAAGAGTGATTTACAGCTGTGTCAACAAGTGGGATCCAAGCTGCTGGTCCACACCACAGGGAGGAAGAGGAGGAATATCAAGAATAGTTCCCGAGGCACAATACGAACTGGAAGGCTGGAAAAACACAGCCACACTCCCCAGCCACAGACTTGCCTCGTCGGCAGGGTTGCTGTAATTGCTCTGCATTTCCCAGGGTCTGACATCGCCCCTGGGCATTTGTCTCACCTTTCAGATGTGGCTGAATCTGTTTGTCAGGGCTGAAATTCAGACTGCAGCTCACAGGGGTTCGGTATCTTCTGCAGCATGACAAGGAGCAACGTGCTTGTCTTCCCAAAGACATCACAGTCCTTCCCTTACAGGGAAGGCTTGGCATCACCAAATCATCAAAGTTGGCTCTTTGGTCCCCAGTACAGCCCCTGGCTCAGGACAGGACTATCCCCAGCACTGGATCTGGCTCTGACCATCTTGGTTGCCTTTGGTTCCTCTAGATCTCTCCTGACCCAGGGACAGGGACCCACACTGGCTCTGTTTCAGATACAGCCTTGCCAGCACCAAGCAGAGGAGGGTGGTAAGCCCCCTCCATCTCCTGGCCAGGACGGGGCTGCCTTGTCCTGCAGGTGTCTGCAGACTGGCATGGCCGTTGGCCTGTTTTTGAGCATTTGGAAACAAATCCATGTCCTGCTGGAGATGGCAGAGAGCTGGCCACCAGCCACAGGGTCTTCCACCATGGAGCAAATGCTCTGGCTTGCAGTGGATGAGGCTGGATCAATGCACAAAGGAGAAAGCTGAACTTCTGCGTCACTCCAATGCAATCAAGCACCCTGTCCCCTGCAAAGCACTGAAGGGTTCAGCAAGCCAAGCCAAGGAAAGACACAATTCACTTCTATTTAACATCACACGTCAGTGCCTGCAGAGCCCTTCTGCTCCCTTGGAAATGTTGCAGAGCCCTTTAGCTGGCATCAGGCACTGCCTCCTCGTGGCAACGGGCCCTGCTCCTCGGGAACCCTTCTGCCTGCTGCATCCTGACTCCAAGCAGGGAATTTCCTGCCTGCAAATCCCTGCCATAATGCTCTTCTGTGGTCAGGTAGAGGAAGACACATTGTCACTCCCTGGAGACCTTTGGAAGCAGTACTGGAGGTGCATGACATTTTCCTTCTGCTTTATGGCTGGAACAATCTGGACAGCAAGGACTTGTGTGTTGGAGTGAAATACTGCTGTCACCACAGAGCTGCATGTAGCTGATGTTAATTTCCCAATGAGAAGAATTACTGTAATCACTGACAAATCTATAATTGCCAATAAAAAGCAACAATGGAAGCAAGCACATAGTGGAGTGAGGCATCCCATTGCTGAGAAATGCACCCACAAAGAACTGCCATTCTCCCTCTTTTACCTTCAATAGGTAAAGAAAATTGCCACACACGTGTTCTGTGGGGTCTCAGACCCAGTTGGGTCACCTTACCATACAGGTGGCCTGGCAGGTCTGAGGTGATGGAGAAGTCCCTTCTCTCTTTCCCATTAAAATTTCTGTGTGGTGAGTGGGTTCTGCTTCTCACTAGGGGCTATTCACATGTGAGTCAGCAGTGGTGGAGCTGATTTAAATGTATCATCCTGACAATAAAACCTGCTGGGAAAAAAATTGCCTTAATGAGAAATCCTTAGGAGGGTTGGTCACAGCTCTGCAGAAGGAATTCTTACAGCAGAGCATGGATGTCTGCTAGGGAAAGGCAGATCACAGAATCCTGGAAAGGTTTGGGCTAGCAGGGACCTCTAAAAGCCATCTAGTCCAATCCCCTTGCAATGAGAAAAGACGTCTTCAACCACAGCTGGCTGCTCAGAGCTCTGTTCAGCCTGATCTTCAACGTTTCTGGGATGGGGCATCCAGCACCTTTCTGGGGAAGATGTTTGCTGAAGTCAGGGGGTGCTGACAGGAAGGGTTTGAAGCTGCAGGCAGAGCCTACCTGGAAAGAAGGAGTCCCACTGCTATGCCCCGCTTTCACACGTGAAAGGGCTGATAAACAACCTGATTCCCACAGCTTGACAAACTGCATGTGCTGGGGTTGCTCTGCCAGGACTATTTCTAGGCAGGAATTCCCTGTTCATCTCCCTCCCTTTGGCATTCTGCTCCTCCTGCTGCAAAAACAGCCTATTGCCGTCATCATTGGTTTTGCTGTTATTATTATTACATATCGCTATTTAATTGCCTGGTAAATTTGCAATATCTTGGAAAAAAACAAAGGAGGATGTGTAATTTGAAATGCTAAGGAGAGCAAGAGCAGACAGGGAAGATGCAGTGCATCTAGTAGGAGTATTGAAGAGCTGATGAGGACATTCTTAACCTTAATTATTTCAAATCAACTCGCTTTGTAGAGTGTGTAGGTATATGAATCAGATGAAATGTAAATTGATTCATAATTTCCTTTAATTTTCTGCTCTTTGGAGAATTTAAATCCATATTAACATAACCTGTACCAACCAGTTACTAAGAGACAGGAGAAAATTAGCATGGGCGAAGTGGGGAGACCAGCATTTTAATATGCTCAAGCCCACTTGCTGCATGGAGTTTGGGACTGCGACTCATTGGCGTGGGGCAGCTCCATCAGAGGTGGAGATCTGCTCCCCAGTCCCCTCCAGGCAGCCTCAACCTGCTGTTTGCAAGTATTTTTTTCCAGTGCTTTTTATTTTTGTGACACTCTCCTTGTTTCCTCACTTGAATTTATCCTTCTGGTGCCTGTTTTCTGCTACCCAAAAACGCACATGACGGGAAATGTATGAGTCAATTGTGCTGTTCGGTGCTGGAAAAAGAGAGTCTCATAAGTCACAGTGCATAAGGACTGCACAGAAATTTTCAAAGCTTCCTGCCGTGTTCTGCTGGATGTCCCAAGCCAGTGGGTGATGCAAAGTGACACCGTGTCCCCCAGGTAGGAGCTCTGCGCTGTGCCAGGGATGTGCAAGCCTCTGAAACACTACATGAGCGTAACACCAGCGTTTGTCATTTCTGCTTTCAAAGAGAAAGCTTTCCTTTAGGAAATAAGAAAATACAGGAATTACCAGCCACAGGAAAAAATTAACCTGTTGGGCTGTAAGAATAAGGATGTCTATAAGCAAAATTGCTTTCTGGCTCTTTTTATTTGTGTCAAGTCTGTACTGCAGCTCATTCCTTTGCTGCGCACCCAGAGGCTGAGGGGAAACGTGGATGGAGGTTTGGGGACAGTGTGTTCATGCCCTTCTCCAGGGCAAGGCTGCTCCAAGCCATGCTGCAGCAGCAGTCCAGGCTGACCTTGCTTGCAAGTCCTTTTGGGCAGTGACAAATGCCTCCTTTCAGAGACTGCTCTTATTTCAGGCTGGACAGAAACCAAACGTGAAAAGCACAGGAGAGAGTTGGCTGCGTGGGAAGCTGGCTTGGAGCGCTCTCACTCCGCGATGGGAACACTTTGTTGCCATTTTCATTTGTCCTGCACATCATCCTCCTTGAGCCAGCCGTGCTGATGTGGGGTGGGCAGCTTGGACATCTCTGCTGCTGCCAGGGCTGGTGACATTGTATGCTCAGTGGGGACACAAAACCCTTTGCTTGGCTACCAAGCCAGATCTGGGGATAGGCAGGGGGAGACGACCCATCCCCAGAAATGTTCAAGGCCAGGCTGGATGGACCTCTGACCTAGTGGAAGGTGTCCCTGCCCATGGCAGAAGGGCTGGAACAAGATCTTTAAGGTCCCTTCCAACCCAAACCATTCCATGAGTTTTGTAGAGGCAGCAGGAATTTGTTCCCAGCCCAGGCAGGTGTTGACAGAGCAAAACCCAACCCAACCATAAACATTTCAAGGTGACATTCATTGTTTGCACTCTCTTCAGTCTTGTTCCTGTTCCCAGTGGTCAGGGTTTATTATTCCCTTGCAAGAGTGCCAAGACAGGGGGGATGCAAGTGCCCCATGGGGAAAATGCAGTTTGTGACGAAAGAACAGCACAGGCACATTCTTGCCAGTATACTAAATGTGCTGACTGAAACAGCAGGCCATGGTAATATTAAACCAATAGAAAAAAAATCAATAGTGGAATTCTGTTCAGGAGAGAGGGATTTCGTGGCTGCCTCTTGCAAGCACAAACACATATTATGTCATCAGCAGTGCAGTAAATCAGCATTTCTGAGACCAGCTGCCCAATTACTGAGGCAGCTAGATGATGGGAACTGTAAATTGGGTGTATGCAAATATATAATATGAAACAGTAAAGTAAACACCTCCAAGAATTAGTGAGGAATCTCTGGACTGAGTTGCTGCTCCAGGCAGAGAGCCAGGAGTGCAGGCTCCCAGGACATGGAACAGAAAATGTGTCTCAATGTTTTTGGTGCTCATCACCATCCCCAGGGCCCTGTGAGACCAGCTCAGAGACCTGCAAACTCCCCAGGACCTGCAAAGCCCCGCAGCTGTGGCTGGCAGGAGCACCGAGTGCCTGGTGCATCTTGGGCTGTCTCACAAAAGGCATTGCCTCCAAGAGAGGAGAGATCCAGATGAGATATTAGGAAGAGTTTCTTCCCTGTGCAGATGGTGGGGCCCTGGCACAGGCTGCTCAGGGAAGCTGTGGTTGCCCTGTCCCTGGAAGTGTGCAAGGCCAGGGTGGACGGGGCTTTCAGCAACCCAGGATAATGGAAGGTGTCCCTGTCAACAGCAGGGGAGTTTGAACTACATAATCTTTAAGGTCTCTTCCAACCCAAGCTTTTCTGTGCTGCTTTATATCTCCTTCAGGGTCCTTTGGTGTTGTGGACCCCTAGGTTTCCACAAAGATAGCAGCCAGGAGCCAGGAGCTGCAAGACATGTCCAGCTCCATGCCATCACATGAGGGTGATGTGGCCATCCACGTCCTTGCTCTGTGTCTTTTCTGGGCACATGCTATGCTAAGGAATTATGTCAGTTTTATCTCTTCAACAACTGAAAAAAATTTAAAATTAACATTATTAGCTGCTTTCCTCCTTTCACAGTTTCTTTCCTCCATTGTACTTACAGAGATAAAGTAAAGCTGCAATTCAGAGGGAAGCTGAAGAACTGTAAGTGCCAATGATGGGACAACTGAAAGCATACACCGGTGCCTACAGCAGGGATGAGGAAAGCCATTATTTCAGTCTATTTGTAGGGAATACATCCATTCCCAGAGCACACTGTGAAAGCCTGCCTGGAATAAACTCTCTCCTGTGCCTTTTCTAAAGGACTCCTGCTCAGCTTCCTTCTCTAGTTTTGGTTCTTATATCTATTGTCTTCACCCACGGTTTGTCCTCCTGCACCCTGCATAGTTCCCTGCCCAGGGCAGCCCCTCTGGGCTCACATGCAGATTTGGGACTAGCAGGATTTGTGTTTCTCATTTGAGCACTTGCACAAGTCTGAGTGAGGGGGTTTCCCTGCTCATCCACAGAGGATGCCAACAATTTGTGGGTGACCTGACTACGAGTGACTCTGAGCCCATCAGGTCTCGGTTATCTCCTAGACAGTCAGCTGCTCCTACAGGCAAAGTGGTCAATACATTTTCTGCTTGAAATTTGCTGTGTTTTCAGTGCTGGACATCGTATTGTCTTCATCATCCACTGCAAAGATCTATTTAATATCCTACATCATCTCCATGGACAGGTGCTCAAAGACTGTGGACAGGTTTCTCCTTTACCCAGCTCTTTAATAAGCTCAACAGATTGAGCTCCTTAAGTCACTCTTTCGTGTGAAGGCAGTTGAAGGGCTAATTACCTTGGAATCAGGATTTGGGACACAAAGCTATGTGATCACAACTTGGCAGAAGTGACTTTTATCCTGGCTTCCTATGGAAAACAGCACTGAATGAGCTGTGTGCCTACTGTCTGTCTGTCTGTCTGTCTGTCTGTGATTCCCATCCTATCCTCTCCTCCTCATCTCAACCTATTGCAGCCCTGTTGGCCAGAGGGATTCAGTACAGGACAAAGCAAGCTGGAAACCTCCTGGATGCAGGGACCTGGCAGTTGTAACCCCCTGGGTGTAACAGGGGGGCCCTTGTGCTCCAATGGCTGCAGTTAGCCACGGGTTCCTGGTGTGCCCCTCACAGTACTGACAGCCCAGGGAGGGAGCTGTGGATTGGGAATTGACAGCAGCCAGCCTGAGATGAGCACAAGTGGAGCGTGACGAGCTGCTGGCCTGGCTCTGGAGAGCTCCTTGATAGAAAGATGAAGCCTCCTCGCATTCCCCTGGGGACTCCCCACTGCAGGAGCAACAGGGAATGGCTTTAGGACGAACCTCACTGCACCCACCAGGGTCTCAGCCCCACCAAGGACCCCTGATTTCCCTGCTGCCTTGGTCCAAGACCAGGATTGGGTGCTCCAGCACAACCAGCATCCGTGGGGACAGGGCACTTCCCTTGCCCTGCTGTGCCAAAGCCCCCATGGTCTGGCATCTGTGGTGCAGCCTCATCTCCCTTTGGTCCCTGGCTGGTCACTGTGTGAGGAAGGCTTTGGAAGGAACCTTCCTGCTGCTTTCCCCGTGTGCTGCCCAGCCCACAGTGGCCAAGGTGGTGAGAGGAGTGGCCTGGCTCAGACCTCGGGCTCTCCCAGAGGGAATCTGCCTTGTGCCTGCCTGGCACAGCACACGTGCAGCTGCAGCCTCACCGTTGATTATCCCACCCTCCAGCAGTCCCTCCCAGAGGGATGTATCCCAGCTTAGCCTGGCATTGTGACATGGCAAAAATCTCCTGCCAAAGCTGATGTCTTCTGGAGCTGGGAGTGGGGTAAAAATAACCCAGCATCCATGGGACTGCGGCTGGAAGCTGCTCCCGGGCAAAGCATGGCTGTGCTCCCGAGTGGTGGAAAGGGAGAGGGTGTGTGCCAGAGGACAGGACTTGAATTGGGAATTTCTGGGTCAAGATTTCGTCCCAAGGCTGGCAGGCTCTGTCCTGCTGTGGGATGTGGGTGCTTGTCTGGCAAATGGAGCAGGTAGTGCTGGCCTGGTGGCACGTGCAAACAGACCCAAGGGCAGGGCACTGCTGCTGCTCCCCCAGCCTGCCTTGGCTTTAACTGGTGTTTGTTTTAATTCTCACTGTCCAAATCTATTTTAATTGCCAGCCAGCCAAGGTCAGCACACCACAGTGGGTTCCCAGTGTGAGCTGCTGTGCCTGGCGGGATGTGATCCCTGGGAGCTGCCGGGGACATGGGGGTGCTGCAGAACAAGGCAATGGGCCAGGAGGACAGGGCAGCTGTTAGCAGAACTCGGCATTGGCAGGGGAAGCAACTCTGCACTTCCACCCCATTGCTGGAAATTTAAATATTTTATTATGCATTTATTATAATTTAGTCTCCAGTCAGCCAAGTGTGTAATGAGTTGTATCAGCACTGGCACAAGGAAAGGCAGTTCTTGCCTGTCATCAGCTGCTCACCCACCCCATGTGTCTTCAGGCGACAAAAATGCGCTTAACAGGGACACCTTGCTCTCCTCTCTAAGGACAGAGCCACTATCAGGCTCGGGGCTAGCAGGGCTAGCACAGGGATGTTTGAGAACTGCTGGCAGTCCCCAGGGGATGCTGTGGTGTGGGAAGGGGCAGAGACAGCAGCTCTGGGCTGGTAGGAGGTCACCATCACCCTTCCAGGAGGGAGTCAGAGCTTCAGAAGCCACCAGGGCCCTCGAGAGCCAGGCTGCAGTGCTGGGCTTTGCTGCATGGCCACTGCTTCATCCATCCCCCGGCCACTCTGGGTGCTGTCCAGCACTATCCAGGACATCTACTTTTCCTCTTTCCTTGGGGCAGGAAAAAAGCATTGAAGTGGGGGTTGTACCTCACATAGTGATGTTGCTCTTCAGGGTAGGCTGCTCCAGGGCAGAGCTCTGCACCTGTCCCTCTGGTGCCAGGCTGCCAAGTCTCTCCATTATTTCATGGAGAAACAAGGCTGGAATGACTGCCTGGATAATCTTGGTGCGCAGGGACAGAGTGATACTCCCCACAACAACACACTGCCTCTCAGACTTGGAGCATCCCCAAAAAATCTGGTTTGGGGCCTGTCCTGATCCCTTGGTTGGCCCAGAGGCTTGGATTATTTTAATCCAGGCTTGATAATGCAATTAATTCCAATTGCTGATTCATGATGTCTGCCTTCTGAACCATAAGTGCTTTAATATTTCATTTTATGTTGCTTTCAGGGTTACATAGTTTATTCCACAAACAAGAGGTTGGGACAGTCATTAGCGTGTGAAATCAGAAATGCATGCATCAGTAACTATGGCAACTCTGAGAGAACACCGGCTTCTAGTAAAATCAAAAATTAAGCTTACATGAAAATGCTGAAGTAGGAGAGATCCTATCTGCTGAGGGCTTAGCATACATTTAGAAAAGAAAAGAAAGGTCTGAAATACTCAAGTGAACCGAACCCACCCAAATCCAGGAGCAGAGGCGTTCCTGTAACCTGGCCATGCTGGTGCATCCCTGCAAAAGGACACATCTGAAAAACAAATACACATAGCTACTGAGTCCACCGGCATTATCCAAAGATTCCTCGTGATGCCCCTGCACCCTTCCACCTGCTGATGGGGTTTGGCTTTCCCAGGAGCACACTGCTGTTGTAGTGCTGCTCACAGAGCAGTGAGGCTCCAAGCAGAGGGGATCTGCCACAGGATGCTTGGAGCAGCATCCGTAATTAATGCCGTAAAAACAGCTCTTCTCTGGGCCCTCTCCTGGTGTTCAGTGTCAGATGCCAGGGCAGCTGCCTCTCACACATCTTGTAGGTACAGAGGTTTGCTGCACCTTGTGACGGCATCACAGAGCTCCCCCTAAATAATTCAGGCAGTCTTTTTGACTACTTCAGTATGTAAGGGCTTCTCCTTGCCACGATGAAGAAAGTCTTTGATTTCTTCTCCTGAAAGCTTATCGCCTCCCCAGAATTTCCCTTCCCTGTTATGTAGTCGGGAGCTCATAAACAAAGGGCACTGGGGAGAAGCTGAGGTGCTGTCCCCTCTGCAGAGCCCTGTCTGTCAGGGCTGGAGAGGTGACACCTGTGACAGGTTGCCATTAATCTCTGAACAATCAGGCACCAAGTCCGGGTGCTGCTCTGTGGACAGCATCTGCTTGCACCAAGCAGGGATTTTAATACCAAACAAGGTGCTATAAATACCTCACCAGCCCTGGCAAAAGGCAGGAATTAGAGGAAATGAAGTTTTTTGGAAGAGACTGCTTTTTCAGTGCCTGATTTAATGATGCTCATACCGCTACCTGTGATTATGTTTGCCCCATTCCCAGTCGCTTTTCCAGTGTAATCAGCCTCGAAGCGTTCAAATGGAAATCTTTCCTGCTGCTTTCCGCTTCACACTGATTTGGGAGCAGAAGAGGAAGGAAGCAGCCTCTGGCTGGTGGGGGCCTTGGGGAAATCAGGGATGGTGTTGGTAGGTGGAAGCTGAGCGGTGGAGGATGCCAGGCCAGCAGCACACATGGGGAACAGCCTGCCCACAGCACAACCCCTTCCCTGGCAGGTGCTCTAGTGTCAGAATGCTACATGTGCTGGTGTCAGGATGCTGCATGTTCTGGTGTCAGGATGCTGGATGAATGTCTCCTTATTCTTTAAAAAAAAAATCTACTTATGAAACCAAGAGGTGAAGAAGTGACCCTGCATGTCACTACTGCATTACAGCTGACACAGTGCAGGTCCTTCCTCTCTCCAGGGGTGACTTTTCCATTGGCTTCTCTCTCTGAGCTAGCAGACACCAGCTCTGCATCCAGGGAATCTTCTGCCAGCCCATGCTTTTTGAGGACCACACGCTCCAGCACTGCCCATGTGCAGGACAGTGGGTATGGGATTAACACAGACCCACTGCCTTTGGCCCAAGGTGGACATGGCCAGACTGCATTGTCTCCAACTTCTGGGGCACTTGGAGCTGCCTTTTCCATAAATGTACTGCCAATTATCATCCCCAGGTGTGTTTTCAGGTGTGGGCCCATGGTGATTTCTGGAAAGAAATCACAGGGCTTAGCAAAATGCCCTTGCACTCCAAGAGATCAAGCTTTTACAACAGACCTGTGTGTTTCAGCTGAAAAATTGTCAGGAAGCGTTTTGATGTTGAAAACTGAATTCCTTTGAACCCTGAAGACACAGGCATTCACAGCTCACTCATTGTGCTCATCAGAAAGGTGGGACCATGTGCGTGGGGGGCGATTTGCAAAGACACTTAGCATGAGCTTGAAACCCTGACCCAAATCCAAATTAAATATTTTTCCGGCAAAAGAGGTTTATTTTTTATGAGTTTTTATCCTTACTGAGAGCACCTTGTCCTCTGTAAATTATCTGCAGACTGGAAGTCTGTGCAATTATTATACAGATAATAAAAGGAGCTTTTCCATATGGCAGGAAGATTCTTTCCTTATTTTCTGCTCTTAAACAGACGTGATGCATTTCCTTTCCACCCATGTGAGCATAAGATGATATTTTTGAGCATCCACAAATAAAAAGGGTCATAAATACTGAAAAGGCAAAGCAGCCGTGTTCTTTTGCAGTAATATTACAGATGTAATCATTTTATTCACCCCTTTCGATGAGTGTGAAGGCTCCTTGGGACAGGTCAGCTCAAGAGCATCTTTACTTCTGCTTTGGATGCTTTTGGTCTCGCACCTGAGGTTTATCCTGAGTGGGATTTTTGGAGGAATTGCATGACAGAGGGTGACCAATCTCAGAAAACTGCCCATTAATGTGAGCAAGTTGTGAACAGGTGCAGACGCCAGCCAGGGTGGCAGGAGGAAGAACAGCAGCAGCACATGCACATCAGACGCGACCTGCCTGTCAGGAGTAATTCCCAAGAGGAAACGCCTCCTGATGTGAGTGGTGAAAATCTCTGCTGCCTCTGCTTTGTCAGGGCTGGGTGATGCTCTGGGCATCTGCTGTTGGGATCACCCCACCATGGGCAGGAGCACCTGCCCTGAGGCACAGCTGGAGGCAGCCCAGCTGCCCAATGCCTTCGATCCCCAGGGAAGCTCAGGGATCTCCCATTTTTATCTTGAGAGACGTCTCTTGCTCTCCTGCTTTGCTGGCTTCGGAGGCAGCAGACATTGCCCTCCCTCACTCCGTGCCTCAGGCAGGGAGAGCCCAGTGCAATGGACAGGAGGAAGTGATAAAAAATAGATTCTCTTTGGCCCAGTGCCCAGCGGCCTTTGAAGGCTCCTTTCTCCCCCACTGTTGTCTCCTTTGATGCTGTTGCTTTGATTTGCACTTCAGAGGCTGTATCAGAGCCCTCCGGGCTGGAGGGAGACTTTAGGGGAAGAGCACTGCCCTGCAGCACAGCCTGACCTGCTCTCTGTCCTTCTGCAGCATCCTGCTGGCTGAGCAATGGATGCTGCAGGCAGCAGCTCGAGAAGGGAATAAATGTGGAGCTTCACAGAGCAGCTCCCAGCCCTGCCTGCTTATTATTTAAAGAAACTCATTCCTGCTCATTTTGAATCATCTCAATAAGCAAATAATGCAGCAGAAGACTGCTGTCTGTGGGGTGCCACGGAATTACCACCATTGGGTGAAGGTTTTCCATTCCCAGGTACTTTGAGATCCCTTTACGAGCCAATTTTCACTATAAACTGTGCACATCCATACCTTGTGTATTAATCAGGCTGATGGGTGATACCATGACAGGTGCCTATGTGTAATGCCAACACATTCACTTTTATCAATCAACCTTGTAACTACATGGAAAAAACCCTCAACACGCAGGGTTTGACAGGACTCATTTTTTGTTTAAACGTACAGAGTTAATTTTCCATTAAAGCACATGGACTGCTGGCCAGGGTACTTTCACATGCTTTTCAAGCTGCTGTGCCCGTTGCTGGCATTCCTCCTGCCATGGCTACTTGCTCCTTCCCAGCCTGTCATCCTCGGCTCCCGGGGACATCGCTGTGAAAGCTGATTTTACAGAGAAATGATCTGATTCTTCAGGCCTGTCAGGTGGAGAGGCTGTCACACAGCCACTCTGCGTGACGGCAGCAGAAGGCACCTTCATCCCAGACATCTTCCCTCATCATCCCCAGCTAGGGAAAATAATTTGAAAAGTGACTGACATCTCTGGAAAGAAAACCCATTTGGAGATAATTTAGCTTCTGCTTTGTGAGTTTGCTTAATTTTCCTGTGGCCTGGTGGTGTGTGTTAACATGGAGTAAAAGTCTTTGCTCTAAACAGCCCATCAGCTCCAATTATTGACTGTGCTCCTCACGTCAGTGTTTGACAGGGGGACACAGCAGGAGACACCAGCCACAAGCTACAAAATCACGTGTGTGGTCTGCCCCATCAGCAGAGCTGCCACCAGGCTCCAGGGAAAGCAACTGGCAGGGACAGAGCGGAAATAATTTGCAGGGTTTTTTCCCTGGTGTGAGTCAGGATCTCGGTGTGTCCCCTGAAAGTGTCAGGACAGAGCCGGGAGAGGCAGCGTGCAAAAGCAGCAGGCTTGGAGAATGCAAGCTCCCATTTAATTGCAGCCTGTCCGAGGCATGAGTGACAGCCAGTCCAGCAGCTGGGCAGGGACAGCTTTCTCAAGAATAAAAGTGGCTCTGCTTCCCAGCAGGAGAGTGGCAGCACGGTGCTGACAGCCCAGGAAAGGGGGTGTTTTGCAGAGGGAATAAATGGCTGCATTTGGGAACTGTAAGATGAAGTCTGGTGATGACCTTCAATGACATGGAAAGGTGGCCCTGGGTCTCAGTAAGAGATCGTCCATGGATCTTCATAGATCCTCCATGGATAAGATGGAATGTTAAATGAAGAAGAATTTTAATGCAACATTGAAGTTATGAGTTTAAGGTGAGTAGCACCAGCCCAAGCAGTGGGGAAGGGTTCCATGCCACTGTCCCTGCGCCAAGGGCTCTGCTGGGAGCTTGCCCCCAAGCTCCCCAGTGGGGGGAAAAGCCTCAGGCTGCCAGTGGTATCTTTCTGGCAGAGAAAGCCTCATTGGGACGTGAATTTTAGGCAGATGCAAAATCTACAATATTAAGATTTAACACCTAGAAAAACTGCACTTTGTGAAGCCTGCGTTCTGAGCAGTCTGGGCTTGCAGCTTGACTTTTGAGGAGAAGATCCTGCATCCATCAGGGAGATGCTGGTGCTCACAAGGAGAGGTGAGAGCCTGCAATGAGCACAGCTAATGTGGTGTGAGAACAGACAACTTGGCAGTCTGTGGGAGCACCAGTGTGCTGGAGGCTGCCTGCGGAATAAAGCAGATGAAATTTCACAGCTCTATTATCACGCTCTGAAAGGCAAGCAGGTCTCTGCTCTCCAAATGAGGACTCCTGGCCAGCCCTGCATGCCTTGATGACCCAGAAAATCTCACCTGTAAGGGTAGGTACAGCAGGAGCAGCTGGGAGATGATGCTGTGAGACACTGGTCATCACCTTGAGTGATCTACAGAGTGCAGGATGCTGCACTCTGTAATGCACATGGGGAAAGCCCTGCTCAGAGAAAATCCCCTCTTCCCTGGGAGGCAGCCTGGGGGAGAGCAAGGAAGATCTTGTGCCCATTCTGCAGGGACTGTGGCCTGCATGGGTCCCTGCACAGGGTGGACACCACAGGAGGGCTTTGAGGGCTTTTCCTGTTTCCTCTCTCTTGTGTGTCCCTGAGCCCTGTGCAAGCTGCCCCTCTGCCCTCGGCATTCTGCAGAGCTTTCTCCTTGGAAAGTGCTCCTGCAAACACGTCTTGAGGGAAAGCAACAGCTCATGTTCCCTCGGAATTCTTGGAGAGCCATGGTTAGTGCTGCCTTTGCAAACCCGTTGGGGCAGGCTGGGAAAGCAGCCTGTGCTGTGAATGCTGCTGGCCAGAGGGGCTTTCTGGCAGGTGGGAGCACGGACTGGAGCTGCTTGCGGGTGCTGCACAGCACCAGAAATTCCCCAGGGGTTCTCTGGGATGCGAGAGGGAGCTCAGCCAGCTGCGGCAGCTCCGCATCCTCCAGCATGGCAGTTCTTTCAGCGCCTTTACCCAGGGACAGAGGGCAAATCTTTCAAGAGCACCTGAATAACTCAGGAGTTTGTGATGTCCCCAGTGTTACAAACACCCCCCCAGCCCCTGTGACAGGGTGGCACCTGAGCTGGTTCCAGAGCCTGCTGTCCCTGCTGTCCCCTCATGAGGAAGGCAAGGCTGTGGCCTCTGTGGCTGCAGCAGCTCCGTGGGGCCATGAAATGCCAGGGACCTGTCTCTCTGCATTTCCTTCATCAGCATGACCTACATCCTCCAAACATTTTCCAGCACCTCTCCAGCTCTGGCAATTAGTTGCCTGTGAAAGAAGCAGTGCTCATGGCCAGCATGGCTTTCGTACTAGAGCAGCCAGCCTGGTCCACACTGACAAAGCTGTGCAGGGTTGCTGTGAAATTCAGGAGATCCTCATTTATCTTCCCAGCTAAGGCGAGCTCCAGGTAGCTCCCAGATGTGTTTTAGCTCCTTGCCAGTTCCAGCAGAGGAGACCAAGCACAGCCTGGGGGAGCGGGTGGCTGTTTACCAGCCCACACACTGATATGGTCTCTGTTCATCACAGTTCAGGGAGCAAACACAGCACCCAGATTGCTCCAGCAGCTGAGAACTGGCTCAAGAATGCAGCCCACAGGTGGAAAATAGGACACAGCCAGCTCTTCCTGCTGTGCATCCTCAAGTGCTCCCTTTCCTCTCCTAATTGGGGGGCATTCTGGGGAATTCTGACATGATGGCTGTGAGAGAAAATCCAGCATTTTGTTTTCCACAAAAATTGGTGGTTTGCCAAGAAGACATCTCTGTGAGGAATCCGTGCCCTCTCCTGTGCCTCCAGCTGAACACTTTTAAGCAGCACTGCTGAGCCAGCTCTGTGCCATCCCTGCTTCCCTGCACTCGCCTGCTTGCAGTGAGGAAGAGGAGGAGGATTTGGGCTGGATTCTGTGTTTCCGCTGCCTGCTTTTCCCTGACTTCACAGAAACACGAGCCCCTGAAAAACCCAGGAGACAGAGGAGCGTAATTAAGGAAAAGAGGAGCTCAGGATGACACTGGCTCTAGAGAGCAATGCCTTCCCCTCCCTCTCAGTGCTTACTTACTGCATCTGTCTCTTGCTGGGGGCATGAGTCACATTGGTTCTGGTGATGGATGAAATTAGCTCCAATGTGAAACGGGAAATAAAAAGCCATTCCCCGACAAGACATCTGCACAAGCATGGAGCTCAGGGCAAGGATCCTCTCTGCCTTTTTCTGCTCTTGCGCTTTTCTCAAGCAGCTCCCTTTTAATTAGATGGGAAGCAGTTCTAAGTCAACGATAAATGATATTATCAAACTAATAGAGTGTGATCATATCTTGGCTTTTATTGGTCTGGAAGCTGCTGCTGGCTGCCATGGGAACAGTGTTTTTCACATAGCTCCTCAGCTCTGGCTTGTAGGCATCCAAAGGAGGTCAGGGGAGAGGTGATGAACCCCCAGGATGTCCTTGGCTTTGCAAAGTACCAAGGAGTGGTTGGGATGTCTGTTGGGACGTTTTCATCCCCTCTTTCCTGGCCAAGGCTTCTCTTCAGCATTGGTGTCCATCTCCTGGCCCACCCTCCCGACCCACTGCTCACCAACCCCAGGCTGGGCAAAACCAAGAGTGGCAAAGAAGGAAAGCAGAGAGAAAAGGGAGGATGCTCCCAGCCTGCATGTAAGTGTGGGATGGAGCAGTTTGTCCCATGCTGGGCTGTCCCCAGGACAAACCTGCTGTCCCCAGCTGTGCAGCCCACAGGAAGTAATCCTGCTGCCATGCACCTCTGGAGGACGTGAAAAACAGAGGCTTTCTGAAAGTTATCCAAGGGTCCTGCAGCTGCCACCCTCCTGAAATGTCAGGTGGTGAAGTGGGCAGCAGCAGGAGGGGAGAACAGGGGCTGGAGCCTTCCCTCCCCTCACCCATCCTGGGAGCAGCAGAGAGGGAGCGGTGTGGGATGTTCTTGCCAATGCAGTCACATGAGAAGGAAGAAGAGACAGAAGAAAAAAACGTGACTTGGGCCATGGTTAGTGTTCCGAGCCTGACAGGAGGTTGCAGGATCCAGGTCAGGCTTTCTAAGGATCAGAAGATGGCACGGTGGGTGTGCACCCTCATGGACAGGAGGGGCAGCTGCAGGGACATGGATCCACAGAGATCAGGGGAGTTCGGTGAAAAGTTCTGCCAAGTGTGCTCCTGTCTTTCTGTGGCAAGAGATCCAGGTCCAGTCTCAGAGCAGGGGTTGTGGGGAACCATGGCTGTGAGTGACCCAGGGGACAAGGGACAGCCTGGCCAGCATCCCGTCAGCTCCTCAGCTCAGCCCTGCCTGCACCCCTGCTCCTGCTGCCCCATAACGCTGCAGCTCAGGCTGCTGGCTTGGCATCACCTTGCCTGGTTAGCTGCTCTCCCCCTCTTGCAGGATTTGGGACGCTCCAAAGAAAACCTACCGTGAGCAGGAGGGATTTGTTCTAAAGGTTAGGCTGCAAGGCTTCTTCCCTGCCTGCCTGTTCCTGCTCTGTGAAGTCCCTTTGAAAAGATGTGTCCATGCTCTGTGAACAAAGGCAGTGTGAAATCTCAGGGCCCAGATGAGATCTCAAACCACCCCCTGCTGCATAGATTTTTTTTTTTTGCATGGGGCTAATTTTTTAATCAGAGTGATGTGGAACACGATCAGAAGCAATTAAAGGCTGGCAGGCTAATTAGTGTCAATCAGCATGGTTTATGGGTATTGGCCTTGTCAATCAAGCTTGATATTGTATGTTAGTGAGATTGCTTTTGGATCTCAAAGCTAATGCTTCACAGAGAGCTTTTCTTTCTTGAGATGCTTATTAAAATAGTACAAGTCCTTCACAAAGCAGTTAAAGGACATATTTAATAGTCCTTTAGGCACCGACAATTACAGGTAGAACCTTTGCTAAATCCTACTTGGGGCTACAGCAGATTAAATGCCAAGCTTGTTCCTGTGCTCCTGAAAACTGTGCTGGGTTCATCCCACCCTTCCTGGGGCTATTGTGCTCCTGGGCATGTATCTGCAGAGGCTGGGGCTGCCAGAGATGGGTATGGCAATCTGCTCAGCCCAGGAAGGCAGGGATTAAATGGTCACTGTGGCAAGGCTCAAGCGGGAGAAGGGCAGGATTTCTTCCAGGGACAGATTGGAAATGTGATAAGGACCACCGGGTGGAGTTCAGTGGGATTCCTGGGGAAAAGAAGCAGCACAAACCTATTGTAATCTTGATCCTGACAAAAGCAGATGTCCAGGGTATGTCCTTTGGAAAGGCTGGGTTTGGGAAGCAAGGAGACCTGCTGCAGCCAGGGCACTCCCAGCACTGCTGCTGATCTCTCCCCAAAGTTCCAGATTTTAGCTGACTCTGGGCATTGGTAACACTTCCAGGATCCCACATGAACCCCTGGAGGAAGAGCAGAGTCAGCCATTAAAGCCCATCCCTTTCCTTGCAAGTCCTTGCGCCCTGAGCCTGGTGCTGCTCTTGTTAACACAAAAGAATCGAGGAGTGAGCGTTAGGATGGCACAGGCACAGCCACCATGAGCACATGCTGCCCTTTAAATCCTGAACCCCACAGCACTCATATTCTCTGCACTTAATAGTAAGAATATAATTTTCTACTTGTAAGAAAAATAAAGGAAGAACTCCATCAGGCAGAGCCCCTGGGAAGAGCCTGACAGAGGTGTGAGGTAGAAGACAGAGGAGCGTGCCAGACACAGCCGGCCAGGGAAGCAATGCTCAGAAGTCCCAGCAGCCCAAAGCAGGGATGGCACGAGCCACCAGCCTGGTGGCATTTTCTTCCCAGCAGGAAACACCTGGCCTGTGTACAGCATCATGCCTGGGAGGTGGAAGACTCATGGCAGCTCCCCCATACACAGAACTGAGGGGGTTGAAATGCCGGTATCCATGCTGCTGGCTTTTATAGCCCTCACTGGGTCTGAGAAAGACTGGTGCATTACTCAGCATCCTCATCAAACATTACAGCTCAGCCAGCAGGTCTCAAAGTGGTCACCATTAAATTTATCTCTGTGATTGCTGGGGCTCGTGCTATTAAACTTCTGAGCTGTATCATTTTATCCTTTCTGAAGGGCTAGCAGTCCTTTCCCACAGCCTGTCAGGTGGAGGTGTCTGAAGAACCACATCAGGCTGAGCTCAGCCCTGGTTACCCAGCTGGGAGCTGGGAATTTGAGTCACACAATGCTCCCGAGCCCCAGTGTGCAGGGAACGAGGAGAGGGCAGCCACGGCATGGGAGCAGAGGGATTTTTATGACACACTTAGTTCCGTGGTACAAAATTATATCTTGACATCACAGTGGAAGATCCTTTGCCTGGTTATTGCCCGAAGACATACATTTTATCTAAGGAAATGCTTAATTGCTCCTCGTTGGACACTGGTTATGGAACATTAGGCATCAATAAAAGACAACTCTTAAAATCCAGCCTGAATACCATTTTCCAGTGGAGTATGGTGGTTACAGTCACAGAACATTTGCTTTGCTGCATTTTTATTTTTTCCTTACTTTCCCATTTGGGCAAAGTGGGTGGCATCCCTGCCATAACAACATCCCAGCCCCAGTCTTTGCCCTGAAGCTTTCCTGATGCAAAATGTCCCATCCCTGAGGGGGCCACTGTGGGCAGAGCCACAAATTTTAATTCCTAGCAGATGGGGGAAGAGCACGGCCTCAAGATAAGGCTGTATGATGCTCAGCAAAACCATGGAGATGCCAGTTGTTCTGAGGACATGGATGCTGGAGGAAGCATTAATATTCCGGGCCACCATGCCTCCCCACCATCTGTTGCACCAAAGCAAAGGATGCCCAAATAAATTTCAAAATCTCCTGCAAGGTAGACCCTTCTGGATGCTATTTCTACATCAAGCTGTTCAAGACTTGCTAAATCATCTTTCTGCTTTCCAAACATTTTTCAAAGCTGTCCTGCCCTCGGGAGGGAGGTTTGGTACCTGTGTCCCACTCACAGGAGTGTGATGGTACATGCTGGAGGTGCAGGGTGTGCTCCAGCACAGCCAGTCCAGCTTCCTGCTGTTGAGAAGGATGAGACAGAAACCACACTGTGTCCAAAGCAGCTAGTTGGGATCAGACAGGGATCTGCAAGCTGCCAGTTTGCTCCTGAGCAGGCTTTTGGATATTTCCTGAGATGTCCAGTGGAAAGGATGTTCTCCCAAAACACCTGCAGACTGCTGAAGGCCCTTATGCTGTCCTATCTCATTCTAAGATATCTTCCACCAAGAATCCATCTCCTCCAAAAGCTGATGTGCTTTTGCCTGGAGATCAGAAGGAAAATTTTATGAGGATTTCTTCTTTATTTGCTGTTTGGGACTCTCCCAGCATAACATGCTTACTGATGATGGCCCATTCCCCCATTTCCTACTATGTGCAGGTAAAGATTTATGCAATTCCAGGTGCCAGGCTCACTTGAGAGATTAATGAGAGATAATGTCTTACAAAGAGGTTTATTGAGTTCTCTGAGTTCATTCACCAGCTGTGAAGTGAAACATCTGAAAACAGTTTTTGAATACTAAGTTCTCCCTGGCACCAGCACAGAAAAGGGAAACAGTGCCTTTTTCTGCTCGAGGTATTTATTCTGCTGGGCAGAGCCAGCTTCATGTGCGGAGCCCTGGGAGCTGGGATGCTGGGTTATTTGCTGCCTGCTGGCCTGGCCCACCTGGGGTGCAGCAGGATGTGCCTGGCATGCTCGAGGTGTGCTCTGGTTCTCAGCATCCTCAGCCTTGTGAGCGATGAGTTGCTATTTCACAGCGGATTTGAAGAAGCAGGGAAGCCCAGGAGAGCAAGGCAAGGGTGATCACTCACCTGCAGCTGTGCAAAGGCACTAGGAAATGGGTTGGTGGCTACAGCACCCTGCAGACCTCGTGTCTGCTGGCCCCATGGCACAAAACGTTGATTTGGTGTCACAGCAGAATCTCTTCAAGGATGCAGAAGGAAGGTCATTCCTGGGACCTCAGTCTGCGCTGGTCACCTCACATTGGATGGGTTTTGTTGACTTGCCTCTTGGGATGCCAGGAAGCTCCTTGTCCTTCCCTCTGCCCCGCCCAAAAGCCAAGCAGGAGCCTGGTGCTGGCTCCTGCACACTGGGCTGGTGCTGAGGGCAGAGCCTGCACCGGCATCACCCAGCAGAGCATCTCATGGCCACGCAGGTAGAGCTGCTGCTGGTTTGCTGCAGCGGCTTTTTCTCCTCAGTGCATGGCTTCTTTGAACAGAAGGCACAGCTGATTGGGTTGGAGGAAACGGCTGCAATTAGCAAACTGTCTTTAAAAAAAATCCTCCCATCAGCAACTGGGCAGGTGGCAGCACAGGGGCCTCGTGGGTGCACCTCTCTATGCAAATGTTGGCCATGAGGAGATAATCATGCTGCTCTCCCACCTCGAGAACATTCCTACCTTGCCAATGGATAATTCTGCTAATTTTTATCTCTGCTGCACTTAGCATGACCATAATGCATTTGTGTTTTCACACAGACATTGGGGTACCTCAGCTGGGAAGAGCCCATGGGGAAACCCACAGCTCTGAAGGCAGATTTTGGCAGATGATTTACCCTTTCCTTGAACGTCTTACAGCAAGTCCTCAGTGAGGCATGTGGGCTTTTCCTCTGGGATACACCAGTGGGGAGGAGCTGGGCATCTTCACCACTTATTTATTTATTTATTCACACTTTGACATCCCCTCCTTGGAGGTGACTTTTCTGCTTATCTGCAGGATTTTTCCTTTATAATCACCCTCCTGACAACATCCCATTGACATGTCTGCTGCTTCTTCACGTCCTGACAAAGAGCTTGCAGAGATTTGTTTGCAAATGCCTTTTGTTGTAACATCGGGGAAGCTCACATAAAAACAAACTACAGTACTCTCTCTTCCCTGTGACTGGTCTTTGTCTTCAAGCAGCTATAAAAAAGGGCAATCAATAAACCTTGCCAGGGTCTTTTTAATGTTTTTTGAGCCATTATGGTCATAATGCTTCTTCAGGCTGCTGTGTCAATACACTTGAGACACTGAATATGTCAAAACCACATAAAATCTTTATTAAGATGAAATTAAATGAGCAAGCCCAAATCAGTAATTTAAATTGATATTATCCTTCAAGGATGCCAGACCTAAAAACCAGACACAACTGAAGAATTCAGGGCATTCAGTGAGGATTAAGTTGATGTGAAATTTAAACTTTTGCCACAGATCCTGGGCAGGAGGGATTTAGGAGGATGGGAATTGCCGTCAAGGTGCTCTGGACACCTGCCCTTTGTTTTCTGTTGCAGCATTGGCCTGAGCTAAAAAAGTGCAGCAAATCTGGGGCAGGTGGGAGGAAACCAGTTATTGGTATGAAAGTTCAATCTCTCTCTCCTCATCAAATTAACCCATTGTCACTGCCCAGCAAGGGATCACAGATCTTCGGTGCCTGTGCAGGACCGGGACAATTTGCTCACCTTTGGGACCAGCCTGGCAGAAACGCTCAGAGGAGTTTGGGTTTGCATTTCCAGATGCTGCCATTACTCTGGTGTCCCCTGCAAGCCATGGGGTGGACCTGGCTCCTCCAGGGGTTGTCACTTGGAAGGAGGTGCAGCCCAGCACTGCCCAGGGGGTTGGTCACAGGTAGGACAGTGCCAGTGGGGTTCCTGAAGCACCACCAGCCTTCCCCTGCCAAGGGCATGGGCTCCCTTGTGCCAGTGGCCTGTTTTCGAATGGCACCGAGGGATGCCAGCCCCTTTTTAACTCTGGAGGGCAGGGAATTTGTATCCCTCCTGCATTTTAATTGCGTGGCTTTTGCCTCATCAGGTGGGATTCTACAGCTTGCCAGGAGGATTTAACTGTTCACAAAGGAGCTCTTTTTCTTCTCAGTGGAAAGCTGAAAAATTGCTCAGTTCCAGCCTATTTAGTTTTAATTGTTTCCTTTAGTTCTCATTGCCCACAGCAAAATATCACCTTCCCACTCCAGCTCCCAGTGCAGCCCTTCCACAGGGACACCCCACTCCACAAAGACAACAACCCCATGGCAGAAGTGGAAAGCAGGGTCTTGCAACCTCAGGAAAAAACTTGTGGGGGCTACTAAACCTTCCTGGAAGTTATGGGACCAGGAGGACATAGCAATATTCCCTTTCCATGCAGGCTCCATTCAGGGGCCACAGCCAGACATCCCCCAAGCAACCTTAGCAACAGATCAGGCTCCAGGGAATATTAACTTATTCCAGTATGAGGTATGGATGCAGAGCTAGCTATCAGGATGAGACTGAACAAAACCACACACAACCTGTCAGAGTAACCCACCAGATCACTGATTTTATCCCCAGGATAAAAGATCTCTGCATCAGGGCTCAGCTTGATGGTGGGCGCTGCCTGGGCTGCCATGTCCCAGCCCCTAGGCTGCACAGCCCCATGCCAGAGGTTTTCCTGAAGGTTTTCCTCTGCTCAGTTCTGGGGAAGAGCTATAAAACAAAGGCTTATAAATTAATTACCTAAAAGAGCAGCAGAATGTTATTAGATACTTGGGAGTTAATTGCGCTGATGCTAATCGCATGTATTTTAATGGCACCAGCAGAGATGTAATATGTAATTCCATAGGTATCCCAGAATAATTTAGCAATTTAATTAATTTCTGCTAATACCTTTTAAATCACCTGCCCACTTCCTCTTATGTTCCCTGAGGGAAAGGGGGAAGGAACTTTTCCAATTGGCTACATCTTTTGCAAACTCACTTTTGTTGGCAAAGATATTGTCTTATTTCTCAGTGGATTTAATTAACATTAGAGCTATCCCTGGATGACAGGGTGGCCAAGCAAGACTGTGATTGCCTGGTTCTAAAATTGGAAGTCTGGATCAGGGATGGTTGAAATGTTTTGGACAGATTGTGATGGGCTGAGAAGATGGAAACTAAAATGATTTGTGGATTTAGGTCAAATTTGGTGAGCAGAGCCAGGGGAAAATGTGGAAATGTAAACAGCACCAGGCATTTTATTCCATCTCCTCAAAATGAAATGCTTTGTTTAGAAAAAGCAAAAATATCCCACTTCAGCATGTCTGAGATGCAGGTTTTCTGCTTGTCTCCTTTTGCCTCCCCCCAGGCTCAGGCAGCTGACACACACCCAGCCCTGGGGGCAGCATTTCAGCTGGAAAAATTATTTATTTCCTTTCTGAGCCCACTGCTCAATGCATGCAGGGCACAGAACCTCAGGACAGCACTTGGGAGTCCAGGGGAGGTGGACAGAAGAGGGGACAGGTGATTTGGGCTGTATGGGAGCTGATCCCCTCCCTCCCCACACTGGCAGAAAAGAGACCACCAGAAGCCATTGCTCTCACGGGGCTTTTATTGTCCGGCTGGCCCTCGCCTCCCACCCTGCTGTCCGTGCTGAGCCCCTCACCACCACCCATGCCTGCAGAGGACACCCCAGCTCAGCCCAGCCCCAAGCCCAGCCACCTGCCCAGGGCAGAACATCCTTCCCAGCTTTTTTTTGGGGTTGGTTGTTTTGTTGGTTTTTTTCTTTTTTTTTCTTTTTTTTTTTTAATATTTATTTTAAAAATATAGTAGCTGTGGAAAGCAGCCCTCTTTATAAACACTCGATGCCAGAGTGAAATGCATCATCGCCATCCTTGCTCCTGATCCCTCCTGGGTGCCTGCTCCTGCCTGCAGTACTGGGGGACTGGGGAGGCTGCTCCAGCTGCTGCAGGCAGGGAGGCTCTCGATGGCAGGGAGAGAGAGAGAGAGGGAGGGAGGGACCCTTCCAAAAATAGAAATATTGTGCTGAGTTGTTCGGAGTGAATGAAACACATAAAACACCAGCATTAATTAGCTTTAGCTCGTCAAATATTGCTCCCGGCAGAGTCGGCGCAGCGCGCTGGTGGAGGCTCGGTCCCCCTCGGCCCGGGGCAGGGCAGCCACGCCAGCCCCCAGCCCCGCTCCCCACTGCAGGGCTGCCTGCTCTTGCCCACCACCGGCCCCCAGGGCAGCCCGGGAGTCCCCGGAGCCGATATAAATAGGAAACTGTAAACACAACCATTGGAGATAAGAGACATCTACGATCACAGGGTTTACTGCTTCAAACGTCCCACCCTCCCCCCAGTCTGCACCCCTATGCCCTTGTCCCCACTCCGTAAAAAGGTCTCCAGTAACAAAATCTTCGATCCAGGCTTGGAGTAAAGGTGAGGTGCTCGGGAGTAAAAAGGGACATTGCAACCTTATCAGTCTTTGCTGGGGAGGGGAGGATGGTGGCAGGACTGGGAGAGAGGGTCAGCTGGTTCAGGTCCTTTGCAAGTCCATTTGGTTTGTCTGGAGGACTCCTAGGGTTATACCTGAGATGAAGACGTCTAGAGGACACTCCATAGCTCAATTAAAACGCGGTTGGTGTTTTTGTGCCTAGAAGAGCCCTCACTGCCGGGATTTGTCTGTCGCGCCCGCGCTGGGCAGCAAGAAAGCAGCATCATCTCTCTTCCGCTCGGCACGGGGCCATCTGAACCAACGCTCAGCTGGGGGACCCCTCATGTGTCCAGAATCTCGCTGGTGGGCGATGGCTCATGGGGGATGCCCTGTGCGCTGTGGATGGTCTGGTTGTGCGAGAGGGAGTTCTGCTGGAGCTCCAGGGCGATGGCGTTCTGCGGGAACTCCTTCACCTGCCGCTTGTACTCCAGGAAGGTACACGCCTTGGTGGCAATCGCGATGATGTTCTTGCCAATAAAGATGGTGGAGACCCTGCTGTCCTGGAACAAGATCATGTTGATGGCCCGGATGAAGATGGTGACGATGTTAATGGTGACCAGGCTGAGGACGGGGTAGAGCATCATTTTTTGCGGGGCAATGTGCTCCCCTTGCATGCTGATCTCACTGAGTGACACACAAGGCAGGATCAGGAGGAGGATGTAGCAGTAGAAGAACATGAGCCCCTCTGCCCAGATGGGCAGGCCAGTCCTGTGTGGCTCCCACAGGTTGGCCTGGATGTCCAAGATATCCAGCAGGTCGAGGGCCACCCAGAAGAGGCGTCCCCGCAAGTCCTCTTTCTTCCGAAAAGTCCGTATGTACTCCATGCTGTCCAAGGCCACCAGCACCAGGTAGAGCCCCGGCACACAGATGGAGAGCAGTAGGGTCAGAGCTTTTCTAGCCACCGTCTCCAGGTTCTTCTTGTCCGCTTTGTAATTCTGAAAGATGAAATACAGCTTGATCTCCAGCACGAAAATGTAGAGGAACCACAGGATCATGGCATAGCCCCGCTTGGCCGTCTTCACCTCGGCCCCCACCCACACGGCCACGTAGCGCAGCACGATGAGGAAGCAGATGTCCCCCACCAGCACGATGATGCAGACGCCAATCTTGCGGGGCCCTTGGTTCTGCTCCACCAGGTAGGCATCCATGAAGGCCATGCTGGTCATGATGACGATGGTGGTCAGGCAGACGTGGCGCTTGTCGGGTGGCGGCAGCACCATGGTGAGACGGGCGGCCCTCCGTCCCTCGGCGCCGGCACTAGGGGAGCGGTCCCGCCGGCGCTGCGCGGGGGCACATCCGCGGCGAGCCCAGGGACCGAGGGCCGCTCTGTCCCCCACTGCCACCCCAGGAAGGGGTGCCTGGAGGAGCAGCGGCTCAGCTGGCAGCCCCGCTGTCCCAGGGCTCAGGGCTGGCCCTGCAGACCCCAGCCCAGCCCTTCGCCCCTCAGTGGCTGTGCCCTGCAGGCACCGTGGCTCTGCCCCCAGCCCAGGGCTGGCTGAGCAGCCCAGCCCCAGGCACCCTCCGCCACCAGCAGCCAGGGCTCACGGGTGTGCAGGGCCTCCTGGAGGAATGTCCCTCCTCTGTGGCAGGTCCCCCATCGTTGTCAGGCTCTCCAGCAATCCTATGGCACTAATACGCCTCCAGGCTCCAAACCCCGAATCCTGGTGTAGATCACTGGGAACGCGGTAGGTGACAGGGCAGAAAGGGAGCTCTCCCTCTTGTCAGCGAGACCCCACGTTCCTCCAGGGGCTGGAGGGGTCCTGCTGTGTCTTCACAGGGAATCACCTTCACACGTATCCCCACAGGGCTGTGCTGGTCTCCTGCTGCTCCCAGCTGTACATGCATCCCTCCATTCCTGGAAAAGACAGTGGAGAACAAGCGTTAGGGTCCCTCTGTGTGTTGACCACAGCATGGTGACAATGACAGCCTCCTCAGCTCCCAGCACAGTGGCATGAGCTGGTCTCCCATCAGGTACCAGGTTAGGGTAGGCACAGGGGGGAGAGGGCAAAGCTGTCCCCAGGGTGGCATGAGGTTACCCAGCAGCTTTCTCAACTGGTTCAGCTGCTCGTGGCCACAGATCCTTCTTGCCATGCTGTGCTTGCCTAATTAATTTGTTAATCTTTTCTGTTTCTAATATTTTTGTTAATTTCCTCCCAGAAATGAACAGGTAGGTCCCAGTGCACTCAAAAATGTCACGGAACTGCTCACATGGAGAGAGACCATGATCACAGCCACTGAGGCTGAAGGGAAGAAGCCAAGCCCAAGGAGGTGTAAGCCATTAAAAACCTGCCCTACTTTGCAGCCGCTTATGTTTATGGGGCCTCATTTAAATAAAAGCTGGATTCTCTCCTGCTTCAGGGGGACAAGAAGAACAAAGAAGAGAAAGTGGGAAGCCAGATGAGTCAGAGCCAGCCCTGCCTTGTTCCTGAGTAGGTGGACAGCAGGGATGCATGTACCTGCACCCTGGTTTCCAAAGGATGTGGCAGGCAAGGATGTGGTGCTCAGCAAACGTTAGCAAGGGACTTAAAGCTGTTGCCTCAGCCAGGACCCTCAGGATGCTCTTCTGAGTCTGCTGCCCGCAAGTAAAACTGGCATGTTAAAATAATTTCTCAAGCAGGAATTGCTCAGAAAGAAACCAAAAAGACGTGGTGGGAATTCGTGGTGCTTCCCAGGCAGCCCCGCTCTCACTAGCGCGGCTCTCTGCAACGCCTCAGAGCTGCCGTTTGGGGCTTCAATTTGTTCTTTCTTGAGGTTTCGGATAAAAATATACAGTCATCGCTGTAACTGCCTTAAAACTCATGCCAAGTTTTACAGGGGATTTATAGCCAAGGATAGATAATTCCAGATAAATTAGGTCTTTCAGGAGGGAACGGTGGCTTTTCTTCTTTCACCCTGTAAGTATTTATGCCTTCAAAAGACAGTGGTTATTTAAAGGGCAGTGGGTTGCACCACAGCACGGTAAGGTTAGGAAGCAGCTTGCTTGTAAATCCTGCCCCTGTGCCCTGTGAGTTACTCGTGTGGTCTGGGCAGCTGGGGGAAGGCACAGCTCCCAGCTCAAACTCTCCTCACCTACATGAAAGCAGACAGAAAAGCCTTTCCTGCCTCCTGGTGAACACCCAGGGCACCAAAAGGTGTTAATTCACCGTGTTAACAGCAGCAGCCAACATGTCTTTAACCACCGGTGTGGAGCAGATCATTTTCAGAAAAAAAAATACGCTCAAATGGCAGAAAGTTCCCTTGCCTCTGCTCCTGAAGGGTTCAGGACCGCTCAGGCTGGGTTTGACAAACATGTTCATTTGTTGTGGTGACCTTTCAGAGTGGAGGAAGGGGACGGCAGGGCCTGGCTGAATCACAGGGCTTGAGCCCTGCTTCCTCCAGAGTCAAATCATGTGTTAGACAGGGTGAGCACCTCTCTTGCCTTTTGCTGACTGTTTCCAAGCACTTGCTGCAGTGCAAGCTCTTCTTATTTTCCAAGAGCTGGTGTTTTCCCCACCCCTTGCAGCCCCAGTGCTAGAGGGAAATACGGAGTTCTCTGCAGATCCATGGAGCAGAACTTGCCCATCTGAGTGATGCCTGACCATCCTGTTGGGGAGGGGGCACATAAAACTCTCCTTGGAGGGCTATTAGAGAAAAGCAGGTAGTTTTCAAACAGCCATCACTTTGTAACTTTTAAATGACCACATCTGACAGTACATTCAGAAAGTACTTGAGAACTGTGCTGAGTAAACAAGACAATAACCATGTCAGAGAGCCACAAGAGCACATCCGAGGCAAATATTTGTTTAGATGAGCATTAACAAAACTTTCTTCCTGCAGGAATTCTTGCAAATAAAAGGCAGCCCACCTTAACATGATGAGCTTGGAGCATTATGGATGTCAGTGAGCCAGGCTGGCAGCTTCCTACGGGAAGGGATCTAACAGCTTCTGCATCATGCTTGGTGCCAGGACTCCCACAGCAGGTACCACAGCCATGCTTCAGTCTTGGCAACTAGGGGCATCCTTACCAGGACAAAATTCAATCCCTAATTGCTTATTGTCCTCTACTTCTACCCTCCACAAGCAGCTCCATTGCACTGGAGTGAGAAAATGCCCCCAGTAACACCCATGGCAGTGTGGGACCAGTGGACGAGGCACAGCCCAAGGGCAGCATCCGGCCCCACCAGTGAAGACCAGCAGTATGTCCCCTCTCCAGTTCTGGAATGTGCTTGGGAATACCCCATTCCCCAGCCCAGATTGCCCTTTCCCAGCTTCCCTGCAGGATGGGAGAGGCTTCAGGGGGCTGCTGATTTCCACGAGAGACTCAGAGGTCCTGCAGATGGGCCCAAACCCAACTGGAGGGCAGGGTTTGCACTCTCAGCTCTGCCCTGCTTGCTCTGACACCAAGGGAAAGGGAGCAGCATTGGTGCAGCTAGCCCTTGTCCTGTTCCTCCAGTGCCTCTGCTCTGTCTCAGAAGTTATTTCTTGGTCTTGCACCTCTTTTTCCCAGCCCTCCAGGACACTATAAAGCACTTGTGGTTACCCAAGGACGTGCGGTCACAGCCTTGCTCCGCCAGCAGCCCAGGCAGTTTGGAAGAAAATTAAACTGTGCTTTTCCCTGTGACGCTGGTGGCTCATTGCAGTGATTAATTACCACTAGCACTGCCCTTTCCGGCACCCGCAACCCACAGCCACCCATCACAGCGCCCTCCTGCACCCTCTCCTGCCTCTGATCAGCCCCTGGCACTACACCCAAGAGCTGTGAAGATGCAGGAGCTGCCGGTATTCCCACACGAATCCCATCTCCTACTCTGGGGAGTGGCGGCAGACAAGCCTGGAGGGCTTACAGAGCCACTGGCAAAACAGTCTCATTAACGCCAGCAGGCACTTCCCAAAGCCCAGCTCTACCTGGCAAATTAATTTAAATTATTTATGTAATTTAAATTCTGTCTCTTTTAAAAAAGGGAGTGAGACAGAAGTATACACAACGTGCATCCCAGGTAATTAGGATGCCGCATCGCTTAAAGCTTCATTTGCACTTTAATTGCTTTGATTTATTCCAGCTTTCCTGAGTGCAAATCCAAAGCTCTCCCTCACTTAGTCCTTCAGCCCCACCAAGCCCTTTTCCCACCTGGCAGTGCCCACCCTTTCCCCAGGATGACCAATTTGTAACCCCCCTGAATTATCTGTGACTGTGTACCACGCCAGGATGGGGCTCACAGGCAGGGCAAACCCTACTCTGACTGAGAAAAAACTCTAAACCAGGTGGTCCCCAAGCCATTGCGTGCTCCTGCCTCAGCTCACTGGCAGTCGGTGCTGGTGTCTGGGTCAGCCTCACTGAGCTGCAGGCTGGGGTTGCACCTTCCCAGCCTGGGCAGTCCCTGGGGACTCAGGGAGGGAGGATGGTCCTACCCTGAGGATTGGGAAGGTCACTCTGGGCAGGCTGTGCCCGCCTCCTCCGAGGCAGTACTGGGCTCTCGAGTGCATCCTGTGGAGGAAATGAGATTGAGGAGGATTTTTCCGGACCCTGCCCACTAATTGTGTCTGAAGGAGGAAGCAGCCCACTTGCTAATGATTACAGATAATTTACTGTGTAGGGAAGCATCAAAGAACGGGGAAAGAGCTGCAAACTGTTCCTAGAACCTACTCAAAATAAACGATGAAATGTCAGACAAAACCAGCTCCTGCTTATACCAGTGAGTGTATCCACTGTGCTCCCATGCTGCAAACCCCCTCAGTCCCCTCTGGGGTTCCTTTTGCCCCTCTTTCCCAAAAACAAACACAAGCAGAAGGTCAGAACTGTTGCCTGAGTAGGAAAAAAAAATAAAACCACCCTCTCAATTACATCACTTTGGTGATGGGGTGGGGAAACGCTGCTTGCCCAAAACAGAGCCCTGCACTGGATGGGTGGATGGATGGCTTTTTTGTTCCCAGTCCTTTCCCCCACATCCATCCTGGTCAGGGCTCTCCTGCTGACGCAGGCAGCTGCCAGGAACATTTCTCCACTCACAAATACACTGAGGATATTTGATATCTGAGGTTTGATGATATTTGACAGATGTGTCAAAAAAAAAGGGAAAAAAAAAAAGCCTTTTCAGGTATTTCGGGTGTTTAAAAATAGTTAATGGAGGTAAATTATTCATTTTGACTTGTACGTAAAATGTGAAATTATAATACATTTTGACTCTATCAAAACAATTAACCACTTTCCCAGCAAAACATTCCTGCAGAGGAATTTCTTGGCGTTTCCAAGTCGGGTGCATTTTCATGATTTTGATCTAATCTGGACCAAACCCCAGATATAACAGCAACACAAACCCCCCCAGTTTGTTGGTTTGTTGCCAAAAAGGGCACATTTGGCAAACATCTGTCTGAATGTGTGTTTGCCATGGTGGGACACGCACATGGAGCTGAGTGCCTGTGGAGTGCAGGTTCTCTTGTTTGTTTGTTTGGGTGTTTTGTTGGGGTTTTTTTTTGTTTGTTTGTTTTCCAGCTTTTTCTCCACTTTTTTGAGGTGCTGTTGGATTTTATGTGTTTCCTTCAGCATGCTCCCAGCCCTCCCCACAGGGTCAGTAGGTACAACCAGCACCCTTGCTTGTCCCCTGGTCAGGTCACCTCCAGCAGTGCCAGCTCCCCAGGAAGGTCCTGTCCCCTGCCTAGGAAACTGTTTTGCTTTCATCTGAAGGAGCTGTGCCATCCTTGTGCTGGGAACAAAGGTACTTCCTGCCCCAGGCATGGCAGGGCTGACTGCACCTGCAACTTGAACAAGTTATTTCACTAAAATACAGCTACACAGCACGGGCTCTGACCTCTGCTGGTGCCTTCCTGGAGAGAAAGGCCTCACTCAAGTGGTCAACAAGTTTCACCTGCACACAAAGACCACAGCTTGGATTTTTCCTGTGCCATCAATGCATGAATGCAAACACCAGGAGCAAGCCAGGCCAGGAGCATAAAACTTGGACCTGATTTCAGTAGCCTGAGGATGTACTTTTGTGTGTGACTCACAACCATGTCCTCAAATAACCTCGCACTGTCAGTGCTGGGGGAAAGGAAATCATGGAGCCAAAGCAGAGCCCTCACACAGATGCTTTCCTCCACTGCCTGCTGGAAATCCCTACAGATGGAGGATGGAAAGCTCCCTGCTCTTGCTCATCCTTGTCCTCACTCTCCTGGGTGCTGGCAGAGAGGAACAAACTTTCCTGAGTGCTGCTCCCAGCATCCTCATCCAATTCACTAGGTGCCCAAGAGCCAGGTGGGAGAGGGAATCAGCTAATTAAAATAAAATGAGAACTGGAGCCTGAAGCTATAAATGGGAGAGTGCTGGGAGTTTCCTGGTGCTAAAAACAGGCTTGTGGGGAAGGAGCTGCTGGAAGCTCTGGGGCAGAACTCTGGCGATCTACCAGGGAAGATGCATCTGAGATCTGCAGGCACCTCCTGCCTGTGTGAGGGTGTTCAGACAGGGATGACTCTGCAGTCATGGCTGGGAGGATGAGGGGCTGGCTTGCAGGCTCTTGCAGATACCTGGGCAGGGAGTCACCTCCTGGTTCCTCTGACCTTAAGGCAGCAGGTGAGTGACCTCTCCTCTTGCCTCCTCCCTCACCCACAGAATGCAAGGAAAGGCTGTGGGTAGCAAGTTCCTGATGCAACTAAAGCAGGGTGAGCTCCAGAGGGAAGAGCTGGGAGGACAAAGGGGTCTGAGTCTCAAGCTACAACCCTGGAGACCTCTGCTCTATTCGATGGTGAAGGTATTGAGCACTTTCTGCACTCCAGTCACTTTTAGGAGGGCTGCACCCGCCCTGTGTTAGGGTGGCAGGGCAGGAAGAATGACTGTGTGTCCTGCTGCTGCAAGAACGCTTATGGTGTCCCCTTGTGTCCCCAGGCGAGCAGAGGGCCTGATGCTCGAGTTGGCTGCAGCATCACAGAGCAGGAAAGGTGCCCCTGGAGGCCAATCAGCTCCTACACAAAGGCAGTGGCATCTCTGCCCTCCCTGGGAGCTGCCTGCAGCCTGTCCCTGCTGCCAGGCTGTGGTGGCACACTGCAGCCCGGCAGCAATTGCACAGAACAATTATGCCCCTGTTATTCTCTCTGCCCCGAGCACAGGGTTAGTAGAGGTGGGATGAGCTCAGCAGGCTGCTGCTGCTGCCATCAGTCTGGCCTTTGATTAAGAGTGATTGTTCTGCTCTTAATTAACAGGAGGCAGCTGCTGGCTGTTCTAGTGGAATGGAGAAGCAGAGCCCAGTGGCTGTGATGAAAGGAGATTGTGTCTGTTGGTTCCCTCAGAGCCTGGCAAGGCCACTCTCTGCCCAGAGGGGACTGAGCCCCACCAGCACTGCCAGGCTTCAGTCTCTGTGTGAACCAGCAGCAGAGATGGATGATCTGGATAATCCCTGGGGTGATTTTGCTGCTGTCTGTTCTCCCAAACCACCCTGAAGTGGTACTGCTGGTGATGCCTGGCTGGTTCCCACAGGGTTTATTTCCTGATCTGCTCCTCAGAGATGCTCCTGAGGCAGAGCCTCTCCTGTGACAACAGATCTCCTCTGGTGACATCTGTCATGCTGCTGCTCCCTCAGGTTGAAGGCAGCCGTCTGCCCTGCATGGGCCTGCCCTGGGAGCAGGTGCGCTGCTGCTCAGCCTGGTGCATTGACAGCTGAGCCAGTTCCCCAGGAGATGAGGAGACATCTCAGCTTCTTCTGCTCCCCAGGGAAGTGACTTGTGAGCAGGCAGCAGGGCGTACCCCAGCAAAAGCCTCACCAAGAACATCATGCCATTTTTCTGAGTTCAAAGCTCACCTCAAACCTTCACAATGCAGGGACAGCACATGAGAAAGCAGTGACAGGCAACTTGTAAAATCAAGGGACCTTTGCCTCACCATGCACTTGCTGAGTTTATTTTGGCAAGGCTGGTCCAGTGTTAATTATTGATGACAGTAGATGCTGGCATCTGCTGGTCTGGCATCACCTGGGAGATGAGCACTGCACCCATCTGAGGCAGTGCAAGAAAAATAACGCCAGCCCAGAGGTCGCTGGGGAGACACTTCTCTTCCTCTGCTTTCTAGCCTTCTCTCTACCAGCCATCTAATAAATCTAATAAAATCTGTCTTGTTGATGTCTAATTCAATTCCAGCACCCAGAGACCAGGCTCCTTATATCACTCACAAACCTAACCAGCTCCATCCTTGGTATACAAGCCAGGCCAAGGGGCTGCTGCAGGCTACTCCAGAAGAGAGCAATTACCTGGGATCAAGACTCACTCTCCCAATCAGTTATATGTTTATAGGTTTTCCTTGTGTCACACCTAATTGAATTTTTAGGTGCTTGAACACCGTGGTTTCAGAGGCAGCTGATGACTTCTAGTCTGAAGTCTGGGAACTAAATGAGGTGCCTTGAGTTTTACCTCGAGACAAGTCAGTCACCACAGCACCTCCTGTTCATACCCTCACACAGCATCAGCAACCCACAGTGTGTTCAGCCTAATGGCATCTTCAGTGAGCAGCTGGGCTTTCATCCCTACTCTAAAGGGAAATGACTTCCAAGGTCCCCATATTTGCTCGAGCACCTGGAAGCACAGGGGCAGGATCGTGGCTGTGTTCCATGGTGCATTTTCTGGGTGCTGACCCCGGTGCTTCAGCAGAGCTTGGAAGGTCACAGAGTCAGGGCTGCAGATGCCTTGATCTGAGCGTCAAGGAGTGTGTCTGATGAAGGCACCATCACCTTCACCAGGAGGATCACCCATGCTTTCCTTCCTAATGAAATTCTTTCCCTCCTGCAAAAAAAAAACTTAAAAACCAATAAAAATAAAAATAAAAAAATTAAAAAAAAAATAATCCAAATCATTGATCTTTGTAGAGGATGTCTGCTTGGAAAGACCCATATACCATGCTAGCCTGTGGAGCAGTGTGAGCCAGGCAGGAGCAGGGGACTTGTCCCCACTGTGGGGATGCTCCAGGGGTCCTCCTTGCCAGGTCCCAGGCAAGAAGGGAGCTTAGCATGGAGGCAGCACGGAAATTGGGAGACGCCTTCCCCATACGACAGCACGAGCCTGCGTCCTCTCCCCCAGGAGGATGTGACAATTTGCTGTGCTGGAGCTTATTGCCAAAGAGATAAAATATTTATGGCTGCTCTCCCTAGCTTCCCATTTCAAGCCACGGTGACTTATTTGTTACAAATTTACATGCATGTTTAAAGACATCTTTATGTTCCTTCTAAGTATAAAAGGTATATTTCTCCATGTAGCATTTTGCCAGTCAGAATCACCCACCCCATCTACTATGTGGCTGCATTTGTGCCCAGCTTCAGTGCTCATTTTCCTCTTGGTAATGATTATCATTATATGAAGAAAAATGGGTCATTTACAGCGGTTTCTCCCCAAATGAAAGGCTGTGGGATACAGGATATCATTAAAATTCTAAACCTGACTTCCAACCTCAAAAGCAGGCTCTTGCTATTCGGGTCTCTCTGTGGAGGGAGGGAGGAGGGAGCCGGGGAGAGGGCTCACGATGAATGTGCTTTGGACGTGAAATCACTGCCTGGCATCTGCGCTGGCATTAGGGCCCCAGGGCTGAGGTTATCCCTGAGCTGCTGACACACGGACTCCCTGGCTGGCCCTGGAGGGCAGAGCCTGCCTCCCAGTCTCTCCAAGACTTTCTCCTGGCCAGCACATCCCCAGGGCTCCTGCTCCAGCTGAGCAGTGCGTGGGACAGTATGGCCGGAGCAGGTGACAGGAGTGAATTCCTACCATAAAAACAGCAATTTCAGCTCCTGCCAGAAGCATGTGGCCAGGTGAGGAGCCCTACAGAAGGGGAGGCTGGCAAGCTTATAAGCTGCTGCTTGGACAAGGAACAAAGCAGGATGAAGTACTCGAACACAGGGCCCCTGGAGGCAGCACCTGCCTTGCCCTTACCCAATGCTAGGGGTTAAAAAACCCCTGTGTGACAGTGTCACTGCTGTCCCACGGGCCAGGATCCGCTGCCAGCCCTTCCCACATCCCTGTACCCACAGCTGTGGGTACCTGGGGATGGGAGACATGCTTGCTCAAGGACTCTGCCCACCTCCTCAGCCCCAGATCCAGGCTCCCAGCACCAGGCTCCCAACCAGGCTTTGGGCTGACTCCTTCCCTCCTCATTCCTGATGAAAGGAAAGTGTGCCCTGCCCACATTCGGTGCTAGCCTTGTATGTGGGAGCAGATTTCCCACTGCCTGGTGCTCTCCACTCCCTGCTCCCCAGCATGCTGCTGCCCCAGAGTCTCATTTCTATCTCCTGGTATCCCCAGAAGGGCCTTCAAGGGAAATGTTTTGCTTGGAAAGGCTATGCAACTTCTGTGCAAGCCTGAAATTGCTGTGTACAGGGATGTAAGGCAAAGCTAATCCGTTTTGCAGCTTAACCAGCTGCTGAAAGATGCTATTTAGGAGTGAGGAACTGCTAACTGTTTTTCTCCCCTCCATGAAATGGGAGGGACAAGGGATATTCAGGGGATGAGAGATGGAGACTAACCCAAACTGGCTAATTTAGAAACATCTTTTAAAAAGGGAGACTTGCCCTGAATTGTTAACTTCTGAAGTCATTCCTTTCTAAATGTGCTCTGAACAGACTAATTTTTCATTCTCTTTTTTTGCATTTTAAATCAAAACATGCACAGAAAGGTCTCTTGCTGCTGATCTGCAAGGAGGAGCATCTGTGCCCCTTGGGTCTGGTCTTTGTTAGGGGTGTCCAAATGATGAGTAAGTTTTGGTCAGGCAGACAGGCTGAAAATCCAATATAAATTACTTCTGTTAGGCCACCATTTAATTATTTTCTCTTGGGTTTTTGAGCACAATAAAAAAACTACAAAGAATGGTTAGGAGCCATCCTGGGATGCTTTGTTCAGCCTCACAACTCTGTCTTTTCTTTGGGGTCATTTTACCCTCCTCCTCCTCCCCTCCCCTCTGCTGATAACTTCAGATTGACTTTAAGGTGGCAAATGGTGGACTTTTCAGGAACAATGAATGTGTTTTGCTAGAAAACATAGATCCAGGGGAAGAGGATTCAAACCTCATTCCCAACTGATGCCACACAAAGGAAAGAACAATAAAACCTCTTTCCATCCACTAATGGCCACAAAGTCATCACACACATTCTCCCTCAGTGGGAGGGAATCTCATGCCTGGGAAAGTGGGGATAAAGTGGGGATAAAGTGTGGAACGGAGGAGACATTTCCCAGTTTTCCAGAGAAAACACATGAAATGTAAATGGCAGGTGTTTCTCACTGAACTTTCAACTGTAAGAGGCACGGGAAAATTGGTGTTTGCAAAGCATCTCTCCTGTACAAAACGGGCACTGATGAAACCCTGCCAAGGAAGGGGTGAGATCTGGGGAGACTGGGGGCTGCGGCAGCCAGGGCCACTGCTGGGCTGGCAGAAAACCCCCCTGGCTGCAGAGGTGCAGGGAGTGCGCTTGCAATCAGCTGCTATTTTAATTTGCATTCTGAAACTGCTTCTGGAAGCCCTCCCTGAGAACTACACCATCATCTTGCACTGATTTTTGCACGACCATTTTCCCTCTCCCACCCTTGCTCAGCCTTATCCTTTTCCACCTTCTGGCTGGGACCACCAATGCTCTCCCACGGGATCCCCTGTGGCCTCGTTAGGCAACCATTTCTTGTTAGGATTCTTGGAAGCCCACGTCCCCCTGGAAGCATGGGAGACCCAGGGGATCCTCCACCATCACAACTCCCCATGGGTGTTTGTGTGCTCTGTGTCCCTGTGCATTAAAACTCCTCCCTGTATTTACATACTTGCATGAATAATGGATGGACCCAATCCAGGTTATTAATTCCTGAGTAATTAGGTAGCCAATATCTGCCATGGTGCCACGTAATTCCTGCACATTTTAGCCACCACTGCGCTCAGCTCCTCCCTGTAGGGATATCCCCATGTCCCATGCTGCTCAGAGGGGCTGGGTGTGAGCACAGAGGCCAAATATGGGACAGAAAATCACGACTTTCTGTGGTCTGAGGGGTGCAGCAGGAATTGTGCAATTGAGGGGGGGATCCCCACAGCCCCTGGGCTGTGTTTGGCTGACACCACAGCACTTGTGCTTCCTTTCCCAGGGTCAGCCATGAGTGCCACCAGCTCTGTCCCACTCTGCTGCTCTCCCTGACAAGCGCTGGCCGAGGGATGGGACATCACTCGTGGGAGATCTTGGCCAGCAGGGATGTATCCCTGCTTCAGTGTCGTGCTCTTTGTGTTGCTTCCCCCAGCATTTTGCTTCAGCTCAGTTTTGGGGCGTTTCTTCCTGCCTTGGGAGCACTTCCCTGAACTCCCTTCTTTCCAAACTTACCTTCCTGGCCCCATTGTGTGCCACAGACATCACCCTACTCCTGTGTGACAGGCTGGGGCTGGTGGCTGTCCCTCTTGTCTGTAGCGCCAGTGAGGGCTTTCTAACCCCAACACTAAATGCTGATGTCCTGTGGGAGGAATGGAGTGAGCTGGCCCAGGCAGGACAGCTTTTCCACCTCCTGGACTTGTTTGCCCACAAGAAATGAGGGCAGCTCCAGCTTGCAGCGTGAGCTGGAGAGGCAAAACCCCTCTCCAGTGCTCAGCCCTGCCTTGTGGCTGGGATGGGGGGTCCTCTGACCCTCCAAACCTCCCCTGGTCTGCGGGGATGAGGAGCACACTGGTTTGAGTGTTCCTACAAGAACACTGAGCCACCTCTAGCTTTTTGGGTGCATCCTTGCATTCTCTTCCCAAAGAAAGCTGATTTCTTTGTGCTGCACTCCAAAACGGCTCAAGTGCACTTGTAGAAGACACTGCGGAGATCTGGCTCTTTTTTCCCCTGAGCTGGAACACAAGTGACATTCTGCATGATGTTTGTGTGAGCTACACCCTGCAGGATACCCTGTAAGCCTCGGGGCCTGGGATATGGCAGGATGGGAGGGCACGGCTGGATTCAGGCTTGCACTGATTTGATCTCAGTTTGGCTTTAAACTGACTAGGACACGCACGGTGCAATGTTGAATTACTCCAGTTTGTGCCTAAATAGGAACTATATCCAGCCTTCCGCTGAATGAATTACATGTGTATAAACACACCCCTTCTGTAAATTCAAACAAGGTCTTGAAACACAACTAACCATTCATCACAGCACAAATCTGCCACTTCAGATTGCTGCTAATGCTGGGATTCCCCTTCTCTGCTGAGCAACAAGCCAGCCCTCCAGTTCATTCATACATGGTTTGGCCTACAGCAGCCAGCTGAGCATCATCAGCAAGAAAACAATGCAGATAAGGAGGAAGGGAAGAAGGAACCTTGTACAGGACACATCTGTCCCCTCCCTGTGAGCTGACAGATGTGCCACACCAAGCACCAGCCCCTAGGAAGTCATCACTTATCCCTGAGTCCTGCTAGACAGCATCTGCTGCAGGCAAGATTATGGATGGCCTGTTGGAAGTGATAGGAGATGGTAAGATCCCATTACAGGTGTCATTTCTTCTGTCAGCACATGGAGAGCTTATATCTGCAGCTTCTGTTTGGTGATGGGGAGCTCCAGAGACAGGGAGGCTCCTCAGTGTCAAGCAATACGCTTTTCTGTGGGCTGGAGATAACCCAGAGCAGCTGTGAGTGTTTTGGGATCCTGCAGCAAGAAGCAGCATTACTCATTTTGGGCAGTCCCTGGAAAAGTCTCCATTTTTGGTACAAACACTACGTATCAGGAACATGGAAATGATTCATGAAGTCTAAACCAAGCAAGGCCACCCTACCTTCTGTTCCTATACTGCACTGAAAATAAAAGAAAACAGATTTTTGATTTTTTAAAAATTTTTTTAATTTTTATTTTTTTAAAATCTAGCTGAGAAAAAAAACCCCCAAAACGAAACAGGGGGAAATAGGGTCATGTTCAGCTGTGGGCCCTGAACCTGACTCTTGCACTGCATCCCAAATTTACCCAGGAACCAGCTCATTGCCTGAGAGCACCCAGCAGCCAACAGGGTTTTGCTGGCAGCTGCTGCCTTTGGCTCTCCATATCCCTGCATACTAATATGAAGTAAAATGGGATGGTAATTTAATCCTATGCCACTCGAAGCAAAGCATCACACAAGCCTGCTCATCCTCTCCTCTAAGTTTAGCCCAACAGTGTATTAAAACGCTGCTACTGGATTCTCGCCAGCCCCTACTTAGCTCAACTACCTGACTCTGCAGAATAGCGGAAAATTCTCCATTCTGTGTTATTTCTGATCCTTGGGAGAACGACCCACATCCATCAGGGAACTTTAGCCCCCACGGGGCCTGCAGGAAGCCAGTGTAATTTGGAAAAATGCATGGAGTGACAAAGGCTTTCTTGTGACATTGGGCATGTTTCCTGCTGCCTGGAGCTGGGCTGCTGGAATCTCAGCCTGGAGCTCCTTCCATCCCTCCACCGCAAGCCTGTACACAGTAATGAATAAATCTGTCCCTGCTCGCTTATAAATAGTTTATAAAAGGTTCATAAATAATTTCTAGATGTTTTAATGAATAGTTAATCCATTGTTTCCGGGCCCAACAGGTCAGCAGATTGCTTCTATCTATCAATTACAATGGCTGCTGATAAGCTTATAAGCATCAGCAGGACACCACCGATGTCTGCAAGGGGCTTGTGGCATCTATAAAGGGTTAATAAATAATTAATAAATGATGCAAGTGCTCTTTTAATTAAAAGCTGTAGAAGGCCATTGAAAAATGCATTCTTGGAAAGCCATGGGCAACACAGCAAGCAAACATCTGGACCCGGTTTTGTATCCCTGCCTCTGAGGAGCAAAGCTGGCAGAGAGGTGCCAGCCTGGCCCAGCAGGCAACCCGGCTGCCTGAAGAGCAGCAAATTTCTTCTGTTCAGGGCAATCCAGCTGATTCCAGAGAAGCCCTGTGCCTGCCATGGGCTGTTCCTGGTGCCCTCTTTGAGCCTGGAGCCTGCACCAGGGAGCTTGGCCACTCATCCCCAGCTGCTACAGAAGGTCTGGCACCGGAAAGGCAGGGGACATAGATGGTTGGGAAAACAAGACAATTTCCACTTTGCAGGGCTCTGGCCTTGCACCCTCCTGGGTGATTTGGGGTGAGCTGCTGCTCCCCTGGCCTCAGCATCCCCTCTGCCCAGGAGGGGGTGGGTGACACACGAAATGCCACACCCAGGAGTTCTGCTCTGGAGCAATAACGCACTTGTGGTGTTTGGCCTCCTTAGCAGAGGCTCTTTATTATCATTAAGCGCTGAATATTTCTGGATGATAAAAGCAATTAAGTGTAAAAAAAGGTAATGATCCATCCCATATTGCATCCAAAAGATATGAAAATCCCTCATAAAATTATCACCCTAGCACAGCATTGGACCTAAATATCTTTATAATGTAAGACAGAGAACTTTGCTTACAGTCAGAACATTTATAAGGCATTCAATTAGCCACCGGAGGGTTTCTTAGTATTACCCAATTCTCCATGAGCACAGAGACAATTACAGGAGATTCTAACTTTTTAAATTAAAGACAAAAGACAGGAGAATGTGGATAAAACCTGTTCCCAGGTTCACCCTGGAACATACATGCAGAGGAAATTTCATGCAGATCAGGCTTAATTTACTGCACAATTTAGCTCAGAGCCAGAGTGAGACTCTTCCTACTCCTCTGCTGGAAGATCTTTATGCATGGGAGGGGGACCAGTACATGATGTACTGAGCTGTGAGCCGGTCCTGAGGATGCTGGGGCAGGGTGCCACCCCTCATCCCCCTCCTGCAGACCCCACCACCCTTGCAATGTCCCCAAGCCCTTCGGTGAGGATCCCATCTGGGGGTATCCACTGTGGGGACCCCCATCCTCCTGTTCCTGGCCTGTGGGTGCTGACAGTGGGTGTCTGTGCTTTCAGCCTGTGCTGGCCCAGGGCCACTCAGCCCCTGCACACTCCTCCATGCATCACTGTGCGATGCTGCCATGCCCAGGGACTAATTTAGGTTGGAAATAAGGTGTGTATCTGTAACGGGCAGTTAATGGTGAGGGTAATCAATCACAGCAGCAGATTAGCGAGGGACATGATGGATTTCCTGATTCCGACACCTTTAAATCACGATCAGTTTCTCCTTCCAGAACTGCTCAGGCTGTGCCAGAAGTGATGGGCTCAGTGATGCATCACCCAGTCAAACCTCCCCACAAACTGGTGCTGTGATGGGAGCCCCCATTGACATCCACCCCATCCAAATCCACCTGCCACGGAGTGCCAGGGCTCTCCCACCCTGGCAGAGGGCAGCAGCAGGAAGAGAAACTCTTCATGCACACCAGGGGCTTTGATCGTTTCCTCCTGATTTATATTTTGAGAACGTTTCAATGGATCAAGGTGGCAGATCTGTAGAGCTGCCAGGGAACACTATTTTCTTTTAATAAGGAGAGAGCAGCAGGTCATTTCATCTGCTGTACCTGCTCTGCTTCTCCAGCTGGGAGGTAGGGCTGCACCTTCACAGCAGCAGCACCTCTCTTCTCCTTTCAGGGTGGCTGTGCCATTCCTTTCCCCCTCACCAGGGAGGCAGCAGCATCCCAGCACAGCTCCTTCCCTGCAGTTTCTGAGGATCCACACCCTGCTACACATTCCTGGGGGTGTTTGCTTCTCCAGAGCTGCTCCACACCACCGTGGCCTCACCAGCAGCTGCTCCCAAGCATTTGTGCTCCCCACAACAGACTTGTCACGAGTGGCTTCCCCATCAAGGCAGTACTCTATAAAGTAAGGATCCCTATAAAGGGATCCAAAGCCATGCCTTTCACTTTGCTTTTGGCTCCCGAGCCTGCTTGGCTCACAGGCAGAGCCTTGTCTCCAGCCACCAGTGCCAGACACTCCTCACTGGCTGCCAGCACGAGGCAAAATCCTCCCGCAGCCGCCCGCAAGCCTGGTGCCTTCCCAAGCATCAGGGAGCCACAAGGCTCCCGGGGCAACCACGGGGGCCACCAGCCCCACACCCACATCCCAAAGGACCGGCTGCATGGAAAAAACACGGAAAGGTGAAGTGAAAGGTAATACAGCTGCATGAACGAACTCCGACAGCACACGGGGAGGATGCAGGGGAGCGTAATGCCAGAAAGTACTTTCATTTTTTTGTTGAAAAGCAGAGCTCTCCGCTACTTTTTTCAAAGCACTTGGAAAACCTGAGCATATCATGACTCCCTCAGGGCATTCCCTCACAACCTCTGGCATTTACCACGCTCTCTCTCCGTGGGTATCAGACAAAGGGCATGCACACTGGTGAATCCCACACTGCAGAGCATTTTGATGCTGCTGTTTTGCCAGCGCTGAGATCGCTACAGCTGCAGCCAGCAAGGGAGACTGGGCTGCAGGGAGCATTCCCTGCCAGCATCCCCAGGGCCTGACACCCACCAGCATTTGGTTCTACCCAGTTGATCCCAGTCAGCATTAAAGCCACACTTTGGCATTTCTCAGCTGCTGCTGCTCAGAGAAATCACTCTGTGTGTGAATATGGCAGGGCTGGGTGGCCATGCTGCCTTTCCTGTGCCCAGGCAAGGGACAGAAGGATTGCGAGCACGCAGAGAGATTCCCAGCTGAGACAGCAAGTTCTGCCTCTTGGGGCACTTGCATTCAGCAAAAAAAAAGGGGGAAAAGAGCGTGTTTACAGATATATATATTCATACCTATATGTATGTCATTATGCTAAGTCATGGTGAGACAAAGTGGATTGGCTACAGTCTCGACGTGCTAAAATTAGGTTTTATGTAAAATAAGTATTTTCTTCATGTAGGGCATGTTGGTATTAAGATTTATTTTCATCCTGGCTTGTATTACTGCTTGGTGTGATTGGGCAAAGCCCAGGGCACATGCATATCGTTTCCATTCATAACATATACATGGATTCATGACCTAGCTAGTGAGCTGAATTGCCTTGCAATCTTTTTTCCGCTGCAGAAAGCTTAATAACCGTATAAGTCTTAGAGCAAAAAGAGACCCCATGTATTTGCTCTGCAAGAAGAGCTCTTGAATGGAGTTGTAGGAGGCAGGGAAAGCATCACACCAACTGCCCAGCATTCATTACCCATGTGGGCTCATTTCCACGGGCAGGTCCCATAGTGTCTGTGGGGCTAACAGTGGATGCCAGGGCACTAAACATTAGTGAAGTGCTTGCATAAGCTCCAGGCCAGCCCCTGACTTGCCCAGAAAAAAAAAAAAATTAAAAAATCCAGTGAGTTAATTCACTTCATCTCTTTAACCAAACGCCTTTGGCAAAGGCACTTTACTGTTATGAAGAAAGCATAAATTGAATGCTTACAAATGTGTGCGTGAGGGCCCTGTGCTCCTGCAGTAATAAAAATACTGTTGCCATCAACAGGTGGAAACAGTGAGTTAAATAATGACTTTTCTGTCCCCTGGGGCTTTCCTTAGGAACATTCTCTGGCTGGGAGCAGTTAGAGCCCAGGGGTGTCTGTGGTGGGGATACAGCATTTATCCCATGGAAACAAAAGGTCCATTGCTAAGAGCAGCCAGGGAAATAAGGCTGCCCACGGGGAGCGAGGAGAGGAGACATGAACAGGATGGGAAGAAGGACCTGTTTATCTGCACAGGATGGGAAAACAGGCACAGTTTGGTTTCTGCTGCACAGAAGCAGGGACAACAGGAAAGGCACTGTGAGCACCGGGGATACTGCTGAGAATCAGCCCCCTTCAAGAGACCTCTGCTCATCCCTAAGAGAAAAAACTCCTGACTACAGATGGGAACGTCACAGTTAGCTGGTAGACTGAAGATGTATGTTTATAGAAAGCTTTTCTCAGACAGTGAGAGACATCCACGAAGGACTGGCTAAAGCCCTGGGTTTCTGGGGTCAAGGCTGAGTTGTCACACCCTGATGCAAGCAAGAAGAGGAAGGTGTGTTCACTTAAAGAGCCTGACCAGGTACTTGGAGGAACTGGGGTCACAGGCCCAGCTGAGAGACCAGGTAGTTCTGTAATAAAAGGACCACATTGAGGGTTTGCTGCACATCTCCCTGAGAGTCATTTTAGAGATGGCAATGCTGCTGGGACTGATAAGAGTTTTGCAAGGGGCTGCTTTCCAGGTGGAGGCTGAGGGGCAGATGCTCAAACCAGTTCTGCTTGGATGTGGCTGAAGAAGCTTTTTATGTGCTAGTTACAGAACTGATATGAAGAGATGCTGATTTGTTTGCTTTTTAAGAAGAAAATTAAAGAAAAAAAAAACAGCTGTAGAAGGTAAGCTTCTATTAGGTGCCAATGGAGAAATCACCACTGTCTTCAGTATCATTAAACAGAAAGGCAGGAAAAACAGGCTGGTAAGTGAGGGTTTCACCCTGAAGAAGAGAAACTGGATGAAGAGGTCTCCAGCCTCTTCTATGTGAGTACTTTGGCCCCTTTGGCTTATTCCCCACTTCCCCAAGGGGATGCAAGGATGCAGGACCCAGGGCACCAGAGCAGTGGGCTCTACAACCCCAGAAGACTTCAGCCCACAGACCTGCTATCACCTGCCAGGTCCCCTTCCCCTCATCCCACTGTCCTGGGGCTGGGGGCTCCCTGCAGGACGCTGCACCCTTGCCTCCCAGCTCCACTGGGACTCATAAGCACGGCTTCATTTCATACATGTGGCTTTTAAAAAATATACGTGGCATTCCCTCACAAGTGTCAGCATCGACCTTCACAGCTGCCATGGTGATGAGCACCACGGAGAAGCCTATAAATAACATCAATGTGCCACATGCTGGCCCTTTTATGAGCCCCACTCTTTTTGATTTACTTATATGCAAGATATTTTACAGGACAACCCAATTAAGCTTGACAGACGGCTGACGATGATTTCCCAGTGATGTCTTGCAAACACTTTGTTTTAAACCAAATAAAAAGGATGCAGAAGGCCAGTAGAAGTTACTGGTGGGGTTTTGCATTACCCTACAACCTCTACCGCAACAGCAACTGGAGAAGAGTCCAGTGGAGGAGACAGGCAGAGCTCACCAGGCTGAAGTTTAGGAGGGTCCTTTAACTCCCCAGCTGCATGGACAGGGCAAGTACTCAGGGCAAGGGTCCCACGGAATTTCTAGGATGCCACAAGAACACATTTCTGTGCCTGACTGCACACATTTTGTCTACATCTTAATCAGAGCAGGGCGCTCTGCTCTCAGTGGAATGTGAAATGTGGTCCGCTGCCTGTGCTGTGCAGGGGCCATGAATTTTGGGCAAGGCCATTGTGGAACAAAAGCCCTTGCTCAGGGCTGATTTGATGGCATCAGCACCCACTGTGCATCCAAAATCAGTCTTTCTCCCCTGCAGCCAGGCTGCTTATCCAGAATTCCACCACTCCTTCCAAGATGGGCACTCCTCACCTGGAATCCACCGTAACTGCCTCGCTTGGCAGTTTTTATCTGACACCTCTGCCATCCCAGCAGTAATTCCTGTATTCCAGATGGGCAGCACAGATATAAAACAGAAGACACAGGGCTTGCAGGGCATGTCTCTCTCAGCCCCTGCCAAGGTACAGCTATCCTGGGAAAGCCTCCTTCAGTCTCTGAACCCACTTCCATTTTCTCTCCCAAACAAATAAACAGCCATGATAGACAGCCCTCATCCCAAAGCTACATGAGCCAGATGATTTTCCCAGCTTTATGGCATCTTTCTTATGCTCTCCCTGTCCACTCCTGTACTGTGAGGTCAGGGGAGAGCATTCCCAGCAGATGCAGGTGAAAAAAAAAGGTTATTCACTGCAGAAATTATTGAAGTTGCTTTCTGTGTTGCTCGAAGGGCAAGGCAGTGCCTGGATCCTCTGTGACCTCTCCACGAGGCAGGGGCAAGAAAGCCCCCATAGCACAAGGGGAAAAATACAGGTTCCTCACCAATAAACACAACAGCATTTTTTCAGCTCTTTTTCACTGGAGCACAGAACCAGATTCAGGCCCGAATATCCAGTTTTGGATTTTTGATATTGAATGGTTTAACAATATTGAGGAAGGTAGTGGCCTCATGAAATCACATTTAGTCACTTGCAAACCCGATTTTCCCGCAATTTTTCAAACTGAGGAAGTTTTGATCAGCTGTGGTTTGTTGTTGAGTTGACACCTGAACCCAGGTGGCTGGAAGGTTAATGAAGAGCGATGAGTCCCAACAGTCACCTAACTACCCGAGCTCTGTGATTACTTGGCTTCAGATTTATAAATTCCCCCCAAATACACATTAAGGCTGTCAGTTCTCTCCTCCCATTCTGCATTTTCTTCTTTTATGTCTGCAGCATTTTTCTCCACTCTTTATTCCCTCTTCCCTGCATGATTTTATTTTGCCTTTGCCAAGGAAATGGAGTGTGAGGCAACTTTGCAAAGTTCTTTTGAAAGTATAAATTTCCTATACTCCCTCTGCTAGACTTGGGTGTGAAGGAGTTCAAAGCAATGCTAGTCTCATGAAATTCATGCAAATTTGAGGCAAGACCCGTGTAGGACTTCAAGGATTCATTGCCAAAGCCTGCTTATAAGGAGGACAGAATTAATTACGAGGTTATTAGCACCGCCACAGCCTCCATTCTGAGCGAGGGAGGCACAAGCACTGCCCAAGGTCTAAGGGCACACAATGCTACTCGAGGTGAAAAACTGTGCTGGTTATTAGTTTGGATGAGTTGTGTAGCTGCAGAAAACACGGGAAGACCAGAAAAGCCAAGAAACCAAAGGAGGAACCAAGGAAAACACAAGATTCATTTCTGCCAGGGAAATAAGAACTGAACAAGGCAGTGATTATATTGCAGAGGTGTGGGGAGGAGTGGAAGGAAGAGGCTCCCATTCCCAGGGAGCCCAAGGTGGTTTTCACACTGAAAACCAGCAGTCATGCTCCCCAAAATTTAAGATACATCAGGGGAACTCAAACAAGGGTAAATGAGAAGCCAGATATTTCTCAAAGCAATTAAAAGAAAGCTTTAAAACGGGAGCCAGTAGCTCCACAGGTAAATTAATTATATGGAAGCTACCCAGGAAAAGGACGTGTAGCAGTAGCATAACCTTCAGCAGCACCACTGGTGAGTGGTACCAGCAGCCTGAGGAGCCAAAGCACACCGGGCAAGGGGAGATGCTGCTCAGCGAGCCACGATGCAGCCAGTTCTCCTGGGAATGCAGAAAACCAGGGAAGCTGTTGCCAGCCAGGACCCTGCTCACAGAGGCAAATTCCAGCTTAAAATCCAGCTCTAGAAGAGAATCACGAGGTTATAGTCCACAGCAGGGAGCACTTGCTCAGACATAGAACTCGACCAGCCCTAGGACGAGGAAATTGTTTAGTGCTGCTGGCACATCTACAGGAATTTCCTTTGCTTTTTAAATGCATGCATGCAAGTTCACAAGGGTCAGCCCAGGCTGCCCTACCTTTAATAACTCAAGAACTCAGGACCTTTAATGATAAAGTTGATTTCAGGCTGCAATTTAACCTCGCCATGTAAATGATGGGCAAAGGCAAGGCGTGGCTATAAAAAAGTGAACCTGCATCGCCTGGCTCTGCTGCTGTTGCAGAAATGAGCCCACAGGGAACAGAAAAGTCATCCCAGGGCAGCAGCAGTGGCAGCTGGAGCTATTTGCTAATTGCCAAGGACAACCAGGGACCTGCCATTTGCTTGCTGCCTTGCTGTGTCTGGTGTGTGGGAAGGGTGAGGGCACGCTTGCACTCTGCCTGGTTTGCAAACAGCACAGAGGGAAAAGTTCAGCTGGAATGCTCGAGCTGGGGAGAAGCAGCTACATGTGAGGATTAGTAACGCAGCTTTCTTCTTAACTGGAGCTACTAGCAAGGCTCCAGAGATGTGCTTGGCTAAGCAGGTAACGCCTTTTTTTTATTTTATTTATTTATTGGGGCTGCCCCAAAAGCAACCACCTGGAGCCTGGAACATGCTGGGGAGTGAGCAAGGCCAGAGTGCCTCCAGCACACACAGCCCCTGCTCCCAGCTGCTCCAACAGGGTGCAAACTCCAGGAATGCAGCATGGCTGAAAACACACATGGTCCCCATCTACTTGTGCAACAGCCACTGCAGTGTGGGTTATGGAGAGGCTCCTCTCATTTGGGGTGCCCTATTGTTTCTCTGACCCTTCTGGCCCTGAGACTGTGAGAAATCCGGACCTTTCCAAGATGCCCATCTGTTTGCTCCCTCCAGCCTCACCACCTGAGGAAGAACCACTTGATCCCAGGGAACTGAGGATTTGTTCCCTCCATGGGTGCAGGGACCTGGATCCACATCCAGATGCTTCCCCTGGGAGAAGGAAAAGGTGTGATGGGCTCATGTGAAGCAACAAAGATTTCCTTACGCATCCCAAGCATCAAATCCACGTTCAAAGCAGGCTCTCTGTGGATGCTCTGCACAGCTGGACTCTCACATGGGTTTGTCTGCAGAGCTATCACAGTCTAAGCCTCTGCTTTGCAGCCAGATTTTTGTATTCCGTGCTGATTTCCCAAGGGTCTTCATTTGGGCTCATCATCCCCACAGGGATCAATAGGACTTGCAGCTGCTGTCCTAGCATCTGCAGCCAGCTTTGCTGAGCAGCAGTGTGGTCTGCTGGATAAAGCAGGGGCTGGGAGCCAGGAGCACCAAAAGCCAGCCCAGCTCTGCCAGCAGCCTCCACCGAGGGCTCAGCCAGGCTGATCCATGTCCTCAGAGACATCCAAGGCATGTTCCAGCTGGGCATTGACACCGGTGACCTCGTGTCTGCCCGATCATCAGGGAGAGCGCTGAGGAGCCCCATGGGTGCAGCAGGAAGAGGAGATCAGGCAGGGGTCCACTTGTCCACATCCCACCCCAGCCCTTCCCTTGGCTCTGATTTGTGAAGCTGAAAGTCCTCAGCATCCATGGCCAGGATCAGGTGAGAGGAATGTAATTAAAATAGCCAGTGCAGGCCTGTATTGTGGCAATGGGCAGGTGGCTGGAGATACCTCCTCTGCCCCAGCTCCACGTTTTGGGATATGCCTGGGAAGGAGTCCTTCTGCAGAGAAGCCTGGTGGCTGCAGAGCTGAGCACTGCTTGCTAGCAGAGCCCTTCCAATCTCCCTGAGTGTTTCCAGCCTCTGCCAACCTCTTCTTGGAATTACAATTCTGTGGAATTACAGGTCTAACAGCAGGCTGGAACAGCCATACCAGAGACCAGTAGCCATCTAAGATGATGCAGACCCATAACTCTGGGTTAAAATCTCGATTAGCATCAGCTGCATTCCTTTCTGTGGTGATCCTGTGATCCACAACTGATGCACACTTCATGTTTTGACACCGCCTTCCAAATATCTGTATTAATGCCATGTATAACCTGTCTTCCTCCACTCTTTGCTCCATGGCCACAGTGCTCAGATGTGCAATAGAGCCATCGCCCAGCACAGGGATTCAAGCCTGATTAGCAGCAGCACAAGCTCTGTTAGTACAACTAAATAATGCTGCCATCCTAGCCCCCTCAGTCTGGAGGAGATGGACCCACAGGAAAGGACCCTTTTCCCCCTGATCACTGCACAGAGCCACAAGTTCAACAACATCACCTGTGGTGCCACTGGAGCCAGACCCACCAGCACATTTCCCTGCTGCCACACTCCTTCAGCTGTAATAACACTCCAGCAGAAAAATTAAGGATGCACTTTGTCAGGTGCCTGTGTTTGCAGTGGTGGATTCTGCATCTGCTTATTAACCTCTCGGAAAAGCCCAGTGTTATCTTGGGTGGAAGTAATATTAAGTTAAACAGCTGTTGATGACTTATCTCCCATTATCTGCGACTTCATTCAAGGCCAATATTTACTCATATCCCAGAAGCATTGCTGTATTCCCAATGGCACTGTTTATGGAGTCAAACGAGAGCAATTTTTAATGGATTTTAGGTACTTAGGGGGCCATGTTACCCAAGCACTTCCTAATCCTGAATGTGTGACACAATAACACTCTGCAGGGGTACAAGGCCTGGCACGATTTGCAAAAGAAACCTAACTGGGGGAGGAAACCCAGCTTGGGGAGCATCTCCTGCAGACACAAAGGTGCTGACCCAAATTTCCCACCTCCTGCATCTTGCACCAACCACTTGCCAGGCTGCTGTTTCTCATCCTCCCTCCCTCAGAAGGCAGGTCAGCCATGGGCTAGCAGGTCCCAAAAGGCCCCAGCCATCACTGTGACCCTTTCTCTCCCCTTTTTCATCCTCCAATGACAGCCCTTTAACCAAGGGATCACAAGAGACATCCCCTGCCACTTCACCCCATCATTCAGACTAGTGTAGGTAGGTTACTCCTATCTGGAAAAAATAATTCACTTAGCTTTCACTGTGGACACTGTCAGGAGTGTGTCAGCGGTTTTCTTCGTGATATTTTTCCAGGGAGTCCATTCTCTACTTTATTACTTTTGCTGATTCTATAACAGTATGGCAAAGCCTTAGGCAGATTTAGACCCCGCTGTGCTGGATGTGGCAGAAGCAATGATCAGAGAACAGAATTTGCATCCAAAAAAATAAGATCCCTGCAGTATAACTTTTCCCACCACTATCAAAAGGTCTGGGATGGAGACTGGGCATTCTGGGATTAGTTCCCAGGCATTTCCCACCTGCACAGGCACTGCCATGCTCACAGCACAGCTACTGCTGTCCCTGCCTCAAGTTATCAGGTGTGAAGGCAGTTCCCCAGCGAGCTACACAGCCCCGGCTCCGCTCACGACCTCTCCCCTCCTCCACACCACCACTGTTCCACACTGAAATGAGAAATTAGACCTTGGTGACCACTGGGCTGTTTTATGATGCCACTGGAGTTGGTGGAGTCAGCAGAGCTGAACCCCTGATCTGTAAAGCCCTTGGAATGGCCGAGGGCTGGCGAGAGACCGTAGTTAATGCCAAGTCTAAGTTGCAAGTGGCAGGTACATTTTAAGTGTGTCCCCTGACTCGGTACCCAGCTGTGGTGAGTTTATAGCCTTTGATATTGTTACATTAATCACAAGGAATCTCCCAGTTCCTTGGAAATACAGAGACAAGCTCTCCAGGGCTGGTTTCAGTAGTTTTATTCCTAGGTAATAGCCCTCTCCCTCATTTATAGCTATGTCTAGACACATAGCGAGGAAGGTGCTATAAACACTTGATGGAAAAACCCTGTCTACCTCCTAATTCCTGCGTTTCACATCCCCACTGCGCACTGAGTACACGGTCATAAAGTCTGTGCTCACACACCTTCCCATGCCACCAGCCCCATGTGACAGCAGCTCGCTGTCCCCAGCACTGGAGGGTTCCCAGGGGCACGAGACTATTTGCTCAAGTCCTACAGCCTGCCTTGAGAAAATGGCCAAGTGAGACGGAAAGAAGGAAAAGGTGCTGCAAATCCCCTCGGGAAGATGCAGTAGGAGCAGCACTGCTCCCTCCTCGTGGCTTTTCCAAGCACTGCCCTTCCAAGCACTCTCTGACCAGGCAGGACAGTGTGATTTGAGGATTTGAAGAGATCAAATTCACATGTAAACAAGAGGAAAGAGAGGGGGTGTTTCTTCCTTTTTGGGAGGATGCTAATTCATTATTAACCAAAACCAAGAAAACTAACACAATGGGATGAAATCCTATAATGTTCAATGTCTCTATGAATGTCAAAAAAGCATTTACTAAGTTTAAATACCGTAATTAATGCACCCATCATTCCAGTGGTATCTCTCTCATTATACCTTCCACACAGGGAGTCTATCTACCTATTTTACATCTCCCCAGGGCACTAGAAATAACTGAGGCTTCTGAGCAGGGTGAGAGTGGTCAGGGTGAATATAGGCTGAAGCCTGGGGATGACCCAGCATCACTGAGACAGGGCACATAACAGAGAAGGAGAAATAAATCACAGCCCCACGGAATATGATGGTGATGCTGACCAGGACCAAGCACACAAGGGGAGGAGCTTGGGAAGGGGCTGATCACACCTCGGCCATGGAATCATAGAATTATTTAGACTGGGAAAAGCTGCTGAGGTTGTAGAGTCCAACCACTAACCTAGCACTGCCAAATTCACCACCAAATGATGTCCCAAGTGCCACATCTACACATCTTTTAAATCCCTCCAGGGATGGTGACTCAGAGGCTTCCCTAGGCAGCCTGTTCCAGTGCTTGATAACCCTTTCCACGAAAAAATTTTCCCTAATGTCCAACCTAAGCCTCCCCTGGCGAACCTTGAGGCCATTTCCTCTTGTCCTGTTACTTATTACCTGGAAGAACAGGGCAACACCCACCTTTCTACACCCTCTTTTCAAGTGCTTGTAGAGAGCTCTAAGGTGTCCCCGGAGCCTCCTTTTCTCCAGGCTCAGCCTCCTAAGCTTTCTCAGCCTCTCATCACACTTGTGCTCCAGACCCTTCACCACCTTTGTTGCCCTTCTCTGGACTTGCTCCAGCACTTCAGTGTCCTTCTTCAAGTGAGTGGTCAAAAATGAATCCAGACAAAGCGGAGAGGCACTCAGGGGCAGATGGTGAGTGAGCCAGTGGCCCGCCTGGGGTGACTCTGCTGCCAGCAAAGGTGCTGATGCCAGTTGTTGCCGATTATTTCACAGCTCTTGTGTGTATTCATGCACTGCACAGCACTCGGAGCCTTCAAGATAAAAGGTACTTTTACCAGCACTTCAGTGGCTTGTTTCCTATTATAGGTCTGGTTTTGACACTCCCCCACCCTCTTATCTAACTTTCTCTACAAAGCTCTTCTCACTTTTTCATCTCTCTTCTGTGGTCTCCAGCCAGGGAAAAAACACAACAACAAAAACAATACCAAAACCATATTTATTTCCTTTTCAGAAAGCTTGAGCTTAGTCAGACACAGTGATCTGGAGACAGGAGACTTTCATAAAGGTGATTCTTTAACAAAGAAATAGGCATACTTTCCTGCAAACTCCTCTTTTCAAAATGAGAAAAGGCTCTTTGTTTTTTCTTTTTTTGTTTTTAAGGAGCCTAGTGAATGTTTTAATTAAGTTGGATAGAAATTTTCACAGTTACTTGATGTGAAAATGTGAGCCTGTAAGAGTCGCCTTTGATGCTTGAGTTATGTTTTAAACACTTGATGAGTCCTGCAGAGCTGTTAATCCTTTTAGCATAGCTAATAGCTATTGCTGGAGTGCTCCTGTAATCCTGTTTCGTTTGTAGCTCCCGCCGGAACGGCAGCAGTCCACCCTGGAGCTGTTTGCAGCTCCCAGGAAACCCCACACCACTAAGGACACCTGAAGACCCCAGGGCTGGTGGATCTTTGATGGGAGCCACAGGAGGCTTCCCACATATGTAACAGGGTGATGCTGGACAGCTCTAGCATCTGCGTGCAGGAATGCATACATCCCGGTGGCATTTCAGTTGTGCCAGGGGGAGGTCAGAGGAATTTATGAGCCCCGACTCCCTCTCTGTCACTCTTCTGGATGGGTCACCTGCACGAAATGGTGCAGCAGGAGCTCAGGAATGGTCCCCCGACCCCGTACTCAATAGTGGAGCATACACCGCAGTCTGTGCATGCCATCCTCTGCTGTGTTCAGCGTTGCCACATTAAAATAAGACTTTTCATTCTCAAATATTTTGAGTTCAGCTCTCTCCAGATTTGGCAAGCCACCCCACACCTTGTAAACAGGCTTTCCTCTGCTCTCTAGCTCTGGATTTGCTTGAAGGATAGGTAGCGAACTGACTTTGGGGAAATGCAAATGCCTTCCACAAAGGATGCTGCAGGGAGAGATGAAAGCCAACTCCATTTGCATTAGTTCTGTAACTGGATGTTTTCCCTCTCCCGTTTAGACTGGTTCACACACACACACACACACACACACACACACACATATTTTTGCCACGGAGCTATTTGTTGTCAGCTGTTCCTTCCTCCCAGGAGTTTTAAAGAAATCCCCATCTACACACAAAACTACTTGTCAGGGCACCAGCAGCAAGCTGCACAGGTGAAAGGAGCACCCCAGGAGCTGGGATTCAGCAGAGGCCTGCCGTGGCCTTTTGGGCCAGTGCCACCTTGCTCTGTACCCCTGAGCACAAAGGAGGACACCCCAAGCGTGCAGCAGGACCCTACTGCCCCTGCCCCTGGGCAGCATTACAGTGGGAACAGCTACAAGAAAACCAGAAAGCTGATGGGCTCCAACCCAGCGCACAGGCTGTGCTTTTAGGTGTTCCACAGCAAAACAGCAATCTATCCATTTGTTAAAGCAGAAAAGCAGACACAGGAAAGCACCCTGTCTCTGGATCCATGTGCTAAATAACAGAGTAAGCAGGGCTGTCTCTCAGGTAGGTATGTGTACACAGTATTCCTGGGGATGGATATCCATCCCATGGCTGCTGCTGCCTCTCCACGGCAAGGGCCCAGATCCTCCACTGGGTTTCCTTTGAAGAGCTCCTTGGAGTGCCTGCAGCACACGGCAAGGCACCCAGAGCTGGATGAGGACACAGGGAAGCAGCACTGGGGACTCAGCGCCAGACTGGAGCTCAAACTGAGACACTGTGCCAAGCCATGCTCGCTACCTTCAGCTCATTGCTCTGAGAGCCTCCTCCACCATTTGCACCGATTTTTGTGTATATTTCCCTTATTTTTTAAAGGGAGAAAGGGAATACCTCTCCAGCAGCAGCCAGAGATGTTTAAGAACAGTTACGCTCAGGCAGCCTTTGAAGCCACTGAGCTAAACGGGATGGGATTGCAGGTCCTGGTACTGCTAGTGTCCTAACCAGAGGCATTTCCAGCTTAAACAGGCAGCCAAATGTCTGTTTTCATTCTCACAGCAAGAGCTTTGCATTGGGAAACAAATAAAAATCCAGGGAAACACATAAAAACCCGGTTTATATTCAGCCCTGTCTACTGTTGGTTGCGGCAAAACCCGTAGAGAGCCCTAAAATTGCAGAATCTGTGCTTATTTCATCTTATGTCAGCGACACTCAGGAGAAGGGGATTTCTGGAGGAGGATTTTTGCATGCAATGATCAGACTCATACTCACATCCATTCTTGAAGATAAACCTAGGGCACCCTTTGCATCCCACAGGTACCTGGGGGAAGCCCAGTGCCACCTGTGATGTGTGGCCACAGGGTGGACATCCCGCAGCCGGGATGCAGCCTGACTCACATCAATGCCGGCAGATCAAGGAGCTGGACAGGACCCGCGGGGCACAGCAAGCCTGGGAGATGTGGAGGACATCATGCTGGGACTGGGCATTGCTGTGGGCCATGGGAAGGAGGGTCACAACTAGAGGCATCCAGATTCCTGGCATAAACCACCATGGGACAACTAAACCCTCGTGCCAGCTGCCCAGATGCTCAATGAGAAGTGTGACAGCAGCATGTCCAGAGCAAGGACTCCAGATGTGACCTCTCTCCAGAGCAGGAGCACAGCACCGGGCTCCCCAGGCGATGCACACCTTCCCTTCTGCAGGGCAGAGCCGCAGATCAATACCCCACGCCCACGGGAAGTCACAGCTCAGCCGCACAGCCCGTCTGCACGACCGATGGTGACAGTCTGCCACCGTGCAGGGAAAAGAGGGAAAAGGCTGCAAACAGGGATCTTCCACGCACAGGGAAGCACCCCGGTAAAACCCACACCCGATAGCACCGGCAAGGCAGGACCCCCAGCAGTACCCACGACCCCCGGTGCACATGAGGTCTGCAGGTGGGCAGCGCCTCTGCTACCGAGCTAGGAGAGGGAAAGTCACACTCAGAACATGTTCAGCACTCTCAGGGAAACCTGACCCCCTCCTCATGTCCCCGGCTGAGCCACCTCTCCCATGGGCTATGTCCCCTCTCCCACACTCGCTTTCTGAAGTCGACTGCAAAGGGGACGTGTTTCCAGGGAGGAAACGGGAGCATGCCGAGCCTCCCAACGTCTAGCCCTGCCGGGAGGCTGGAAGGAGTCCACGTTCCCTGCGGAGAACCGAGCTCCAACACGGTACTCATTCTCCAGCCAAGGCCTAGCGGAGAGCATCCCCGGGAGCAGGACGGACCCCGCAGGGAGAGGCACCCGCACCCTGCGCAGCAGCAGGCTCCGGGCATGCCCTTCGGGGCTCCCCCGTCCCCGGCGCTCCCACCCCCATGTCAGGTTCCCCGAAGCCAAGTTTGGTCCAAGAGCAACAGAAGCTTCTCCCGCACCAGCCCGAGCAGCCGGCTTCGCTCTCCCCCCACCCCTGGTCGCATCCCGCAGGCACCTCGCTACTGCGGCCGGTCCCGAGCGGGACCCCGGGCCAAGCCGCTGCCCCGCCGAGGGGCTCGGCGGGTGCGGGCGCAGCGGGGAGGGGAGGGGAGGACGAGCGGCCGGCGGGGGGGCGCAGCCCGGGGCAGCCCCATCCCTGCAGCATCCGCTGGCGGAGCGGCGAGGGGGCGAAAGGAGGGAGCCGGTGCTCGGTGGGACCGCAACGGGGGAAACTTGCGCCGCGTCCGGAGCCCGGCGAGACGATGCCGCGGCGGATGAGGGGGGATGCTCGGCGCCGCGCGGCGGGGGCGGCGAGGCCCCCGGGTGCCGCCGGCGGTGCCTTACCTG
>VZTX01013288.1:63152-202047 GCA_013400915.1 Pardalotus punctatus
GAGGGGCCGGCGGTGCTCCCGAGCCCGCCGCTCCGGCCGCAGCAGCCGGGCGCAGCCCCGTCCCCCGGGACCCCCGATACCGGGAGTTTCCTCCACCGCCATCCTGCAGCCGGAGTCCCTCATCCTCGCTCTTGGCGCCCGGGAGCACCCCGTCCTCCGGGATCCCGTCGTTTTGCTACTGGGTCTGGGACTTGTCCAAGACCTCGGGACAGCCGAACCCATCCCAGGGACCGAAGGGCGACATCAGAGTCCAGACACCTTGCCTCTTTCCTCCCGCCTCCATCCCTGGGGGCTGTGGTCAGTCCCTGAGCCCCGGAGTCCTCAGCGGCGACTTCTGGAGCTGATCCCGCTGCCAGAGGCCAGGACTCTCTGCCACCACCCTGGGGAGCTATGGTCGGCCCCAGAGCCCAGGACACTGTCCTTCAGCCCTTCTCCTGGCTGTGCCCCGGGTGTGGCTCGAGGTCTACAAGGGGAATTGGGAAGGAGGCTGCCCAGTTTTTTCCCGCACCGCATAGCCTGTCCCAAATCCCGATAGCCGAAGTCCCACACCATCCCACAGGGAGCCCAAGTCAGGCTGATGCCCTGTCTCGGTATCCATTGTGCAGTGCCCCTCCTGCCCTCCTGCCACAGCCCTGAACTTCCTACCTCTCCCAACCCTGCCCGGGTGCAGGTCCGATGCTTCACCGGGAGCATTGCTGCAGCAGCTCCGACCCCTGAAAGCACTGCAAACACTCTGTCATAGGTGGGCTTTGCGTGTGGGTGACAGGGATGGGAACTGATGCTGCAGGAAATTTCTTAGCTCCACAGATTTTGGCTTTTGACAACAGAAGCTGAAGAGTGGTGAGCCCTATCCTAGACATCTAGCCTCAATTTGAGTGTTTTCCTGGGGGTGCAGAACCAGTGATCCAGGCGAATTGACTCCTTGGTTAGCTGTCCTCATCACCGAGGATGTGCAGCACGGAAAAACGAAGAGCAGAGGGATGCCAGCATGAGCCCTGCTTGCAGCCTCCCACCCTCAGGCTCACAGCACTCTGCCAAGAGGGAACCATTGCACCTTCACACCTTGCAATGGGAAACACTCTCCCTTCATGGCAGGAATGGGGGACTTTCCCGGGATGCAGAATTGTCTGGTCCAGAGGCTCCCACTCCTCCCAAGCTGCAGCTGCCCCTGTCATGGCTGACTGGCTCAGCTCCCTGATGTGGCTATGGTTCTGGGATGGTAACTACTGGGATGATAACTGTGGGAGAATTAGCAAACCCAGAGAAACCAAGCGCTTTTGGAGGTAAAGCCTGGAGGGTGCTCTGCACCAGGTCACCATGCAGAAGGTGGGTGTCTTCACAGCCTCTTGTCTGTGGCTGAAGCTTCTCCAAATGAATGAACCCTGTGGAGTTATGGATGGGACTTTGCGAGAGGGGAGCCCTCCCAGGCAGCGGGATGAAAGCAGATTAAGGCTGCAAGTGTATTTAGATTAATATGAGCTTAATCCACTAACCAGATCAATCAAAGCTGCAAGTGATGCTTTTCCCCTGGAGTGTCTTGCTGTTCCTCTGCCTGTTCACTGCAGGAAAAGAAGCTCTGGCTGGCATGTACAGCAGCTGCCCTACTACATCTGGACTCGCTTTATCTGTGCAAGCCAGCCACAAACCTAATTTCCAACCATATTAACAAGCAGTGCTGTAGATTGCCATGAGGGACCTGTGCCCATGCCAAGCATGGCAGGCAGGCCTGACTTCTGAGCTGGAGCACCAACATGGCTGGAATGGGAACTCTTGCAAAGCAGGGCAATTTGGAGATATCTCTGTGCGGTTCTGGTCACTTATCACACTTATGCTGAATTATGCTTCACTTATACAAACTCTAATGATGTTACTCCAGTGAGGAAAAGCCAGCTCTTATGCTAATTTGACTATTTGTTAGTCGAATAACTCTTACTTACATTTACTGTGCAGCTTAATATTGTCAACGCTCCTTAATTTTTTTGTGAGAGTGCTTTTATGGTGAAGTATAACCTAGAGGTTAATTTGCACAAACGCATCTTCCCTAAAGGTCCATAACTGTGGAGTTTATAGCTGAAGAGATTTGTACATCATCACACCTGACCTTATGCACACCACTGGTTACTTCCGCATCAGGTCTTGTGTTTGGTTTGGCCATATTTACTAATTTATTCATCAAGGAGCATGTCTGTGTTTCCAGATCACTTGTGAGCCCTGCTGAACCCCCTGAGACCGTGTCTCTCCATGCCCTTTGCCCACAGGTCTACACTGTCTCACCTCCCAAATGTGCTGAGTGACAGGAGACTTTACAGAGCAGGCAGCACACAGGCTATGAGCTTGGAGGGTTTAACTGTGAGTCACAGCACTGGGTCATTCGAGGCAGTGCAGAACAAGGTTTATGGATCTTAAGGGTCCCTGTTTGGAAACACACATTAGTTTGTTGTCTCTGTCATAAATCTCCCCATTTATCCCGCTCGAGCTGGATGAATAATTGGAGAGAGGTTTGTGGCTAATTGATTTGCTGATCAGTGGAAAGGAATCATGAATAATTTATTTGATGAATATTCCTCAACCATCCGTAAAGCTGGTCAGTTACTGAGAATAATTAGTTGCAAACACTCAATTTTTCAGCCAATGGCTTTGTTCTTTTGCAAGAGCACCTCACGCTTGTCACCCTCCAGAGTGGGTCCCCATGGATTTCTCCTGAGCTCCGTGCAGACAGAGGCTGCTTTTCAAAACAGTCTGAGGACTTCACCATGGCTCTTCTGTCCATCCACTACTTTGTAGTTCATGCTGCAAATCTTCATTTTCCTCCCCATGACTTTGCAGGTACAGATCTTCCAGGCTGCACAAAACTTTCAAAGTGGGACTCAGCTAACACCCTCCATTTGGGATCAAGGTACTGAGCAGTTTTGCCAGTGGAAGGGGAAGATTCAGGTTCACGTGCGTGACACCATCAGCTCCTGGCTCTTTCTGCATGGCAGTTTTGCTGTGTTGGATTATTGCCATACAAGGCACCTGTGAAACCAACCTTTGGGGCAGATGCTGCCTCTCGCCCACACGGCTGAGCTGGCAACGGGATGGAGCAAAGGGCTGGGACAAGCACAATAGAGGAGGAAAATCCTACACCAGCTTCCAGCTGTGCCAGGGCAGACCCAGGTCCTAATTCCATTTTCTAAGCATAAACCCTTAAGCAGACCACAGAAGTGTGTCAATTTTCCTTCATCTGCATGATTCCTGGTCCTCTCTTTGCAGGCATCCTTGCAGCACCTGGCACAATAATCAGGCAAGACCTGCACGGCTGCCTCTTCTGAGCTCCAAAAAAGAAAAAAAAAAAAAAAAAAGGAAAAAGAGACTCTTTGGTTTCTCTAAAATTGCTGTTTATTTGCCAGTTCTTGCATGTTAAGATTTCTGAGAAAACAAACAATCTCCAGAGGCTTCTTGATGTTATTTGCCTTCTAGCAGAAATCCTATCAGCTTCTTCTGTGGTTCTCAGATCTGGCAAGGGCAGCTCCCCTCCCTCCTCTTTTTCCACCCCCAAGCAACACGCAGACACCCTCCCCACTGAATTACCACCGTCTTTCCCCTGCAATATCATCTCAGAGTGACTTCCTTGGCTCACAGTTGCAAATTTGTTCTCTCCCGTGCTGGGGATTCCGAGCAGCAGGAGTCAGGAGCTGCCTGGAGTGTGAGCAATCCTGTGCCAGGCTGCACTCGTGTGGGAATGAGAATCTCCTCTTCCCGTTGAACCTGGGGCGATTGAGAAACCCCTACAGAAGTCGTGCTGTGATTAAGTTTAATGGGAATAGGGCACTTGAGAGCACGTGAGCTGTCTCTGAGCGGGTGTGGAGAGACTGCGGGAACCCCATGAGGTTTGTACCAGCACCCGCAAGCCTTGTGTGGTTTGGGCCCGGGATTTTTTTGGGGAGAGGGACTTTTTGGGGGCGCTCAGCACCTGCCCAGCCTTGAGTAGGGCTGGTGAATGGCCGGGGAGCTGATGTGGCACGGCTGCGGGAGCCTCGGAGGGCTGCTGCTACTGCGGGCTGTGCCCGCCTGCTCGGCAGGAAGCAGCCTGGGACCGAGGGGCTAATTGCATTATGCAATGTTTGTAGCCAGAGTCAGGACTTTAATTATGTCTTTCCTCTTCGTGCTGGCTCTCAGCAAAGTCACGTCTGCTGCGCTCTGCTCTGCGCGATGCTCAGCCATGCCTGTGAGAAAGTAGGACTGTTGCTCGGCGGGGAGGTGGGGACGGAGGCTGCACATCCGAGGGTTTGCAGTTGGAGTCCCTGCTTTTGGTGCTTATCCGGGCCACTGGTGGCTGGTGCCAGGCGGGGAATTTGCATTTGTTCCTTATGACCCAGAGAGAGGGGATGTGCGCAGCGTTCTGGCTCTGGCACAGCAGCTCCCTCTCGGAGTGTCCCCCATGCCGGGCTGCAGCAGCTCACAAGGATCGGGATGCAGCCCGGGATGCATCCCGAAACAGAACAGGTGCCAGGGGACCAGCCAATACCCCTTCTTCTTCCTTCTCACGGGGCTGTCCTCCCTCTGGACTCTTGTTGCTTGCAGGGATGGCCAGCCCTGGCTGCTCCACCACCTGGATTTACGGTGCTCTAATGTATTCCTCCCTTCCCCTCGAAGCAGATGCTCCGTGTAAATCAGCGCCGCAGATGAGCCGCGCCGTTCTGCACCAGCTGGGACTGCTGGCCCTGGAAGACTTTGCTGTGGCCTCCAATAAATACACCAAGACCGAGCAGGGAGGGCAGGAGCTGCTTGCCAGCCCTCCCCACACACCCGGAGAGGATCCTGCAGCCTGTGCCAGGGCTGAGAGAGCCAGGGGGGGCCCAGAGCAATGGAGAGGAGCTGTCCTGTGTGTGTGCATCCTTCCTGGGGGAAAAAAAGGGGCTCTGAAAGAGATGCCCTGGATGCCCACCCTGCCTTGGTGCCTTTATCTTTGCAGCGCTTTGGAGAGAGCTTGCCTGGAAGCAAAGCACTGATGCGTGGGTATTTTTCACCTTCAGGTTTGCTGTTGAGCGTGTTTAGGTGGAGGATGGGCTTAATGGTCCAGGCTTAGCAGAAAGAAAGGGGAAAGTTTGCTCAAGACAACCTAATTGATCTTAATGAGACAGGAAGGGCTTTGTGCTGCAAACACCAGTGTTTGTTTTGTGAGTTTAATGCATTTTCTGGCTGGGTTTGATTACTCTGGGGAAGTCCTCTGGCCTAATAAACGGAGCCATAGGGAATTAGAACTGATAATTTCAGATGCTGCTCTCAGCCCAAAACAGCTCAGCCTTCCAGGGGGGGAAACAGAACTGGGGAAAAGGTAATTGCAATGGATTCAATTAGCTCCCAATTATGAGCCAGCTTTGGCTCTGGTGGGTGAGCAGCAGCCAGGGCTGGGTGCCCAGGGACAGGGCACATCGAGTGGTGTCCTCCAATGGGGTGACACTGAGCCCACTTGGGCACCAAATAGGAAGCTGATGCTTTCAAAGAGCCAGGAAACTGTGGAAAGCTTTGTGGATTTTACGTCCAGCTGATAATGATGGAAATGGTTGTTGTCAGAGGGAAAATTCTTTTTCAAACCCTGGGCATTTAGATTGTGATTTTCCTAGAAAATGGTGTAATTTCTGCTTTTCTCTACACTGAAAAATGGGACCACAATGTGGTTTTATGCTTTTTATTGGTATCTCCTTAAATGGAAGGGGGAAAAATTACTTTGATTCTCACAGCTGCTGCTGAAAAGGTAGTTCTCTGGAGAGCAATGTTTCCACTGAGAGATTTCTTCATGCCTGTTAACAGCTGCCTGTCCCCATGGGTTTCCTGGGGGACAACCATACCCAAACCTATCCCAAGCCAGGACTGGGACAAGGAAATGGCTGAGCTCATGCTAGTCATGCACCTTGCTGCTGCAGCCATGTCTCAGAAATGTCCCCCAAGATGCCAAGACCTGGCATGTTTTGGGAAAACAAGGACAAGAACTGGGCCATGCCATTCCTGGTACCACTCGCTGCACCCTGGCTGAGGAACTCCATGCTCATCCCCCTGGGCACACCTGGCGTGGGTGAGCAAAGACAGATCCTGCGAGTGAGGGGCAGGCAAGGCAAGGCAAAGGGGCAATTGGAAAGGTATTGGAGGGCTAGGCAAGGAATGGTGCCAGGGGAAGGCAGACACAGCTCCCACAGCATCCCTCCAGCCACCGGAGTCAAGTGATGCCTTACAAGGGAAGGAGTTGGTGGAAACACAGCAGCTTCTTAGCACTTCCCTTCCGGTCAAGCAAAACGTGGAGACAAATCACTGCAAGCTCTCCTTGCTTCCATCAGCAGGAAGAAAAAGAAAGTGCTCATTTGTCTTCTCTCCTTCCCTTCCTTTCTTTCGTTTTCCACCTTTGCAAACAAAACTCACTTAAGAGAGTCTCCCTCCCTGAAACTTCTTCCCCCTGCTCCAAACCCATCCCTGTGGGATGCAGCGTGTGGCCAGTACGCAGCTCTACACAGCTGTAGGGACAAGAAAAGCCACCTCCCCATTGTCCCCAGCCTGCCCTGGCTGCTCAGCCACCTGCCAGAGACATGCCAGCACCCCAGGGACAGGGACAGTCCCGGGAACAGGGGCCGAGCAGCGCCAAGGGGCTGAGTCACGGGGACGCCATGCCTCTGCATCCAGGGAACGTCATGGGAAGAGCAGAGAGGGAGAGGAAGATTATTTATAGCTGCAAGAGCAATTATACGGAGCTGGTGTAGAGGAGCTGGCAGGCTGCTGGCTGCACAGGCACCCGCACAGAGCAATGGGATGGGGGGCTGGGAGCTCACGGTGGGATGGAGGGCAGGGCTGCTCCTGCCGGGTCATGCTTGACCAACTCACTGGCTGCACTCTGTAGAAAAAACAGGAATAGTCACTGTCCATCTCTGCTTTTTTCACCTCAGAATAGCTCTGGGTACCAGTCCCCAGCGCCCCATTGCTCAGCTTCCTTCACAGCTTGGAAAATCCCCTTTGCTGCTTTTCTGCCCCCTTGGACCAGAGATTTGTTCCACTCATCATTTCTGCTTCCCAGGTCAATTTGCTGCTTTTCGCTTTGATCGCTCTCTATTTTCCCACTCTGGCTGTTGGTGGATTTGGGGGTTTTATTGCTAATTGCTCTTCCTGCTCCTCTGCTGAGGGAAATACTTCCCAGTCCATTTTTAACTGCTGTTAAGGGCATTAAACAATATTTACTAGAGACAAACAATTTTAAATCAGGCAGTCTGGACAGGCTGCTTTAGCTTGCAGCTCTTGTCAGAAGCTAGTGATGCCCTGAAATCCTCTCTCGTACCCAAACCTGTCAGGACTGACACAAGGCACAGTCCCACTGTGCAATTTATGGTTGGAGACCAAATGGCTGCATAGGGAATGCATGGCTGGAGACTGTGCAGGCGAGACAAAAGCTCTCTGCAGAAGCCCAGGCAGCTTCAAAGTTTGGCTATATTTAATTTCAAATGCCTGGAGGGTTCCTGTTTGATTTCTGGGAGGATTTCAGACTGAGAGCTAATAGGGATATAGCTGAGGTACATCTAAGGCTCTTTGCAAACAGCGTACAGGCACCTGCTGAGCTTTTCAGGAGAAGCTGGGATAGTGCTGATTTCTCAGCGAGGAGAAGGCCCAGGCAGGAGGAATAGCAGGGAAAGGGGGGCTGCACAGACCATGGTGACTGCAGCACCACACAATCCCCCAGCAGGGCAGTGGGCAGGCAGGCTTCAGCCCTGGCAAGACAAATTGCCCAGGACAGCTTTGGGGAGAACTGGTGGCCTTTAGATGCTCTTTAGAAAGAGACAAAAGATTCAGGCCCAGACCTGTTTGGGTCATAAGAACTTCTCTTTGGTGAGGGAGATCCACCAACTGAGGTTTATTAATCCAAAACCCTGTCTGAAGCTGTTGGGTCAGCCAAGCCCTGGAGTTGCTGGCCTTGCTCCTGGCCCAGCTTGGTGAGGCAAAAGCCCAGGAGGGCTCTGCACATCATCCCTCCTTTCCTTTGGGAGTTTTTCAGTCATTGGAAAACTTTAAAAAAAAGGAGGTTGGGAAATCTCGACAAACTTTCTGTTAGAAGGCTGCAAGCTCATGCCTCAGAAATTAGGCAGGGCTGGTTTTATGGTAGTCGGTTTGACCTCTGTTCTGCCCCCATCTACATTACCATGCAGTGTTTAGTTAAATGATCACTTACTCCTTCCTCCTGGGGCTTTTCACTCATTGCAGGGCACATGGAGCAAAATTAAATTTGCTCAGGAACCACAAATCTGGCCTCTCCCAACATTTGAGTACTTACCTCGCTGCCTGAACAATGTTTTTTTTTTTAACAGAGCTTTTTTGTCTGTAGGATCTTAAATAATTTGATATCAGTTCTTCCATTCCCACTGAATTCACTGGATAATTAGCTCCTGGTTGTAAGTGAGCAGCACATGGCATTGTTACCTTACCTCCCCAAATGTGAGGCTCTGCGTATTGCGGGGTTTTTCTATTAAAGCAGACTGGCTGGTAAATGCCCCAAGAGGCTCTCGATTCACATGCTGCAGACCAGGCTTCCACATTAAAAACCCATTTAAAGTTCCCAGGCAAAATGTGTGAGTCAGAAAAGTTAAATTGTGTTAATTCTGTCTGGAATGTCCCAAGGATAAGCAAGGCCAGGATGCTGCTCTCAGGTTCCATACCCTGCTCCGTGCTAATGTGCACTAATTTTCCTGGGGAGCTGGAGATATCGCTGTCGAGCAGGGCTATTACAAATAGGTTACTGGAGCTTTATGCAGAGGAAAATGGGTTTATTTTCTGCAGAAGAGGATGGGGAATTTGCATCTCAATGAATGCCTTTTCCTTGAAGGAATTTTCCATTATAGGAGAAATAAATTCTTCCCGTGGGTAAACTGCTCCAAATACCTCACCTGTGTGTTCCCAGCCCTTGCAGCCTCATCACAGAGGTACTGTCAGGGAAGCCCTGGCCTGACCAGAGGGTACTGTGAAGAAGGAAGGAGTGAAAGCAGCCCTCCATGCACAAGTGGCTGGGCTGGAGATGACTTCTATGATGGGCAAAGCTGCCCAAAGTCTACCTGAGGCTGAAAATATCACAGCCATGGGGGGCCAGAGGGAGGCGGGGTGGGAATTTTAGCTGCATGGGAAGACACGGCTCTGGAAAGGAGCAGATAATCGTGGTGGTGATGAACTGCATGAATCATTTAGAAGGATGTAATCTTGCGCCATATGTTATGTGTCAGTACGTGGAGAACGTGTCACATCCATTAGGATAATAATTGCACAGTTCATCTTTTTTTGGGGGAAAAAAAAAAAAAAAGGAAAAAAAAGAAAAAAAATCATTCCCTAAGCTCAGCAGCACTTGCAGGGCAGAGCCAGGCTGTGTTCCTGCAGTGGAGAGACTGGGTACTGAGGGCAGGCACCTGAGGAAGCATCAGGCTGTGTCAAAAACAAACAGCTGGGTGAGAAGGAGGGAAGGGAGAGGAAATACTGCTTCAGTAGGCCAGGAGGGCTAAATAAAACATGAGCCTTTCCCTGGACATCTGCGAGGAGGTCAGGACAGATGCCAAGCCCTGGGTGTAGGAAAGACAAAAGCTTTTGAAGACTCACATCTTCCCCATTTCCAGCCAGAAATGCTCCAGACTGAATTTTGTTAAGGCTTTTCTGGGAGATTAAAAGCCCTATTCCTACTAGAGATGTTCCCCTTGCTAGGTAGCGTTCTGCAGCCATCATTAGTGTCCCTGCCCTGTGGGCAGCATGTCCAGCAGGGATGGCCACGCCTGTGGCCAAACTGCCCTCCCAAGGCGTGCTGGGTGCCATGGCTCCAGCCAGGCATTAGTTTTCATTAGCAGTTTTCCAGGCTTTTAAGCAGCCAAGCAGCCATGCCTGAAAGACTCTGGGGTGAGCTGTCATTACTGCACAAAGGTAGCTAAGCTCCCAAATCCTATTAGTGCTGAGGGAAGAGACACTGGGAATGACCTGAGGCAAGGCAGAATGCAGCTGCCACAGCCAGGGAAGGGCAGCATCACCTCCCCTCGCACCTCCCTCACCCCACAGCAGCAAGGCTGATGGTTCTTTCTGCCCCAGGCAGCTGACCCGGTGCAATGTGCATCCTTCTAAAACTGCCCAACCTCTGTGACACCCACCCTCCACACTGGGACTGCCCACACCATCCACCTCCTGACACCATTCCCCAGGCTCTTCTGCCTGCTCCTCGTTCCACGAGTGCCTTTACACATGGAGGAGTTAAATCCAGCCCCAGGCCCCCCTGTCAAAGCCATGGCTCTCCTGCTGACTAACATTGGCTTGGCAGGTGAAGGTTACTGTGCAAATTAACTATATTTAGCCCCCCAGATTTTTGCAAGACACTTGATTCAAGCATTGCATGACATTTCTATTTTTAAAAAATAATGCTGCCTAACATCAATGAAGCTCAAGTCAAGAGGCAGGAAAATTGGCCAGGCTGGAAATTGCCATGAGCAGGGAGTCATCACCCATGGCTGCTGCCGCCGACCCAGGGAGGTCTCTGGATGTCCCACTCCATGGGCAGGGAGCGATGGCAGGAGGTGGGCAGTGCCCATGAGGGGTTCTGTGGGTGTGCACAGGCCCTCACACAGACACACACATGGATGCTCGATGGGACAGGGCCACATTTTCACTCCAGGAGGCAGAAGGAGGGGTCTTGGGCACAGCCCCTCCTGCCTTGTGCTGCCCATCCCTCTGCAGGAGTTTCCTGCCCTTTGTGCAGGTCCTGCTAGCAGCACTCTCTGAGCTACTTCAGATCTCACAGATCTAATTTATCCCCCCTGCTCCTTCTCCTGGCCAACACCATAAGCCCATAAGGCTTTTAAAAGTGCAGCAGCATCAAAACACCTGCAAAGTAACACATTCCCTTCAGCGTGCAGTCACCGGCTCCTCTTCCCAAAAATCACAACAGGGAGAGATGCTGAATCCCTCCCAAAATGAGAAACACTGTGGGACAGGGCTCTGCTGAGCTCACACTGGCACCTTCCACTCTCCAGTGTTGATTTTTAGGCCCAAAGGGCTGAAAGTAGTCACAGAAGGGAATGGTGGGCTGACTTTTCTCTCCAAGCAACTTCTATCCTTCTCTGATTGCCTGGAGTGTCCCTTGGACCTCAAAGTAATAAACTGCCAAAAAAACCAACAAAACAAATCTAGTGGTTTGCAATTTTTGTTTCCCTCTTCGTGGCAGAGCATTGTAAAGGGCTTAACAAGCCACCCCACATGGCACAGGGGAACAGTGTCTGTCCTGCATCTCAGCTCCTAAACTGGGGAGACTGGGAAATTTTTTATTCACCAGAAATTCCAGCAGAATTTTGAAGAAGTAAATGCCATTTCTCAGGAGGAGCCATGGCTGTGACTGGAGATGTGGAGCAAGGACCAAGGGAGTTTGCCAAGGAAATGCTTGCTTGTCAGAGACATGTGGGGTTTCCTTTTGGGTCCAACAGCAGACCAAGGTTTTGGGGAGTGGATGCCAATATTGCACCACCCAGAGCACTCTTACTTTGCATTTCACACCCTGATGGGGCTGCTGGGGCTGGAGAGGGGAAGACAAAGGCACAGCCACCTCCAGAGAGCTTCCTGACACTTTCTGCATGTTATACTCTCTGTCAAGTGATTTTCACCCCCAGCAAGTTCGAGGCAGCGTGGTGTGCAGTGAAGAATACAATAAAATTGAATTATTCTGGCGCAAGAAATTCTCCTCCTCCCCATTTGTCAAGCTTTCTGCATCTCATTCCAGAGCAAAGAAAAATCACCCAGCGATCCATCAGGAGGGGGAGAAACCACAGAACCTCCACAGCAGGTGTGTTGGATGGCACAGCATCTGAGCAGTCCCTGGGGTGCCCGGGCTCCCTGCCAGGCTCCTGGATCCCCCCCAGCACATCTCCCTGGAGTTGTGCCCCTCTGTTCCCGGTGCCAGGTGGTTTCTGACAAAATAATCTGCAGCAGAGTAGCTCCTGTATGCTGTCAGGACAGTCCCAGGTGAGGCTGTTTCCAGGGGCAGGTTTCCATTGCCCCCGTGGGGACTGGAAGTGGGATGGTTTTGCAGAGGTTGTGCTCTCTGAGCTCCCCCTCCGCATGCACTGTGCCAGGGAACTCAGCTGCGAAGATGAATTTCATATTGATTTCTATAGCTCTGCTGAAATTCTTTATTAGGGAGCTGAGTGGCACACGGGGATGGAAAACTGCAAGGATGGCTTGAACTGCTGAAGGGTTTTCTGAAAATCCAGGAGAAAATGGAAAAGCCAGAGGAGGAGGAGGAGAAGGACAATACTCTGCTCTAAAAGGGACAAATGGGGAGATAAAGAGTTTTGCAGGCTACATGTTTCTTCTTTCTTCTGAAGGGAAAGTATACCCAAATTCACATCTTCCTCCAGAACCTTTTGATGAAATAGCAAATTTTGAATTGAATGACTGCTTTAAAAGATGTCCAGTCAACTCTATTCTGCTTTACCACGACTGTTTTATCTGTGAACACAGACCAAGGACTTTCTTTCCATTTCCTTTTTTTTTTTTTGGGACTAGAAAAGGTCAAACTCATAGTTTGTTTGAACTTCATAGAAGAAGCTGTATTGAACTTAGATGTCACTGGGGTGGAGGAAGCAGCAAGACGTGGCTCAGGGGCTGGATGGGTGAAGGGCTGGGAAAGAGCACAATTCAGCCCTCAAGGCAGGGCCAGGACTCGATGACCCTTGTGGGTCCCTTCCAGCTCAGGATATTCCATGATTCTATGGTTCTTTAAGCAGAATACCAGTGATGCCAGAAAACTTAATCCTTTCCTTGCAAAGGGTCGACTTTGCCCCCTAAGGGTTTCTCCCCTGCCCACCCTCCCAGCTCCCAGTGCCTCCTGCAGTGCAGCTCATCTCTCTTTGAGCAGAGGCTGCCTGCACGCTGCCAGCTGGCAGGAATTCCCTTTGACAGCCCAAATCTGTCAGCAGCCAAAAACCTTGAACTCTGGAAGGTATCGTTATAGACATTAAAGAAAAATAAAGGGGCTGTCCTTTCAAAGAATTTATCTCTCAAAAAAAAAAAAAAAGTCACAAGCCTTTTTGCTGTTTAAAAGAAAAATAAAATTTAAAAGTCAGTGGTTTTTATTTTGGTCTGTATAACGCTGTTCTTAAAAATTGCTTTTCAGGGAGGTCTTTGGCCCTCACGCAATGATGGCACCCAGGGCTCTGCCTCAGCACCACTTTGGTTTCTCTGGATGCAGAGCCGGACAAGTCAACAAATCTCTGCTCTTTTTCTCCTCTGATAACTTTGAAGAGTAGGAATGGCCTGTCATGGTTATTTTGTGTCATTGTCAACAAAACAGAGCACTTTTTTTGTGGCTTGCAAAAAGCAAATAACTTAATAATGTCATACCATAATGCAAGAAACCATTTCCTTGACTCTTAAATTAGAGAGGCTTTCCAATATGACCAGTTTCTCACCATCCTTTATGGTTTTCTTTGAATGGAACCCAAAATTCTATTGCTTCCAATTAACAAAAAAAAAAAAAAAAAGAAATATTTGGGGTGGGGGCTGAGATGTCACTGAATGCTTCACATTTTTTTTCTCTTTTTGGAGCGGGAGGAGGCAAATACAACTTTCCAAATTCTCCTCCAAAACATTTGGTCAAAGGTTTCCCCCAGTCCTGAGCAGCAATGCTCAGGAACCCCTGGCTGGGAAAGCAATACCATGAGCTTCACTGCTGCCTTCCAATGCCTCCATCCTCTCCATTCCCTCCATCCCCTCCCTCTTTTTCCCAGAGAGCTGTGGGGAAATGCTGCTGCTTCTTGGCAGTCACAGGCACGCACACCACAGGAACCTCTGTGCCCACCGAACCTGCTCTCAGATAAGCAAGAAATACACATTAATCTAATTATAAGCCTCCTGTAGGAGCAAATATTTAGCTAATGAAATCAAGGTAAGGGGAAAAAAAAGAGCTTGCTTAAAATAGAGCTGACCAGACTTTATACAAATGACATCCTTCCCAAAAGCAATGTCATTCTCTGAGTTCCTGGAGATGTTGTGTCCCCAGCACGGCACCTGTGGCTGGCCAGCTGGAGACAGAGCATGATGGACATCAACACCCTCATGCTCACAGAGCAGGACCAAGCAGGCCCACGTGCCAGAGGGGACATCTGGGAAGCACAAACCTTTCCCAGGCTGCCAGAGTGCCCCAGCCCCATGAGCAGGGTCAGATGGGGTTTGTCCCAGTGCTCAGCCCCCAAGCATCACCCAGAGGTGCCAGCACCTCTCCTGGGCTTGTCGCTGCTGGGCTGTGCTGCCTCAACTCATTAAACATGAAGATTTCTCTGGGTATTTCATGTTTTTCTGCAGCTCCAAATCACACCTCAGTGAGGATTAAAAGAGCCGTTGCTCAGCCACAACCCCTGCAGGAGCAGTTCCCTGCATCCCTCACAGACCCCAGGCAACAAAGGAGAGGGTCTGTCCATAGGGAAAGCAAGAGCAAAGCCTTTCTTACAGAACTGGCCTTAACTGCACACTAAATTTGGGTTAATTATGAACACATGCTCCAAGATAAAACTTGAAGGAAGAGCTGAGCATCAAATACACAATGAATCTAATTAACGTGAACACAGCTAATTAGATTTGAATCTGTTCACAATATTGCATATGTGCTTGAAACTGCTGGCTTTATGGGAGTAATTAAAAAAGTTAAGTAGGGTTGGATTCACAAATCCAGTGGCTCCAATGACTTCCTTTTAAGCATGTGGTCTTTCCCATACACTGTTGTTTTATTTTATTTCTCGAAGAAACTGTTATTTGTGGATCATTTGTTCCCCCAGAATTTGACAGATCTGAGTTCCCGGAGCTGCTGCTGCCTCTCGTGTACAGGGAGATAGGGATCTGCAGGAGGAGCCATTTGGCACATCCATTTAGGGGAAAAAATGTCTCCTGCCTGGGAAATTGCCTGCAGAGCAGCAAGGGAAGGAGCCCAGCAGCTGTTTGGCCAGACAGCTTGGGATGGTCAGATCCAAGCTTGGCTCCCAGGGGCTTCCAATGGTTAGGAATGATGGAGCACAGGGCAGATCCTGTCCTTGAGCCTAGCACACTCTGTAAGATGGATCACAGCTGCTGAGCACGTCTGGGCAGCACTGGGAGGCAGTGGAAGCGCCCCATGGCCAGCCCAAGTGATGGGAATTGGCATAGGGGATATAAGGCAGCTCCAGGCTCATGGGGATATTTCAGTGGTCAGTTTTGCACTGCAGATGTAGCACGGACTCTCAGGAAGAATTAGAAGCTGCTGTAAGGTCCTCACACCAGCTTTGGGAGGCTACAGGAGGAGAATATGGTGAATTTATGGCTGAAAAGATGCTGTTTTGCTACTTCCAGTGATATCTGAAATGGTGAGCACCTGTGGGTTAAGCAGCCTGCTGGAACAGCCACTCTCCCTGGGAGGGAGCAACCAAGGGATGAAGCCTCTTGGAGCTCCACTGGGCTGAGGTGAGGAGGCTCCTGGAGCAGGGCTGTGTGAGATAGCCAGCAAATTCAGCTAGCCCAGCCCAAAGCCCAGTGCAGCTCCTGGGGTCCCTTGCAGTCTGCTGGCTAGTGATGGGGAGGGTCTCTGTACACAGGGGAAGTACATGTGTTAAATAAGATTTATCACATACCTTGGAGAGGCTTTAGCCCCCTAATGAAATTGGACTAGCCTGAGTCATTAAAGTTGTTTCTTTGACAATTGTTTCTGGTTTTTTTACAGCAATTCTAAAGGTGAGGGTTTTTTTTAGGGAATTGTTCTTTTGGTCGGCGTTTCATGCTTCTTACTCCCGCTGCTGCTTTTCACTGTCACATAAAGACCGGTCTGGTTAAGGCTCCTGACAGTCTCTTTATAGCTGGAAATTCACTGCAGCTGATGCTGTTGGTTAAAGGTTGCCCTTGTGATCCCATCCTCTGATCAGTGGATCCAGCCTGGACCAAAAACCCTGCATACGTTCTGCACAGCATGCACAGCCCCTGATCTGCAGTCCATGCCCCATTCCTGCTGCTTCAGGAGCCTTCTGCCTGCTTCTGAGGCCTGGTTTTGTTGTGTTGTACCTGTGGGCAAAATGGGATTTTTGTTCACTCTCAGTGTTTACAAAGCAGAGGAAATGAACAGGGTGGGGGGGACGCAATGGAAACTTGCCTGGGAATTTTGGGCACCAGCACATCCAGAAGAGGCAGTTGGCTTTACTTAATTAAAATGATCCTTGTGCTGAAATACCTAATTAGATTCAGGCACCTGTAGCCAGACAACCACAGCATTATGCATTGGCTTTCGTGGCAGCGATGTCGCTGCTGCCCTCGGCGGCTCCCGCCTGGCACGGTGTCAGATGGATGCTCTGCTTCACTGGGCTGCTGCATGTGCTGGGCCCTTCTCAGGGGCAGCCCTGCAGAGCAATTTTCCAGCAGGGAAAAAAATTAACTTGACCTTTTGCTTGCACCTTTCAGCCAAAGTGCTCATGGGTTTAGTTGATCAAGAAATGTCTTCTGTCACCACCCTGGTAGCAGTCACCCAGTGGCCACTGAGACAGCCATGAGTTTCAGGGAAACTGGGGTTTTAGGACTCCCAGCCCCAAGATCAGAAGGTAAAAAGGTTGGGTTCTTGGGGTATGTGTCTTGTTGGGAATGCTTAGCTCATGCAAACATTTCCAGGATGCAAGGAGCTGGAGCAGGCAGTGGTGTGGGTGCTGGGCCAGTCGTGCATGGTCCTGGGGATGGACAGCGGTCTGCAGTGGCCATGTGGCTACATGCAAAGCCTTGGGTTTGTGTCACCACCTGCCACCACGGTGCAGAGCTTCCTCGGGTTCTGGCAGCAGATCCCAGGGCCTGCCAGCTGCAGCAGTGCCTGCCTGTGCATCCTGTCCTTGCACACAGACCCTCACAGCGTCCTGCGTGGCGTCCTGCAGACCCTCCAGACCTGTCCCAAGCTGGGAGAGGGGTCTCCAGGGCTTGGCTGCAGTGGCTCAGCCAGCTCTGTCAGGCCATGTGTGTGGGAGCTGGCTGGAGTCAAGACCAGGAGATTGCCAAGTGCTGACGGGCAGCTTTATCTTACAATTGATCTGGAGGCGGAGGGAGCTGGGACTTCATGAAGCTGGCCGTGGATTTAGACAGGTGAGGATTGCTGTGCTCCCTTAATGGGCATGAATCACCAGCGATGGCTTCCCATTCCTGACTGCTGGAATGCAAAGGGCACCCCTGCGGCCCCATGAGCCCCTCACGAGGTGCCATAAGGTTATGATGCAGATTTTGGGGCAGCCACGCTGCTGCAAGGGGGACATCCCCACCTCCGGGGATGCTGCACAGAGAGCAGCAACCAGGGCACAATTTTGGGTGCCGGGAAGGAGTGAAACCCCTGAGCTGCTGGAACAATTTCATGAGTCACCGCGTCCTGAATTTCACTCCAGCCCACCCATCTGTCATGACTTGGCTGCAAGACAGAGCCGTGAATGAGTGATCTTCCCACACAGAGCAGAGCAGAAACAGACGGGAATCCGCCCCGTATTTCCAAAGTGGAGGTTTTGATTACCACGGAGCACAATAACTGACAAGCGCCTTGTGGAGTAATTATTGTTGTGAAAGTAAAACCACCGCCGCTCGCCTTCGCACGTGCTCCGAGCGCTGCTTTGGCAGCACAAGGAGCAGCTCCAAAAGGGGGATGCCCTACCCACAGCGTGGCAAAGAATGCCTTTGGGGAGGAGGAACATGGGGCTAACGGGGAAAAAAGGGAAACGCGGCCACGGAGCGGTGGAGCCTTTGTCTCCGCAGGGCATGCGAGCTCCTCCGGGAACGCGGCCAGGACGTGGCAGGGCTCCAGCAAGAGATCCTGTAGATCATTGTAATGTGGCTGTGTCTTACAACTGCACAGCGTGTGCAAGAAAGGGATGCTCAGATCAGCTGAGCTTTGTCCTTCCCGAGATTGGGAGTTGATCTATCTCCCTGCTGGAAGCCCTCTGACAGCGCGGCGATGCTCACAAGCCCCGATGCTGGCAGCAGAGCACGGGGAGGCTGCAGGAGATGGGCGTGTGGTTTGCTCCTCGTGTCCAGCCCTTTCCCTCCTGTCAACTGCGCAAATTGGAGTTATTGCCACAGTATTACCTGGTCTTCTCGGAGCCAAAAGCACATCAGTACTTATTTTGTTTAATTTACGCTTAGTTTCCTGCACAGAGCTTCTTGCAGTTCTATCCCCAAAAATATGTTCGGAGGAAAAGGTCAGCTCTTCAGGGCCCAGCACTCTATAAAGCCCATAGTAAGGGAATATAACATAGCAGATAGAGCAAAATTGGTTTCTCTGTTACTGAAAACCCCTCAGGTCACTGGCTTGTTTGCCAGGCTCTGAGTAAATCATTTCTCTCCATTTCAACTGTTTCCCAAAGTACTACCCACGGGGTGCCCAGCACCTCCACTGCCCGTCTCGGAGCTGCAGGGTGCAAAACCTTGCTCCCAAGTCTGACAGTGGGATATAACTGGGTTTGAAAATTATATTTGAGCCTCCTTGCTCACAAAGGCTTTGCTAGGGGCAAAGTGGTATTTTGGTGGGGGAGAAAATCCTCTTCATTATTTGGTGAACAGCTCACTCACTTGCTGTTACTGCTTGGGTAGTACCAGGCAATTTTGGAACCAGTCCTTGTCCAAAGTCCATTTCATTTCAGAGCAAATCAAACTCTGGCTGTTTTCTTCCAATTGTGTTTCTGGCTCGTGAGGAGCAGAGGCATTTCCAAACAGAGAACTTTCCCTTGAATGCTAATGAAAACAGGGTTTTTCAGTGAACCTTCCCAGCAGGTTCAATGTACTGGGCTTTCTGAAAGAGGGTGGGGGAGAGATTATTCTTTTCCTCTCCGAGTTTTGGTATCCTTTTCAAACCAGCAGTGGGTAGGATGGCTCCCAGCTCCCTGATGTTTCCGCACAGAGTGCTGAGACACCCAAGGGCACCTTTTCTTTCCCAGGGAAAGGAAGTTGGTCCATCCTCTAGTGACTGCGAACTGGGGAGGGATGCACAGGGAAGCTGACATGAACCTGCATGATTGGGGAAAAAACTGGCTGTCAGGCTGACTCCTGTCTCCTGAGAGTCTGGGTGAAACCTTGAACTTGTATTCAGGAAGCATCCAAACACGGATGTGTTATCAGCCAACTTCCCTCCCTAAACTCATTTGCTGAAATTAATTTCAAGGAGCATTCTGGAGAGAAAAAAATTCTTACTGTTTCAGTGACCAGAGATGTGCCTGAAAAAAAAAAATCCTTATTTCACATTGAATGGAGCACTTGATTCAACTCATAAGCAAACACATTGGTAAGTACTGCAGAACAAACCCATTCTCATTTAAATTTAGCTTGATTTCTAAATGAAACATTTCTAATAGATCACTGGAGCCTTTTGGGATTGTTTCTATTTAACATTATGACTTAGCAACTCTCACATTTGGTGAAAGGAAAAACACTTTGCCAAATGCACAGTCATTTAGGCGAGCCTAAAATGGTGAACAGCCTCTCAACAGATGGCCATGTTTTCTGAGCCTTGTTTGGGGCCCACTGACACTGAGGTTGAGCTGTTGTCCTGCGTGCTTCCTCCAAGCATGGAAAAGTCCCAGGCCTTTCTCTCCATCCATGTGGGGCTGGGTGATGTTTCGGCAAGACGTGCAGGCAGGGGACCAGTCATGATGGGGAGGGCTTCAAACCTCTTCCCCATTTCTCCCCCTGCCTCCCACACCCATAAATTATTCACTTCATTGCAGAGATCTCATGAATTATTGATCTCAAATTTGGTGTCTCCTAGCAACATGTTTACTTATTCCATTGCCATCCTTGTCCAGTCTCTTGGACACAGGGATGTCTCTGGCTCCCCTCGTTCCCCCTGCCCGGAGCCAGGTGTCACAATGTGGCTGAGCCCTCATCTCTGGCTCTGTGGGGGACATCGGAAGAGTTTGCCTGAAGCTCTGAAGTTAAACTCTCTTCCGAGGGCAAAACCTGTGGGCTTTGTGCCATCCCAGGAAGAGTCAGTGCTGCACTCCACAGGGGATGCTCCTGTCTGTCTCAATCTGGATCAGCTGCTCCAAAGCTGCTCCCAGAGCCCAGGTCACTGTGTTTGAATCTGGAAGTCGCCTCTAGGAGTTTCCTGCCTGAAGAAAAACAAGCCAGCAGGGATGAACTTTTTCAAATAATGTAGCTGGAAAGGAAGAGACCCCACAATCACCTCTGTCTTGCAGCAAACTCTTTTGTTTGGTCGCTTCCCTGGGAAAGCAGAAGAGAAGGAGCTTTGCAGCATCTCTCAGCCATAGACTCCCCCAGAATCTCCATCCCTGCAGCCTGCATGGTAATTGCTGAAAACCTCCCTGCAGCTGGATCAGTGTGCAGCTGGGCAGAAGCTGGACCCATCTCTGACAGCTCTTGGGAGCTGCCCTCTCCATCCAGCTGCGTGGGGGCCCCAGCAGAAGCAGGGTGAGCACTGCAGGATGGAGCTAGACTTCCCTGCTCAGTACAGTGCCTGGTTAGGCAGCTCCTTGGCACATTTTTCCCGTGTTCAGATGAGTGGGAGCCAAGTGCTGAGTTTGTTGGGACATCCCTGTGCTGCACAGAGCCAGTGGCCACTGAGCAAGGGCAACCTTGTGTCCCAGTCCACTGGGATTTGATCCATTGATCCTTTAGAGCGCCCCTCTGAGCTTCCCTGTGCTTGAAGTTGAGCTTGGTTTTGGGGCTGGCATGGGTTTGGAGGGTGAACTTGCAGCAAAGCTTTCCTCCCAGCTCCTGCTGGAGCAATCCCACACTTTGCAGGTGCCTGACTGAATCCCCAGTGCCCGTATTAAGAAGGGGCTGATGCAGCCCCATGCTACAATCTCCTCTAAAATGCCACCTTCTTTCCCTATGTTTCATGCATAATTCAGAGGTTCCTCTAAAAATAAAGTTCCTCAGGCAGCCTCTGAAGCCTGAGTAATTTGCCTCCCCGATCACGGGAGAGGTGAAGAGCTCTGCTCTCCCTCGGGGCTGCTTGTTGGAGGTCTGGCCGAGGTCCCAGCCGTGCGCTCGCTGCTGGTGCAGCTCAGGGAGCAGAAACCTGCCTGGCACAGGGCGAGATCAAAGGCTCACAGTGAGAGAGCATCACTGGGCTCTGCGTTTCTCTTACTGCGGGGACAGCCCATGACAAACATCCACTGATCTTTTTCTATTTTTTATGTTTTCCCTGGCTGTGTTGTCTCACCCGTGACCTGCAGTGACAGTGACGCCGTGGGGGTTTCAGAGGACCGTGTCATGCAGAGCAAGAATAGCAGAGGTTGTTTGTTAACAAGACAACAGCAACGAGATGACTGCACTGGGCTGTTACTTACATGTGTATACACAATTACCTGCTACCAAATCGAGGGCTGTGCAGGGTGGAATACAGGATGTCTGCCCATGGGAATGTGTTTTGAGTGTGCCACATCACCCCCAACACAAGGTTTAATAGCCCTAGGTCAGATTTAATAAAAAAGGACAATCTCAGCTTTCCTCCGATGCCTCCAGCTCCTCTGAGATACCTTGATGTTGTTCTGCTTTACTGAATCCAGGTATGCACCTAAGTCCTACTATCCAACCAGTGTTCGCCTTTTTTCATATTTAGTGACTCTCAGTATAATATTAGAAAGGGCAGAGTTGGAAAACTGTTCCCTCTTGTTTGTTTTTTTTAGTGTGCTGGCAACCCACAGGTTATTGCTAGAAATGCTTTTCTGATCAATGGACTGATAAAGACCTTCCTTATGCTGTCAATTATGCCAATTATGTTTCCCTCTGCCTAGGACAAGATCCCTGCCAGTTTTCCTGCAAATCTGCAGCACGGGCAGGCATTTCCATGGGTGGGAGTGACAGGCGGGCAGCAGAGTGGATCCCAGTTCTTCCTTTGGTTAATGGCCTTGGTAGCAAATCCCAGGAAAAGCAGAGCACGATCAAAGCAGCTCAGCGACTCTGCTGTTTGGCCCTGGCTCTTTCCAGGGCTCTCTGAGGCTCACTCATGCTAGAAAGTGCCCTGGGCAGCCAGGAATTGGTGGATTCCTCAGGAATAAGAAAACGATGGGCAGTAGACAGAGTCCCTTTGCATTTTCTGGTGGTCTGTTAGTCATTTCCTGATTTCCCAAAATAGCAGGCAAAAGAAATAGTCCTTTTGCATGACAATAATAAATAGGTCTGGAGTGACTCTGTGCTCTGCTTGGGCAGGGTTACAACCCTGAGATCCTCTGAATAAAGCCTTCCACTGCATGTGCCAGCATGGTCCCAAGGGCCAGCCCAGGAGTCTGCGCTGGTAAGGGAAGGAAGACCAGGACAAATCCCTGCAGACTGGGCTTTCTTACTCCTTTCCCCGTGGTGGGTACTGAAACAGTGGGCCTCAGCATCACAGAGTGCAGGGAGTACTGAACATCTTCCTGGCTTTGGAAATTCCTAGGCACGGAATTGAAAAGAGCCCTGTCCCAGATGGTAATGATGCTTTAAGGATTTTTAGCTTCTATTTTTCATTTATCTGTAGTTTTGATGTATAGCTCTAGGCTCCATATGAAGTGCTAAAAACCTCTGTTCCCAGCATTTTAGACAAAACAATTCCTCTCAGCTGGAAAATCCAAGGACACTTTGCTGCCTCAGAGCCCCAAAATATGTAACCAACAGAGAACTGGGGGGAGCAGGCTTGAGGGGGTTGACATCATCACCTGAAGGTGTAATTGGAGAATTGAGGCCCGATATGTTAATGGACAGAACTTATAAAATGTAAAGAACACATGACTCATGGTCCATTTTGGGTGTAGCTTCTCGAGTAGGCTTTGTCTGCCCAAAATGTACCTTAAAAGCCTTTAATAAATTTATCTGCTTTTTATTCTCCTAACTTTGTCTAGCCTCTGTTCTAGGTAAGCCCTGTTCAGGCCTCAGTTATACACCTCCTCTGGACTCCTCCACAGGAATATTTGCAGTACTCTGGGACAGGCAGGTGTGTGGTGATGCTTCTGTTGCAGGCTGACAGGTCAGGGCACTGCAGATGAGGAGCAGCTGGGCACTCTGTAGACAATGGCTCTGAATTTAAAATATTGTTTGCAGACTACAGCTGTTGGTGTGGGACTTCTCCTTCTGACACTTTCGGAGCTGACCTCATCTCATTTTTCCTGTTTTACTCTGATCTAAGCTCCCTGGGAGACTGCAGGGTGAGCCTGGGTCTTGCTGGAGGTCAGGGGTCTCCTTGCTCAGCCTGAGCATGGGGCTGCAGCCCCACAGCTGTGACTTCAGGGAGGCTGGGAAGCGGCTGAGATATATCTCACTGGACAGGAAATCAATATCTGGTTTTAAGATACTTTTCTATTGCTGTTGATTGCTTTATATTACATTAAGAGCCCTTCAGGGCTCTCTGTCTTGGAACCAGGGCTCTTTTAATATCTTTATCAATGACAGAGACAGTGAGACTGGGCGCACCTTAGTGAGTTTGCAGATGACACAAAGCCAAGCAGTACATGACTCAACAGAAGGAAGGGATGCCACCCAGGGGACCTGGAGAAGCTCGAGAAGAGGGACACGAGACACTGAGGTGTGGGAGTGTGTCCAGCAAAGGGTAACAAAGCTGGGGAAGGGTCTGGGGCACAAGTCTGAAGAGGAGTGACTGAGGGGTTATTTAGGCTGGAGAAAAGGAGGGTCAGAGGGAATCTTATCACTCGCTACAAATTCTTGAAAGGACGTTGCAGCCAAGTGAGGGTAGGGCTCTTCTCCCGGGCAATAAGTGACAGGACAAAAGGAAATGGCCTTTTATTTGCAACAGAGGATGTTTAGACTGGGTATTACAGAAACTTTCTTTACTTCAAGCATTGGAAACAGGCTGCCTAGGGAAGCAGGAACTCTTCCTCATCCCCTGACCTTCTCTGTTAGCCAAAATAAAGCTTTTTGCTTTGCAGCTATTGGTTTCAGAACGGAAAACATGTGTAATTGAATTGGAGACAGCTGCTGGGATTAGCAGAGCCCGAAAGAGTTACTGCAAGATCCCCACAGCTGCGTGCACTTAACTGTGCTCCTAATCACAGAGCAGGCAGCACCTTCATTACTTTCATTGGCATGGCCATGGACGAAAAGATCAGATAGCAGAGCTGTAACACAGGAAAACGGAGGAGGTAGAAGGTGGAGATGTGCAAATTCAGCTGCGCCATCTGGTAGATGAAGATATTGAAGGAACATCCCTACATCCTTGGATGGTGCCAGGGTGGCCAGCGCTCCAAGTTTCTCCTTTTCCAGTGTCAGAAGGCACAAACCTTGTTGGGCTCCAGCATGGATTGAAGGGGCTGAAAACCAGAGAAGTTCCCAGTCCTTCCTGGGCCAGATAAGGAGGCAAATCCCTTGGCTGTAGAGTAAAGAGCCAAAAGCTGCTGTCCTTGGAGTGCTGGGATATGAGACAGCAGATTTTTTCCCTTTTTAATCTAAGCAATGCAGGCACCTGAAGGGGATGGCAGAGCACAAGTGCCTTGCTCAGATGCCAGGGGGCTGTGCAAGCAGGAAGACTGTGGGACCCTTGAGGGCTCTTTTATCTCAGGAACAGCAGGATTTACCTTTTGCTGTATCTTTCCATGTAATTACTGAGCACTTCTGGCTGAGGCACTGAGTGTGGCACTCGGAGGATCCCTCTCCCAGGCAGCAGGGAAGGCAGCAGCTCTCCTATACCTTTGAAGGGATGGGCAGCAAGGGCTAAATGTGAAAGCACGGCTGAGCTTCCACATGAGGGAGGAAAGAGCCTGTGCAGGCTCAGATCTCCACAGGCCATCAGCCCCCCACAGCCAGGAGGGGAAGGCAAATTGTGGCTCACACGAGCTCCGGACTGTGTCTCTGTGCTCCTCCAGCAAGGCACACCAAGGGCCAGACCCGCACCTGACTCTGGTTCACACGTTTTTCTTCCTGTGAAAGTGGCCAGCTGAGAATCACACTGTGGAATAGGTGCGAAACAGGAGATTTCGGGGACACCGACAGCCCCTCCCCATGTGTGTGGGGTGAGAAGAAGGTCATTTGTGCAAGGCCAGTTCCCTGCAGAGCGTTTTCAGCAGGGTTGGTAGGAAGCTCTCCCTTTTGCTCAGAGACTCCTTGGGGGCTCTTTGGAGATGCAGACAAAGACATCCCCTGTCTCAGAGAGCATCTCTCTGCTCCAGTGGGAACGTGCAGCGCATCAGAACAGCCTGCCCCTGCCACTGCACCCCTCTGCTGTGCTGCCCCTGCAGGATGAGCCCCAGGGCCCCGGTGTTCTCCCCATCCCTGTGCCCCTCAGCCCTGGACATGCTCACTGACCCAGTGCTGGGCAGGCAGCGCTCCTGGAGGGGCTGTGTCAGACCCCAGCTGGGTGGCAACCAAATAGGCTTGTTTGGCCACTGGTGAGGGCCTCTGGGAACAGGACCTTCCTTGCCTTCCACTTGTTGCACAGTAGTTTGTGGTTGCACTGGTGCTTGATGCTGCTGGTGACAAAACGGCTCCGGATCTGCAGCATTCCCATATCTGTCCCTTTGCAGTACTTCATAAATTTAGGTTGGGAATATTTTTTTTAACAGCATGGCCCATTTAGCACATTGGAATGTCTCCTGCTGAAGTGACAGGTTTAACATTTCCCTTTAACCAGTACAGATTGTGCCACCCCTGGGTAATGTGTGAACAAATCACATTGTTAGCACTGTGCAATAAACCACTTTTATCTCGTGCTGGGAGAAGCCACAGAAGCCTCACCGACACCACAGCGGCTCTGAAAGCTGGGGGGCAGACGTGAAACCAGCTGATATTTTCTGCCCAGCACTGTGCACAAAGGCTGAGCCTTCAGGAGGGAGCTGGTGCTTCCTGAAATGGGGGAGGAAATGTCACAGCTCCCAGGGGTGCTGTAGAAATGATCTTAGCATCACCCAAGAGTGGGGCAACTGGCAGAGGCCAAACTTCCCTTTTGCCTGGTAGCAACGGTGAACACCAAATTCTTTGGTGCTGGCAGCCCTGCCAACCCCATGCTGCATCCCCACAGGCTGAAGACATCCTAATCTGCAGTTCTCAGTCAAAGTCACCATTTGATGTTCCTTTCAAGTCCTGGCGGTGAGGAAATGGGACAAGGCACCTCACCAGAGAGTCTGTGGTAGGTCTTTGGGACAGAGGACCCCAAAGGAAGCTTGGCATGATATACTTATTATTCCCATAAAAGTGAATTCGTCAGGGTTTTTTGCCAGATGGCTCCTTTGATGCAGACCTGTTTATTCACTGAGGTGATCAGATCTTTCCCAAACACTGGTGAAAAAAATAAGCAGTGCAGCAGCACTAATGCCAGACATATCAGTTTGCACTGACCCTAAAAGCCACAGGGTGAATTTGCTGTTTAAGAAGAGGTTTCTAATGTACTTTGCATGCTTTACAATCATTAATGGCTTAATGAGCTAGGCTAATAATGAGTTTTGGGTTGCATATAGGCTTCCATACAGATGGTTAGCATCCTCTATGGGACTGAAAACATTTCCCTTTCCTTTGAGGCAAGCTGGGAAAAGGAGGCGATACACAGCTGCTGAAGTAAGTTGGAGATGTGATGCTGTGTCAGCAGCACTGGTGAGTACCTGGTTGTCTGAGCAGGAGAGCTCTGCAGGTGATGGACCCCAGAAAAGTGGGCTGAGGCTGATCCAGGGAGACACAAAGGGAGGGTGCTACCTGCCTTTTGGGAGGGAGAGGGAGAAAGAAATGGGTGTGAGGGCCAGCAAGAGAATAAATGCAGGAGACAGAGCCTGGCACAGGGTGGCTGGGGAGAGGAGCTGTGGTGGCTTCAGCTCCTGCTGAAAGACCCCTTGGATAAAGCTGCGTGCTCTGCACCGAGGCTGTTCCTGGAGTGTTTAACCATTGACATCCTTGCACAGCTGGGCCCAGGCTGTGACCCAGATCCAGGCAGGTTGGTGACCCAGCAGCCTGTGCTGTCCTGTCCCTGCCATGGCCCTTCTGAGGGGACTCTGTGAGCCCTGTCCCTGCAGAGCCTGGAGCTCCTTGCTCTGGCTCTCTGCCCTGGGATGCTCAGCACTGTTCTCATCCCAGGAAGGACTTCGCTGGTGTCTCTGCCTAAAAGCACAGGACATCACTTCCAGGTCTGCTGCCTGCATGATTTTTCCCTCATTAAGTGAAAGAGAGGAGGAACTGGTGCACTGTAATGATTTTCCTCTCCTCACGTTTGGCTGCTCATTGATACTGGCTCAAACACAAGGAATCACATCAATAAGGAGCAGCAGTCACAGGCAGACTCTCAGGAAAGCCTTTCATGTCCAAACCAGGCCTGGCTGCATGGCTGCAAGGCTCAGACAAAAGTAAAACCACCCATTCTGCCCCGGACACACAAGGAAAAAGAGCAGCATTAGAAAGCTGGAGTGTAGTGGAGTGAGTTCAGTGGAGGCCAGCAAGATTTTGAGGTGGACTGAGAACAGGTGAGGAGAGGCCAAGAGCACTAGAAGGTTTGGGGGATGTTACTGCTGGCTGCAGCTACAAAACGGGAGGGTTATTGAGGGAACAGATGAATGCAATACAATGAAATTGAGAGTAAAACTTCCCAAGGAGTAGACCCAAAGGAAATGTAGTGCTTTCCATCATCCCCACATCCCTGTGCTCCTTTTCTCCTGTCCCTCCTGTGCGGGCAGAGCATCTCACAGGTGTTGTTGCTTCTACGCCTCCATTTCTTTTCTCCTGGTGCAATCTCTCCCTCTTTAAATGGCATTCCCAGCAGCCACCAGGTGGGAAAGTGAGTTATGTCTGGCTGGTGAAGCTGCCAGCTGGAGTTATGATGAACTTTACTTACACCATAAATCTTGTGCCCGACCCCTCTCTCAACCACGGCTTGGCTACAACTTCTCTATCGCAAAAAAGAGTCGAAGGGTAGAGGCAGCACTTTGTCCTGGTCAGGAATAAGAAGCTCACAGCTTCCAGCTGGTACTTGGGTGAGCACAGGTTAGCCCTGACCCCCTCTTAGAGGCTTATCCATCTAAAAATATCCCTCTCATGATTCAGCAGGGCATTGATCATGCAGGCTTTTATTAATGATCAAGGACTGTGCTGATCAGCCAGGTAGCAAATACGGCGTAATTCTTCTAAAGTGCTGTGCAGTTGTGGGTGAAGACACTGTCAGGACGCAGAGGAATTATGAGTGCTCGTGAGGCGTTTAATGCTGTGCGCAAATGGACTGGTGAGATCCTTGGACGAGTAAAAAGGAAACAGCTAAGGAGAGATATGGGCTGGTATTGGCACTCACTGATTTGCCTACACACCTAAAAGCACATGGAGGAAAACAGGGAGAGCTCGAAGAAGGGTCATCTCCAAAAGCCACTTGAAGGGGAAAACGTAATGGTTTCAACCCACTTAGTTTGTCCTGAAGATTGAGATGGTTTGAACACAGTTCTGTAAAAATCTGTGTGAGATTGTACTTCCAAGTCTATTTATTTAAAGGCTTGTTTATATACAGGGCTTTTAAAGCAAGCAAAGCCATAAAAAAGATTAAGGACAGGATGCCCTAATGTTTTTTTATGCAGGGAGTGTAATTGACCCTCAGATGTTCCACCACAACTCCAATCAAGCTGTTTCATCATGTGGCTTTTCAAAGACAGATTTTGATGACTCTTCAAAGAGCCAGGGTGTAGCTGGAACGGACTGTCTGGAACAAGAAAATGATGCTCTGGGAGGGTCTGAGCAGCGTCCTGCAGTTGGTCTGTCAGAGCAGGTGCCTTTCCATGGAACAAGATGGATGGCTGGGGGTTGTCCCCACACCCTGCCAAGGATTCATTGCACAACAGCCTCCAACCAGTGCCAGAGAGGAGGACAGGAGGTGGCTGATGGCCCAGGAGAGGCATCAGTTCAGGACAGCCCCCCTTGCACCTGCACACGGAGCCCACCGAGGACACTGGGGAGGACACAGGCTCTGCTTGTCTCCCCCTCGCCTCTTATTCCCTTTATTTTTCCCTGCCTTGTTGCTGGGTAACTCTGTTTGCCCAGCATGGAAGGACTCTGTTTTCAGAAGAATTTCAAAACCAAAGCCTTTCTTCTTCAAACATAAGAAATGATTAATCAGAAACTTTGCTTGGTCTTTTGGTTTAGATTTTTTTATGCAACTACAGGCAGGAGGAAAAAAGAAACAAAACCAAAGAAGGAACAGGCTTAAAAACTTTTGAATACAAACATGAACAGATCTGTTTGTTGCTTTTGGCTAAGCTCATCTTTAAATCTGACTTTGAGGTTTCAAGGCTATCATAGGTGTGGTAGCACTTGAGACAAGCAGAGAGTGAACACTTGATGTGGCATTAAAGGGGAGAATCCTTCCCCTGACCAAGCCAGGTTTCCCCGTTTTCAGACCATGGGCTGGTTTTTCCCTCAAGCACAACCCTCTTCTGCTGCTCCTCCTGCATCATTTGCAAACTCCCAGAGGTTTCTCTTTGTTAAGCATCAAGTCCTCCACAAAGCCAGGGAAAGCTTCCATTTCTTTCTTCTTTCACAGCACAGAGGCTGCTCATGGGTCCTCCTGCAGGCTTAAAATTAGCTTGAAAAATGTCCATCAAACCAGACCTCCCAGTGCTTTCTTTGAGAGCAGGTCACCTCTCTGCAGGGATGGTTGTGGCAGCCAGCAGCGCCTCAGCCTCGCACGCCGCCTTCAGGGACCTGGGCTTCCCCTGGCAGATTTTTCTTTACCCCGTGCAGATCAGATTAAACTGCTATCTCCATCTAAAATGCAATGGATTTCTCTTCTGCCTGCCACAGCCCACGTCAGAAGCAGATATTATATCACAACACAGCCTGTGAAACGCTAATCAGACACCTAACGGGAAATGTTTAGAATAATGAGCTGAAGAAAGCTGTGAAAATCATTCCCTGTGGCAAAGGGGAAGCTGGAGGGAAGATAGTTTGCTGCAGTCCAGGAAAGTGCTCTGAATTTCTCAAAAAGAGAGATGTGAAGCAGCCCTTAACCTATCTTCTGAATATTACTTAGCACACACTAAATCAGGTAAAATGGGCATGACAGGATTTTTCATAAGGCAGCGGGTCACTGCCTGGCTTATATTGGGGTGTATAAATAAGAGTGTGTAGGGAAGAGTCTATAAATAACAGCGAAGAACTCAGAAGTTGCAGGGATGCCGCTCTGAACCTTAACCCACAGCAACATCTCAATGTCCAGGTGATTGCCCCAAGCTTCGGGGCACATCCTCCTCCTCATCTTCACCCTCTGCTCCTTCTGCCTTGGAGCTGCTCCCTGCCCAACCTGCCCTCCCACCACCAGGCACTGCCGTGGCGCCCAGGATCCAGAGCAGGGCTCATCAAGGAGCCGCCTGTTGAGGGATGCAGCCTCCTTGATCTCATGCAAACTGCTGAGAAATGCATAATGTATGGGTTTAGACACAGCTGCTTCTTCCCCAGGACTTTTTAAAGCCTCTCCTTGGCTGTCTGGGACCTTGGGTCAGCTCAGGCATGGCTGGATTTGCTGGCTTACACCAGCTGCAGGGAAGTGTTTTCCTTGATGTTCATAGGAGTCCTTGCTTTTTCCCACCCACATGCTGCTCGGGCTTCGTCTTCTGCCTCCAAGGCCAAGCAGAACAGGATTGCACTCAGAAAATGTGTGTGATTTATTGCACCTCCCTGCAGGGAGGGAAGAACCGAAGGGAAGCGTGATTGACATCGGTGTACATAACTCACAAAATTGTTTCATCTTGGTGCTGATATTAGCAGCTCTCTGGTCCCAAATTCTTCTCTCCATGGGATGGCTTCTCCATGCCTGGACTGCAACCAGCTCCACCAAATAAATGCTTAAAGTTTGAGTGAAATGAGAGGCAACTTTTTCCTCAATACCTCATGCTTCAAAGTGCTGGGTTTGATCCCTGCCAGTGGGGGAACGGCAGGGGCCAGGTGAGCCAGCATTCCCCCTCCATCCTCCCTGCTCTCCTGGCCAGACAGGGATTTAAATCCCAGTTCCTTTGGGATTTGCTCCTTTGAGCAACTGCCCTGGCTTTTTGCTGCCGCACAATCATGCTTGATTAGTTCCTGGAAATACAGGGCATTATTTCCATTGCAATTTATTACAGTCACTGAGACATAAACTCAGGAGGAAAGGAACAAGAGGATACTGCAGGTAAAGGTTTTCAGAAGGCAGAGGGAAAAAAGGAAAGAAAATCAAACCCTTGCCATCTAATAGCTCAGAAAAGCTTATTGTAAGGTAGCGGTGTTGAGGAGCCATGCCAGCCTGAAGAGCCATTTGCAAGGCCACTGCTGGGAGGCAATCCTGGAGGAAAGAAATGGCATGGCAGGGCAGAAGAGAGAGGGGCAGGACCAGCAGGGCCTAGCAGTGGGTGTTGTGAAAGGGCTGGCAGGAGGAGAAGAGCTAATTGCACCTGGAGTGGGTTCAGCCACTGCCTTGGCTCTCGTGGGATGCATTGCCCTTTGCACCCCCTTGGAGAGAGTGAGAGAGGAGATGCACTGCTGAATATCGAAAATCAGTGCTGCTGCTGGTATTTAGAGAATTACTGCCAGCCACCATGTGTGACAAAATGGAGAAAAATATGGCAAGAGTTGAAGTTTGCTGCTTGTGGCAGCCTCAGGGTGCCCACCTGGGACCACGTGCCCATCCCAGAAGCAGCATCCCACCTTGGCAGCATCGCTTTTATCGTTGCAGGGATGCCTGCTAGAGCAGCAGGAGCAGTCCTGCAGTGGGAGGAGGAGGCACTTCACTGGTGCTTGGTTAAATTCAAACTGAAACCAGCCTGTGGGTGGTTGCTTGAATCCTTGCCAGTGGGAAAGAAGGTGGAAAAAATAAAATTATTGCTTTGCAAATGACCTTTTTCTCCTGGGTTTATCTAGATTCTCAATGCTGTTCTTGATCAGCCAAAAAAAAAGACAAAATGAAAGGAAAATTCATATAATTAAAATGTGTCTGAAAAAGAAAATATAATGACAGTGTAAATGGTCAACACAATTTATTTTGCAAAGCCAGGAGGTGAATGGACCCTCTGCAGTCCCTGTAAAAACTCCAAAAATGGAGAGCCACCTGAATGAGGGAATCCCAGGAACAGATTGAGCCTATTTTGGCATGCTTTGCGAGTGAGTCTGTGTGAGAGAGAAAAGCTGCTTGGGACATCATGGGAACCTTGTAGCTATGCATTTCCAGCAGACATAGCCTGTGCCATGCTGCCCATCCCACTGGGGGCCAGAGGAGCATTTCCATGCTCCAAATTCCTCTTTTTCATGGGGTCCAGCCAGGCAGGACAAGGGGCTGAACTGTGTTGATTGCTTTGTGCCAACAGATTTATGCAGTGAAAAACCATGGGGGGTTTGCTCAATAATGAGTGCACAGGGAAAAGGAGGGGGGAAAAAAGGGAAAAAAAAAGATATGAATTTAAAATTATTTGTGTGACCGGCAGAGTCAGCCCTCAGCACATCAGGTTTAAGCACAGGGCTCTGTGCTGAAGACCCACGGTCAGGTAATGCATGAAACAGGAGAGGATGTGAGGCTGAAAACTGCTCCAGCCACCAAGAACACCTCTGCAGAGCTGGGACCAGGTCCTAGAAGGGTTGGGTTAAGGGATGGGGCTGAAGACACTGATGTTTTCATGGGATGACCAAAAATGAGCCATGTGGCAACCAAGAAGCTCGAGGGATGTGCAGGTAGCATGAGGCCCTGGCACATCATCCTTCCCTTGCCACAGAGAGCCACAGGGAGAAATGACCATGGAAACAGAGCCAGTGACAAGGGAGAAGGAAGGAGCCAGCAAATGCTACCAATATTCCTCAAAAGTCACAGCTCAGCCCAACTAGAAGTGAAGTAGGAAATGTGATGAGGACGGAGCTGCCAATGGAGCGAGCTCTGTGCTCAGGTGGCCATCAGTGTGTCAGTGACACACCTCAAGTGTCTCTCTCTGACCAGCCCTGGGTGCCAGGAGCCTGGACACGAGGTTCAGCCTGCACAGACAAGGCTGTGTGCTCAGTGCAAGCAGGAAAATCAGGTGGGGTGAGGGATGTGTGCCTGTACTGCTGAGCACGGTGCCCTCTGGCAAGGGGCATCAGAGTCAGGGGGGCAAGGCAGGAATTGCCAGTGGTCTGCGGTGCCCTGGGGCTCGGGGCTCCTGCTGGAGGCAGAAATCCTTTGAGCCATCTCCCTGCAGGGTAGGGGGAGCAGATCTGGGCAGCCCGAGCCTGCCATGGTAGCAGGGCTGGTGGTACGGAGCTGGTATTGGTGGTGAACTGAACGCTGGGCTCCAGCCCCACGGGAGGAGCTGCTCTGCCTCCGAGAAGGTGAGCCTTGGCACGGGGCTCTAGCCAGGCCAGGCCAAGCACCACAGCCAGAAATGCAATCAGAGATGGTCCTGCTCGCAGCAACCTCACCCAGCAGACTCTGCCAAAGGCAACAGGGCTGAGAGGCTTGGAAAGCCCAGGGGGCTGTGGTGCCCAGGCTCACAGGGATGCAGGGGAAGGTAGGCAAGCCCAGGCTGTGGGCAGGGTGATGGCTGGCATCAGCCTGCATGCCCAAAAGTCCCCAGGATGATGCTTCACCAGGTTTTAAGCTTGGCAGGACAGATGGCTCCGCGGCTACAGCCAAAACTCATTTATTCTGAAAGCTGAGCTCAGACCCTCTGTGGATAGCCCAGCCTGCAAATAACATCTCAAGCCCTGTGAAGGCCCAGGCTGATTTACCTGCCTCCTTATGAATTTAGTAACTTAGAGTTAACAGGAGCAAACAGGTTCAAACCATAACCACGGGCATGAGCATGACAGGTCTCTCCTCCCTCCACAGAAGCAGAAGCCTCTTGTGGCTGCAACGCTGCCTGAAATGAGATTTTGTGTGGTTGAAGGGATTTGCATTTGGGGAACAAGCTCAGACCTCCCCAGTGCTGCCCCTCTGGCCCTTGGGAAGCCGGTGGGGAGGCGGTTCCTGTGCAAGCAGCACCCAGAGGATGCCCCATGAGGGCTCAGAGGTGTTCTCTGCCAAATAACAGGACCCTGGAGGCAAGAACACACCAAATAATTCATAGGAAGAAATGAATTATTAAACAGCTTCTCATTATTGCCATCCTAATTACAGACCGTTAATTTCATACCTAAAAGGTGCTGTGATATTCTGCTGAATCATATCTTGCTGGTCACAGATTTCAGGGTCTCTACACGTCTGTAGAGTTGCAAAGTAAAAGCAAAGCTGGGGGAGCCAGGGCAAGCACCTCAGGGGCAATTTCACCCTTCACTCAGCAGTAAAATAAATAATTTAGAAAATCCCTTTCCCCCAAACCCCAGGCAATTTCCAACACCTCAAATCATCCTGCTGTATGCAGGCACAATATATTGTAACAGAAGGAGCGGTTTGGAAAGCAGAGGGTCAGTCTGCTGGACATGGATCTGTTTGTGGGAAGCCAAACCTTGTCCGAAGTGCCTTGTGGTGGGCTGTGCGCTTTGGCAGCTTCCCCAGCATCGGCTGGCATCTCCCAGGAATGCTGCTAATGGGCTCCACGTGGGTCCCTGCTGCCGAGAGGAGAAAGGATCATTCTGGGGAAATGGCAGTTTTGCCTGATTTGTGTGAGTTTCCTTGTGCTTTTACGGCAGCCCATAAAATGGATCATCTGTCTTAAAAGACATGGGCAGGTAATCAGCAGCTCGGCTGAGCTCAGCCTTGTGTCCTGGTGCTGCCTGGGGAGCCTGGCAGCACCCTGGGGGAGGCTCCAAACCATCGGCTCCATCTGGCCCATGTCACCACTGCAATTTTCACCAGCAGACTGAGCTAGCTGGGGACTTTCCGGGAAAAGTGCCTGGGCGGGGGGGAAATGCTCCTTTTTCCTTAGGAGTGCAGGAGACAGCCACAACTCTATTTTCAGCCGAGGTTTCCAAGGCACTTGTTTACCAGCACTGCCAACGGGAGCTGTTATCACATTGGCACTGCTGACAGCTCTGTCTGCAGCCGACTTTCCAGGGGAAGCACCTCAAAAGCGCTGGAGGCAGCGTGGAGGGGGTGCAGCAGCTGCATGCGCTTGAAACCCATTAATCAGTACCTGAGTCAGGTGACAGTGCCCTTTTTATCCTCACTGGGATGAAACCTGTCCCTGCTGACTGATGCCAGGGGGTCCCCTTGGGGTGCTGCCTGCTCTGGGAGCTGGATCCTCACCAGCCATCAGCAGGGTTAGGTGTCAGGGGGTGGCAGTGCTGTGATGATCCCTGCTGAGCATCACCCTCTGAGCCTGTCACATCAGCGAGGTCCAAGCCTGATCTCCTTGCCATGCCTGTGATGTGCAAAATCTCTGGAGCAGCCCTCCTGGAGACTGTGCCGTGCTCTCTGCCGTGTTTCTCTCAGCTAGTCATTAGGTAATTACCTGGGAAGTCAATTGGGCTTGCCTGGATCAATGTATTTACTGCACAGCCATGCTGCTGATTTCTCTCTCCCAGGCCCACGAGCTGTGCAGAGCTGCTCCCAGGCGCTGATACAAGGGGCTGGTGTCCTCAGGATCTGCATCAAGAGACTCTGAGCTGCTCTGGCAGAGCAGCAAGCAGCACCCACCCTCCCTGGGCCCTTTTTCAGGGTCACCTCTGTGTAGGGCTCTTGTCCTGCCTCAGCTGCTGCTGTTTCTGCCTGGACCCCCATCCCATACATCCCGAGTGCTGCTGCCACACCAAGGCACGCTCAGGAGCTGGCGTGGGACATCCAGCCCCGATCTGGCCGGGGTCTCCATCCCTGCAGAGCGGCCATGGACACCCAGAGGAGCGAGGGTACATTTCTCCTGCAAACAGAGACCCACACTGCAGGGACAAGAGGGATCCCAAAGCATATCTGCACTGTGAAGTCCAGCTCAATCCCACTTCAACAGCCCTTGTAGCATGGTGGAGGAGGCAGCTCAGGGAGCATGCTGTGAAGATTCCAGCCTTACGTCAGTCTCCCATCAATTTCCTGGAGTAATGAAGAGGTAATTAAATTTTGCAGTGGAAGGGAAGCTTCTCCAATGGCAAGAGCATATTGTAGCTGCCGAGCTCATCAGGGGAAATGCTAGGCTCCAAATTAAATGCATTTACTGTTTCGTGTACCCTCACTTACAATCGTAATGAATCTGGGAATTAATTGTTTGCCCATTTAAAACAAGTCCCCTCTTGCACTGCGCCGTGCTCCCCTCCTCCCAGCTCTCCGTAATTTGATATTTCAGTTAGAAAACAAATTGACATTCATTGGAAAATCAATCTTTTCATTGTTTAACTCTCATTTCTCGGGGGAATGTGTGGGAATGGAATTACATCCTCTGATATGAACCCTTCCTGAATGCCGAATTGAGGCTGGGGAGCAGGGAGGCTGCCCCCACCCCAGGAGTCACCAGGACCCTGCACTGGCACCATCCGTGGTGCTGCCTAAGGAGGAGCAGTCCATGCCGGAGAAGATGAGCCAGTTGCCTCGGTAATGAGCCCAATAATAGAGTCTGTCATTTATTAGCTGGGATAAAACGGAAAGTGCTTGTTGTGGCGGGGGAGACAGCAACAAAGAGTGTGAAGAACAGCCTGAAGACACACCGCCTTGTATTTATCCCGGCTGGGGAGGGGAAGAACAAACAAAACATGTCATTTTGTGTCAGTTTGAGAAGAGCTCGGCTCCTGCTCGTCCTCATCCCCACACGCCACTGCTCCTGCCACCAGGGTCCCCAGGGAGGGGGCTGGCAGGTCCCCAGGGTGCTCTCACAGCCTGTGCCAGCTGTCCCCTTCGCAGAGGGGACAGAGCAGTACCCGCTCACAGCTCTCTTTTGCCTTGTAAGTGGGCACTTTCTAAGCACACCATGCAGCTGGCCTGGCAGTGATCCTTTTGCTTCCCACGGAGACACTTGCTGCTGGAATAAACTGCTATTTTTATGGGTAACATTGGTTGTCTTTTACACTTACTGCAGGAAAATGAATAGCCACTTTTATGCAAAAAGGTTTTACTGCGATATCAGAAAGTGCTAATGAATACACAGAACCAAATTATATGGTACCCCGTGAGTCAAAACGCCCGGACAGAGATTTACAGCAGAACGAGTGGCAGGCAAAGATAAAAGCCTGCAACCAAAGCGGGTCATATAATTAATATTGGGGACAATAAATTCTGGAAAAATTGAGCTGTCAGTCCCTTCCGTCCGGACTCCCAGCTCCATTTCAAAGCTGAATGACTCGTAGTCCCAAGGAGTTAACACAGCAGATAAAGCACCACAGAAAAAGCAGCTTCTGCATTTGCAAGGGACGAGGTTTCCTCTCCCAGGGCATCACCTCCTGCCAGGGCACAGGCAGCAAAAGGGGCTCCCTGCACACCCACCAGGGTGCAGCGTCTGAAAAAGACCTACAGGGAAGCCAGAGAAGGGCTGTCCATCAGGATCTGTACAGGACAAGGAGTAATGGATTCAAACTGATCCAAGGTAAGTTTAGGTTAAATATACGGAAGAAATTCTTGACTACAGGGGTGGAGAGGTCCTGGCACAGGTTGCCCAGAGAAGTTCTGGCTGTCCCATCCCTGGAAGTGTTCAAGGCCAGGCTGGACAGGGCTTGGAGCAATCCGGTCTAATGGAAGGTGTCCCTGACCATGGCAGGGGGTTGAAATGAGATGATCTTTTAGATCCTTTCCAACCCCAACTGTTCTATGATTCTATTTCAAGGCACTGCCTGGGAGACACCCAACAACCACCAGGACACCCCCTGGTATCTCTGGGGGGAACCAGCCCATATCCAGTTCCTCCTAACAGCCCTGGCAGGCCAGGAGGGAAGATTAAAGGACCCTAAAGTCGGGTTTTTAAGGTGCAACCCTGGCCCCCACATCCAGCCTGCCCCTCTCCCACTGCCTTTGGCACAGGGAGCAGCAGCAGCGGTGCTGGGAAAGACAGTGTGTCACTCTCTGCAGCCCCATAATCACATTCCCTCCCTTTTCTCATATTCTCACTTAGCAACACCATATGAACATCTTTGTCAGCCGCATATTAGGAACCATTCGTCATAAAAAATTAAGGGCTATGAAAATAAAGTGACCTCTCCGAGGGCTTCAATTACACTGTAAGGTAATTGTGTCTTCTCCGGGCCTCCATCAGGGTGTTTGGGAGTCTTCAGGAACAATTTATGTATTTATTACAGTTTAAGTATCCTTAGCCCTCAGCTCTTTCCAGTAATGAAAATATATAGCGCAAAACCCAGCAAACACAGACTGAGCCATGTGTAAAATATGATGGCAATGGTCTTGGCCATCACAGCACGGACAGAAGCGGCTGTAGCCCCCAGCATCCCCATGAGCCTCACAGCTGCTCCCACAACAGCTCCACAGGGCACAAACAGGCGGCAGGACAAGTAGAATCATGGAAATGGGTGGGGGGCTTAAAACCATCCAGTCTGGGAATGGTACCAGGGCAAGGTAGAAAACCTTTCCCAGGAGAGCAAAAAAGCAGATTCATTATTTTTCTTGGCATACAGGTTGCTTGGAATTGGGACAGAAAGGCAGAGCAGGCTTTGTTTTATTGTGAGTTGTTTGGGGTTTTTTCTGCAAAGCCATTTTTGTGTGCAAACTCCTCTGCAGGGAAGGGCTGCAGAGGCTGGAGGCAAGTTCAGCTCGTTGCACACCAGGAGCAGGGCTGGGGCTGGGGCTCTTTCTGCCTGGGGGTTTATCCAAAGCAGAGTCAGGACCCCGAGGCTTCACCTCACCTCTGAGGTGCCCCAGATGGGGTGCAGGTGACCCTGCAGCCATGCCCCGATGCTGATGTGTTCCCACGTGAGCTGGTGGGTCTGGACACCACAGCTCCCTCCCTGCCAGGGACAGGCACCATGAAAGGAGAAGAGATGCTGTGAAAAACAAGGTAATTTAGGTCCTCCCCCACCAGTTCCCTGCCTTGAAGGGAGCTGAGCACATTGGCAGGGAAAAGTCATCTGAAGGACCCAGGCTTTCTTTCCCCCTCAGCTCTGAGGATCGGGTCTCCCTGGAATGTTCAGCACAGCCAAAACCTGTGCTGAAGATGCAACAGAAAAAAAAAAAAAAAAAAAAAANNNAAAAAAAAAAAAAAAAGAGCCTTGTAAGATGCCACTGGAAAAAGAAAGACAAAAAGCAAATTTTTTTTCCTTGTCAGAAAGACACTGAGTCCTACACCTTGGGTGAGAAAGAGATGATTTAACAAGAAAAAGATGTCACTAAATCCCTGGGCTATAAATCATTCTTCTTACAGTCTTGCAGCAAAAACACTTAACAGCCGTTCTGTGCCATACGAGCACAGGAGCTCGCGTGGGGGATTGCATCTGATCCAGGATAAACGGGCAAACGGGCCCAGCCACTTGTTTTATAGTTGTAGGAGAATTACACAGCACCTGGGAAATATTTCCTACTCCTGCTGAGTTGCAGGCTAATGTCATGAAGACGATGCAGTCAGCAATAGATGCGCCTGGAAGATTCAAGGACTGGGTACTGGGGGCACCCTGGGAGGAGGGTGTTGCAATAATAAGCTTTTGATCCCTCATGCAGGTGGCTTCATCAGACATCATCAGTTTATTTAATTTTTTGGCAAATAAAAAGAGAGAAGGAAAAAAAGTCTGCTGCATTAAAGCAGAGATCGGTGCCAACATCTTCCCAGCCACAGGCTCTGGATTGTGATGCTGTGGGGAAACCTCCCCTGGGGATGTGGGTGACCAGGGCGAGTGTCAGGAGATTTTTCCAAAGGGTTCAGATGGACATATCCTGATGCAGAAACCATTAAGCCAGATGCAAGAGGATGCTGTATTGCTGCATTGATTTAATTGCTAAAGAAGAGGTAATTGCTTGGGGAGCAGTGCCTGTGACCCGATTATAGTCAGCAGGAGCAGAGGGCAGCCCCAGCCAGCAGTAGAGCCTCTCACTGCTTCAAAAATGCTGAGATAAATCAGGGGAAATTACCAGCAAAACTGACTGGGTGGAAAAAAACAATAACTAAATGGCTGTGAATGGAAAGTGAAAGCGCTCTTTAAGAAGTGTTGTAGAAACAGTGAAGGAAACAATTTAGCCAGGAGTTGGCCTGACAGCTGTTAGAAATAAAAAAACAATAGCTGGGAAACAAGAAAGGGAAAGGTGTCTGAAGAAGATGCTCTGAGAAGCACAGGAAATTGGGATGAGAAGCAAAGTAATAATAAAATTTTCAATGTTGGTGTAGATGCCACTGTTCCAAGGAGAATTTAAACAGAGTGAGAAAAGAGACAGCGGATCCTCCTGTGGGCAGGAAAGGCTGGCACTTTGGAAGAGGCAGGCAGGTGTGATTGAAAGAAGGAGGGCATGCATTTTTACCAGCTGAAGGTGATGGATGCTCTCTCTTCTATTTTCACCACAGAAGCATATTTAAAATTGGCTGACCTACCTAGCTGCCTCTCTGGAGCCTGCAGCACTGTCCAGGTCACTCCTGCCCCATCTTTAGTAGCTGAACCAAACCGGAGCCGCCTTCCCATGAAAACAGGTGGAAACTGAGGGGCTGTGGACACCACTGAGGGGTGGATGGCAGGGAGTGTTGTGCCCAAGCCGTGGTGATGCCACCCTGCTTCCCACACATCTTTTGCAGGGCTGATCTCCCATGGTGGTGATGAGAGGCACCACCAGTGCCTGGGGACCAGGCAAGAGGGGCCAGAAGCAGCTGGGAGCTAAGATCACACCAGGCTTTGGGTGCCAGCTATGGTTCTGATGCCGATTTGCTGGAACTGAGCTCAGTTTCTGCTTCAAGAGCACATGAAGGCAGCCTTCAAGTCCTGCCTGCAACAGGCAACATGTCCCTGTGGAAAATCCAAGAGGTTCAGGTGAGGAACAGCATCCCTGCCTGGAGGGGCAGGACCTGCTGTGGATGGGCTGTTTCGGGAGCATCACTGCTCACCCACCCTTCTCCCAGCAGTTTTGCTTACCTGAGGGAAACCACAGCTGTGGTAAGTGACTGCTCAGTGTCCCACTGCCCTTTCTGTCTGGCAGAAAACACCACAGACACCCTGTGCCCTGGTTTTCAGGTTCCTGTAAGCACCAAAAAGCAGATCTGCTGTCTCTCCCATGTGCATTTGGAGAGCTGCTGGCATGACTGAGGACATCCCCTCCTAACTGCTCAGCAGAGTCACCTCTCAGTCAGCCTGCTCTGCTGCTGGACCAGAACAACTTCATCTTGTTTTTCTTTTGGTTCAGATCTTTCCATTGTGATCCCAAGGAGATCGACCATGAGTTAACAGGTGGCCTTTGTTTTCCTGAACTCTGAAAGTGCCACAGCAGCGAAGGTGTAATTACTGAGAGATGGACATTAACCTCCATATGAGCCTGGTCTCACTGCTTTTCCTTCCTTTGGTTTTATTGATCCTCTTTTCTTAACTTGTTCTTGCTTCCTCTTTTTTAAAGACTTTTAAATTAATGGGCAGCTCAGAGGAAGCACCGCTGCTGTAATGAAAAAATACAGCAGTTCAGTGCTGTAAGTTTCTGGCTGTTCTCTTGGGCCCCCGTTACGTTTGTTTCCATCTGAACACCATTTCCGTACAACGGCTCCAAACAATATTGTATTAGCCTTAATTCTGACCTCGCTGCAATTCCTACCAGAAAATTGTTTCAGCTCAGAAATGGGCAGATTTGCTCTTCAGGCCAATGAAAACAAGTCTGCAAGGTTGAAAAGAAGATGTCAAAAGCAGGCACTAAAGATCACTTTAAATGATAACAGTTGTACTTGAAGCAAAATAATATACAAAGCTTTCATCTAGCAATTTTCATCCTCAGACAGCAAAGTGCTTTACAACAGAGTTCACTGTCAGCAGCCCTGTTCATAAAGGTGAGCAGAAATATGGCTTTTGCTTTCTTTGCTGTGTTTCTCTACCCCAAACCAGCTTGTTAACCAGACTCAAAGCTTTCCTGCTCCCCCAGGACATGTCCGTGCCCACCTGGCTGAGCAAAGACATTCCCAGTGATTGCACCACAGTGTCTGGCACCGGGGCCAAGCAAAGGTTTGTTCTTCCCTGATTAGCTGAATCCTTATTTTTTCTTTTGTCTTCCCACTGAATAAAGAGAGTTGGCTTTCATCTGAGAGGGGGTAATGCATCTGCTTTGTTTCTGTGCCCTGTTGGCTCCTCCTTGTGCTGCAGAGGTAGCTGGAGCCACCAAAACATGTCCTGTACCCCAGGTCCCCAGCCAGACACTTTTCCCCTCTTTCTGAGCTGAACCTTGTGCTTATTTTAATGGAGAGGTTTTCCTCAGTGCTGCTGGAGGTGGGTGGATTTTTCCCAGGCTGAGCACTGCCCGATGGCACCCTGACACCTACCCACGGGTGTTCTTCATACCTGCTTCCTTCTGCAAAGTATCTGGTGCACCAGAAATGCTGCTGAAATAGCTGCAGAGGGAGTTTTATTGATCTCTGAGAGCTGGCTAAGAGGGGTGAGAGGTTGCACCTTTGGCTGGGCTCACACTGGGCTTCCCCTTTGCACCTCTACTGTAGAAATGCTGGCACCACAGGGTTTGCTGCCGAGTAAAGCTCGGCAAGGAAATCATTGCTGCAGGAAGTTTAATTGCAGCCATTAAGCCTTTAATCTAACCGTGGTGTGCATCTCTAAATGGCGATGCCATCCCCGAAATACAGGCACACAGCCACGTCCCTGCTCACCACTCCCTCAGCATTGTGTTTACAGCTATTTTTAGTGACCCAGAGGCAGGTAATCTCCACCCTTACTTGGCCAGAAAATTAATTTTAAAATAAATAAATAAAACACAGGCGCACACACAAGCAAACCTACATATCCTTGGGAAATATCCTCCCCACAGCTCACAGTTTCAAGGGCTGTGAGCGCTCTTTGCTGCTGGCTGGGTCTGGGGGTTTCTGCTGCTGAGGCCTGAGCCCACCTGGGACACAGAGCAGGGGAGAGAAGAGAGCCCATCAGGTCTCTGCTTTTTGTCCAGCCACATCTAAATGGGCTGTCCTGCAAAGAAACAGATGCTTCAAACTTTTAGACAAACACAGACAAAGTGGGATACCCCCCAAAAGGCTGCTTTAAATAGAGATTTCATTTCATCTGGATGTCTTATTGCAGGAAAATCTTATCTGTAAGTTTCAGGCCTGCCTGGGAAATCTTGCTGCCTCACCAGGGAAAAGGATATTTAAAAAGGATTAAATCTGACAGTCTTATGCTAAAAGTGGATTTTTAAGACATAAGCAAAGACTCAAGATGGAAAGGTTAGTGGGCTGTTGAAAATGCATCTGCATTTAAGCTAATAAAACTTAATTTCTAGTTAGTTTTTAACAGACTGGATGTGATGATCCATGCTGGCTGCTGGGCTCAGGTACTGATGAAGGCAGGCAGGTGCTGTGGCAGGGATGGGAAGAGAGTGGGATCAGAACTCCCCTTCCAGCAAAGACTGCCCTCCCACCCCTCCAAACACTGCTGAGGTCCTGGCTGGGCAGAAACACATCATGGGGCAACAACAGCAGGTTTATGAAAGCAGGCACCAAGGAAGTGTTGCCTGCTATATTGGGACCCCACAGGCAAGAAAAGTTTTGACTCAAATTTAAAGCATGTTAGACACCAAAGAGCCTGTTTCTCCTTCCAGATGGGAGGTGTCATCACCCTTCCCCTCATCCCACAGGAGAACCCGTGCATCTATTAGTGCTTGGCTCACCCTATAGTTCTAAAGTAATTCAAATCAATCAAACACATCATCTCCTCGACCATTAAGGCTTGCTCCAATTAGCTTCAGCTTTGAAACAGAGCAAGTAGGATATAAATTCTCTTTCACAAAGCTCCCACCTATATATCTCCCCAAATGTTGAAATGACAGAAATCTGCCCACTGAAAATAGGGCCTTGGAAAAGACTCTCTGGATAGTTCATTTGCTGGAAAATAGAATTGACAGCCCAATTAATCTTGCAGCCCGTGACTTTTAAACCAGGGCTGTCAGTGTAGGTGCTCTGGGATGAGAACAGGAGAGGCTGGATAAATATCACAAGATGCTGCTGTCCTAGAGACATGCAGCCTCTCCCTGGTGTCCGCTCTGCCCACCAGCCCCAAGGTCTGTGTGCCTTCCCAGGCACCCATGGGCTGCCCTGAGCTCAGACCTGGATCCGTGTCCCTTTGTCACAGCTGCCATGGGCGTGGCTGGTGGGACAGGGACCATTGTCCCAGACCCAAATCGGTACCAAACTTGCCTGGCACAGTGCAGCCACCAGCACGTGAGCCGAGCTATGCTGCGCCACAGAGGCACAAATCCTGTCAGTGAAAGCTGCTGTCCCACACAGGGGACCCAGAGCCAGCACAGAAAGAGCCTCAGAAAGGAAACACTTTGCTTCCTGTTTTCCTTTCCAACTAATGATCCCACTGAGCCCCTTACCCCAGCCCTCTGCCAGCTGCAAGCACAAACACCCTTGGCAAATAACTGGGCATGTGGCTGGGGAAGGGCTTCCACTGCCAGGGGCTCAACCTCATCAAACAAGGCCACCAAGCCACTGGCCATGGCAGCCCCAGCTCCCCAAGGCCAGGGCTCCATCCCCTCCGTGTCCCAGCACGGATTTAGGGGCAGAGCTGACACCCCTGTTCCTGGCACCATGTCAGCCATACTTAAGGGATGTGGGCAGAGGAAGGCAGCGACAGCTCTGTGGGCAGCTGGATGTGGCTGTGACCTTGGTGGGAACAAGCTTTCCCTTCAACTCCCACACAAATTATAGGATCAGCCTTGCAGTCCATTTAGAGCATTAAGTATCCAGTTCCTCATGTTGTTGTTGCTTTTGTTATTACTATTTATTATTATTGTCATCATCATCTTCTTCTCTACAGGTATAGAAACACCTCAGGCTACCAGGTTCCGTTGTGGCAACAGCTCAAATCCTCTCTGATTCCTGCACGGAATCCTTGCCATAAAAAAGGCATCTCCCAGGTATCGTTTTCCTCAGCTCCATCTCTGTATGCCAGAGGAAATGGCAGCACTTTCCTGCTGTTTTGTTCTTGCTGCTATCTCCCAATCTGCAGATTGAATACATCACACTGTCTCCTCCTAGCCTTGATCCCAAGGCGGGACCAATGGGATTAAACTCCAGCTTTCCTTACAACCTTTCTTCCAAGAGCTGGCTTGAATAACACACTGTGACATCCCTCAGCAATCCATGCTTTGTCCCGGCAGCCACAAGTGTCCCCCTGCATCCTTTCCTGGCAGCAGTTTCTGGCTGGAAGTGGTCCCAGGAGGACAGGATGGTCCAAAACCCAATGGCACAAGTGCTGCCCAGGTATGCCTGCTGTGCCCAAGCCATGACAAGTGCCACTGAGAGCCTGGAAATTGCTGGGAGGTGCCTGTTGTCCCCCATCCCTGCCTGTTTCTAAATCTGCCAGGACAGGGCGCAGCTCGATCCAATGCAGACCGAAAATTCCCAGTGTGGCCCACACTGCAAACAAGTGAGCCCAGTGTGCTGCCCCTAACACGAAAGAAAATTGCTTTCCAACCCTGCACGAACAAAGAGCAGCTGTGCATCATTCACCAATATTGAGCTCCTTTAAAAACATGGTTTTGCTCTGCTCTAATTGCTCCAAATGAAGCATTTGCATTATGCTCCCTCCCAGTCATTGTCCCTTGCCAGTGGACGCTCTCCACCAGCTTGCAAAGTTTGCCCTCAACACGGATTAGATCTGAGTGCTCAGCAGGGGGAAAAGTGTCTGCCCTGGCCGTCATACCTTGCTGGGAAGGATGGATGCAAACAGGATCCCACAGGTTTCCCAAGCTCCTGTCAGGCTGGGCAGAGATCCTCTTCCAGTTTCATCGAGGGTTTAGTTCAGGAAAGAGAGAGACCAGGCAGATCTTCTCTGTTAAGCAGGGGTGCAGCCACAATACTTTCCTCAGTCTCAGCTCCTAACCAGGGCTTTTGGTGCTGTTTCTGTGTCCTGAGGCTCAGCCTGGCTCTGCTCAAATCCCAGCAGGTTCCCAGGTACCCAGGGCATACCTGGAGGCCTGCAAACTCCAAGGTGTCACTTCGGTGCCATCCTAGCACTTACAGAAAAGAGCAGAACAAATGTTCTTACAGAGCTGGCATAGTAAAATATTATACAAGTTAGGCCATAACTCACCTGGCCTTGCATTTCACATAATTTCCAATGACATTTGTCATTAATAAAGAGCCTGTCACTTTCCTCTGCTCTTGGGCTGCTGCTGAAGAGCACGGGGTGTCCCTCCTTCAGGCATTGACCCCTGGGAGATGTTCCCTCCCATCGTCGTTTTTCCATTCAGCAGCCAGCAAGGGACAAAGGACCAAAGGGACTGGAATCCTTCTGCTTTGGGACAGCACTGCTGGTGGGATGGCTGGAAAGGCTTGGGCTGTGGCTCGGGGTTGGTTTTTCCCCTGCACACCCCATGCCCCAGCTCCCTTGCACACACACTCTCCTGTCTGCCTCAGGAATCTGCCCATTGCCATGGAAACGGTGGTGACATCAGCCACTGCCAACGTTATTCCAATGACTAATTGCTCTATGAACGGTGAGCCAAATTACTGAAACAATTTCCAGGCCCTGGAGATCTGTATTTAACATCCAGGCAGATGCCAGAAAGTGTTCCTCACCTGCAGGGAGGTTGGGCAGGGCCGCAGGGGGACAGCTGGGGACCCTTGCCCAGCCTTGGATGTGTGGCACAGAGGGGTTCTTAGGGCTCCAGCCGACTTTCACTTTGAATCCTAATTTTCTGTGCCTCTTGAGAGCTGTTTTGTACCTGTTTAAGCTTCCAGTGCAGCACCTAAACCCTAGTTCAGGGGGTACTCCTGTTTTTCCATCTCACAGGGATCTGTGGTACCTGCTGCTGCTGACAGCAGCCTGCCCAGTCTTTTTCCTCTCTTATCTTATTTTTCTCCTTACATGACTTTTTCCTTCTCTGTGGCTCTTTGGAGTGGAAGGCTCATAGGATGAGTATCCTACCGTCCCAGAAAGTGCATCTTTCCAGCACACTGCTTCGTGCTGCCCCTGTGGCCATTCCTGTCTCTGGTACACAGTTGGAAGCTGCACACATGGCAAGAGCCTGCTTGTCCCTGTCCTTCACGGGAACTGCTTCTCATGCTCCGTCTCTGAGAGCCCTTCCCGGCTTTCACACCCACTCCCGTGCCCAGAACCCCTTCAGGCCGGGCAGCTGTGTCCATGCAGATCAGAAAGGGAACAACAACCCCACAGTGCACTCCATGGCTAACCCCGAAAGTGAAGGGGAAACCTCCATTTCAGTGGCAAGGCTGAAAGCTGATGCATCACTTGCTCTGCCCACTCCTAATGCACAAGGATGGTGCCAGAACCATTGCTGCCTCTGGAAAAACCAGAGAATGGTGGCAGGGACACCTTCCATTAGACCAGGCTGCTCCAAGCCCCATCCAACCCGGCCTGGAACACTCCCCAGGATGGGACCTCTACAACTTCTCTGGGCAACAGTTCCAGTTCCTCTCCACCATCACAGTAAACAACTTCTCCCCAGCATCTAATCTAAACCTGCTCTCTTTCAGTTTGAAGCCGCTCCCTCTCTCTTTTTCATAAGCCCCTTTCATGTACTGGGAAGCTGCTCTAAACCTGAACGACCTGCAGGGAAGTCAGACATGCTGCAGCACAGCCAGTGTCTGGGCTGGGGAATGCTGGTTATCCCATCAGTGCATCATTTCAGAGAATCCACCAGACTTCAGAACAAGGCAAAACTCTGGGTAGAAGGTAGAAGCAAGAGCTGACGTGAGAGGCACTCAGGGTGATTGGCTGTTCAATTATTTTGCAATGAAATAACAAACACCATAAAAAGGCCCCAGTCAGAGACAACTCACAGGACAGGACAGTGAAGCTCCTGCTCTCAGCAGACAGCTGTGGGTGTAGGGCTGATGGCTTGTGGACTTTTTTTTTCTGAATCCGCTGGACCCTGGAGCTATCTGATAAAAAAAAACCAATAAAAAAACCAACCAGGCCAGCTCTGTATGTTTATTCATTTAAATATTTCAAATCCCTTCCTTAAGGATATGTGATAGCTTATTGCATCAACAATTTATAACTCCCGGCTCCCTACAGCATCCTAACTGTTTATGGCTCTGCGTTATTTACTGCCTGACACTGAAATAAGAAACATTATGACAATTCGGGAAGGAGTTATTCGGGCGCCCCCAATGCAGCACAGAAGCACTGGCAGAGCTCTGAGCATCCAACCCTCCGTGCCTCCCTCCCTCCCTGCAGCCGCATCCTGCTCCAAACCCTCCGGGATGCGGGAGCCGGCGCTGGCTGAGCATCATCACCCTAATGAGTGGCAGGCACCGATTTCACCCCATGCCGCTCGAGGAAGCCTTAATTACATCAGGAGGCAGCGCTAACTGAGCCATTTGTTCCCGTGCCGGAGCCCCCGGTGACATCGAGCCTCGGCGGGGGGCAGGTGGTGTGACAGTGCTCGGGAATTGTCCCAGGGCGTTCTCGCGGGACTCCGCGGCTGCGTTTAGCACAGCAGCCCTACTCAGAGATCCCCATCCATCACGAAATGTCAGGCCCTCCTACAGTGATAAATTAAGAACAGACCGGCTTTTTTTTCACCAACAGATAAAAAATTAGTATTTCTCTTTTTTTCTTTTTTTTTTTTGTTTTCCTTCTAGACACAAAAGTGCACTTTCCCGTGCTGGACAAACACACGGCTTTCCCCGTGGGCTGCCAGGGGCTGCAGGGCGGCCACGGCATCAGCTCTTGCTCATTAATGGGCTCATTTAGGCAGCCGTCCCCCGCAGCGCCCATTAACACACATGAGAGAGTGCCCGGAGGTGAGAGCTTCCCTAATCAAATGTGCTATTAAGATCCTAATCCATTTCATTAGCCCATTTCGTTTGACACTCAGTGAGGCTCAGAGATGCTCTGTGTAGCGGGGCTGAAGGCACACGGCCTGTCCTGTGGAAAAATAATCCTTTTTATTAGACCCATAATTCCCTTTTATCTCGTATTAGTTTGTTGCTCAGGATGAAGGGCGCCAGGGATGTGCAGCTCTGGCAGAGACGCCAGGGATTTTCCCTTCATGTGCGAACGTGTCATCACACCAAGTGTAAGACTGGGAGGGATCAGGGGAGCAGCAATATCCAAAAATAAAAGAGAAAAAAAATAACTGAAAACCAGGCTACCTGACTATTTGATTGCATACTACTGGACTGTATTTTGGAGATGTTATCCACATGACCCTTCCACCGAGTATTTTGGAGGCCGAAATTATTGAAAACTTCAGGTCCATCTGAAATAATTTCTAATTTCTCTCTTCCTTTGAATGCCAGCCATGTGAGGTCTCCAAGTTCAGCAGAGAGGTGGGATGGGGAACAAAATCCAGATTGTTCAGGAGGCTGGGAAAGCAATGAGCTGAACCTGCCCCTGTGTGTCAGGCAGAGAGGCTGACACTGCCTAATCCTCTGCACAAAATTCTGCACAAAGTTCTTCAAAACAAATGAACACGACACTGCGTGACTGCCTGGGAGCTCTACACAACCCTGGGGATTTTGTGCGTGGGGAAAGGTCCTGAGTTATCAGATAAAGCAGGTCTTCGTTATCAAATAAGCATTCCTAAATATATGTACTTCCCACACAGAAACACACTTGGAACAGCATTAAAACTTCATACAATTAAAGAAATATTTTATGAAATAATAACATTGTGAATATAATATTCATCTTGAGGAGTAGGTTGCGGCAGTTCTTCAGAAACAGCTGAGGAAAATGCCTACATATCACTGAAATGTTCCCACTGAGCAAAGCTGGAATGTTCCAACTGCAGGATAAGCAAGCTCCTACCTGAATGTAGCCTTCTGCCTGGTATTCCAAGGGTTCTTTGGGAGCAGCCCCATATGCCAGCAAGCCTTCCCCTGGCACCAAAACCTCCCTGAGCTCACCGCAGATTGCTGCTGCTGGTCCCTGGCTGGAGAGAGGAAACACAGGTGGCATCCAGGCTGGGTGGCAGCTTCTTCCTGGCTGGTCCAGGCTGGTAGGGCATGAAGGAGGTTAAAGCACCCCTGCAGCACCCTGTGCCATCTGCCCCAGCAGCACACACAGCTCGGTTCCCAGCTCCAAGCAGCGTGGGAGAGGACAGGAGGTACAGCCCGGTGACATCCTCCTTGCTTTGTCTCGCTGGGGGTGCTGCTTGGGACGGGTAAACAGGGACAGGCCCCATCCCCACAGCCAGAGGTGGCAATGGAAGGGATGAGTGGCAGTCAGAGCATCTCTTACAGCAGGACTCTGAGGAGGACTTGGGTCCTTTTGATAATTTATTAGCATACAGAGTCCCTGCGGCCAAAACAGCAAAATCCCTGTTCCTTGCTCTGTTCTAACCCACTTCTTTCTCGACAATTTCTGAGCAAATGGTGGGGGGAAAAAGATACTTTTAAAAGCATCTTTACTCTTAGAAATTCAGTGCCATCTGCTCCCTCAGCATTGCCCAGGGCATTCGCCTCCCCCTGAGCAGCCAGCGGATGGGAGCTGGCTCCCACCTGTACCCACCCCCGAGGCTGCCACAGGCACTGCTGTGCTCTGGAGGGTCCCTGGCAGAAAAACACAGCTCAAAGCCTGGTGCCACATTCCTGCACTTGGGAAAATGGTGTTGAGAGAGAGGGAAAACGCACAGCACTGCTGGGGAGCTGCCAGGGGCTCCAGACCCAGCGGTGCTGCCCTCAACAGCGAAGCCAGGGCCAAGGGCAGGTCTGGTCAGGGCTGCTGTGTGAGAGCAGCAGCAATGCAGGATGGAGGCAGCAGTGCTGAGCTGCAGCTGGAACAAGGGGGAATGACCCTACAAACTCCTGAGTGCAGGTTCAGCATGGCCTGGTGCTTAAATACTCACAGCTTGATGCTGTTAAGCGTCATCAGGGCAGCATCGGGAAACTTCCACCCCAGGTTCCCTCTTGAAGTGGATGGGAGAGAGATTGTTTTTTAAAAAGCACCATCATATCCAAGTAAAATTAGCCACAGGAGAGTGAGAAATCCCTGCTGAGCAGTGAGGCCACCAATCCCTCCCATCCTTATCCTCACCAGCTGCAGAGGCTGCAGCGTGGCCGTGGCTGGTGGGCAGAAGTGTGCTCTTGCAGAAAGTGTGTTCTCCAACCCCCTTGGGGCTGGGATCTTCTCCCTGGGAAGCTTCACAGCCTGGTAAGCCTGTCCCTGTCCCCACTGCAGGTCCTGGGGGAGCAGCAGGGCAGTGATCCCTGGCTGGCTGTCCCTGTAGGACCCTCATAGGGATGGCAGCTTGGGGTGACACTGTCCCTCCCTGCTGCAGTCCTGCCCTTCCCATCCTGCAGCACCCCCTTTCCCCACAGCATGTAGACTCCAAATCATGGCATCTGACTTTCCACCACAACACAAGTTTGTGTTCATCCTGTGCCATCCCCGTGCTCAGGCCTGGAGGTGCCGACCCCAAGCGTGTCAATGAAAAGCTCTTCATGACTTAGCAATATGAATTACAGCATGATATAAAGGCCTATTAAAGGCTGATTTCTAGAACAAATGCTGCCCCCATGGCTAATCAGCAGAATATTTCCTTCATTGAGAGACAAAATTAATATTGCTGTTTGGCAGATGCAATGATGACAAGCAAATAACTTGCAATTGAGCTTTACTGTTATGATGCCTTTGGTTGCTGGCCTTGGCCTCGAGAGGATAACAATGAAAATGGGAGAATACAAATGGAAACCTGTAAGAGCCTGAAATAAATGCATGCCCTGAAACTGCAGGGAATCAGGGATTAATAGGGGATATCAGCATGAACGGCACAGGCTGGGCACGCTGCCCTGTCCCCTGTGGTGGCACCCAGCAGCTGAGGGGACAGGCACACAGCCATGACCAGGACATCTGCCCCAGCCCCCAGGCAGCCTGGACCCCTGACTGTGGGCTTTACAGTGTATTTTCATTTTTTAAGAGTATTTGTGAAGAAAGAAGACACTGTGTCAACACCATGAAAGCTGGCATTAATCAAGGATGATAGTGTGGTCTCCTTGCCAGTGGTTAGCATTAAAAAATACATATTAGCATTTTTAATATTAATCAGTATAAACAAGAAAGATATTTCTATAAAAATTAATTAGAAAGCTCCTTTACTTAGAGGACACTAATGAATTAATATCACATCTCATGGCTGTGAAGCATCTGTTCAAAGTGAATCTCCTCAGGCTGGTGACTCAGCCACACCTCACACCACAAGTCAAGGCTCCAGTCAGGGGTTGATTCTGCTCCAGAAGTCACAGACCACCAAAAACAGGATGAACTGTGCTTCAGAGCTCACCATCAGTCTGAGGATTCTTCCCACTGCCTGCTGAGCCCGTGGCAGGAGTGAAGCTTTTATGCCATTAATGGTGCAACCTGGATAAGCCAGGCCCTGAGGCTGTCGAGGGCTGGGGCTGGGCCAGTGCAAGAGGCAGTGATTCTCATGCTTACAGAAAACACACAGGCTTTTACTGCTTTCACCCCTCCCTGCCCAGGAGGCCACAGCAGCAGGAGACTGGGGGGCTGGGGGACACACAAGCACCCACCCGTGGCCAATCTGCTTCAACAAGGAGCCTTCACCTAGTAGTACCCCAAGAAAAACTCTGCCCCCTGCCTTTCCATAGCCAAATCCCTCATGCCCTGTGTCCTCCTGGGACCTGGCTGTTAGCACCTATTGACTCATGGCCCAGGAAAGCTGCAAGTCCCATGTGGAAGACAAGAAGCTGGTAGGATGAAGCAAAATCTTCTACTTGCCCCCCACCAAGTGCTGGAGATTTTGCCAGCGGAGCAGTTGGACTGGCAGAAATACCAGCTTTTTACCTTGGATTTGTATTGGTAACATAAAGGGTGTTTGGTGCCTCCTGCACGACGAGCCCAAGGGCCGGCACGGTCCTGCTGTGCCAGCTCATCCCCCACATCCCACTCACTGCTGGCTGGTCCTGCTCCACTGAGCCATGTGCTCTTTCCAGAGGATTCGCAGTTCTCTTCCCTCTGTGGGCTGCTGCGAGGCAAAGGAGGCGTCCTGTGAAACAACCAGGCTGATTTAATAAGGTCAGATGGGAGAAGAGCATTAGCAGGGGCCCAGAGCCTGCTTTGACTCTACCCCAGTAAATCCCTTGTTTGCTTGTCTCTGGGGCAGGCAGCCATGCTCAAAGATTTCTTAGCTGTACTTCATGCTAAATTAAAGCAGGAGCCACCAAGAGAGCTCGGCTTCTTCCCAGCCCCACTGCCCCCCCAGGCTGGCTGCAGCCATGCCTGTCCCCTTCTTCCTGCTGACCCTCTCAGTGCCCAGGGAACCACAGGGGGTTGCTTTCCCCAGCTGTTTGCATTCCCTTTGTTCAGGCTCAGTGTCTAGATGGACCTCCACAAGGAGCATTTCTAGGTGAGTAAAGGGCTCTCCAGCCCTTCAGAAGGAAGCAAACCAGCAGGACTGGATACAAACCCTAAGACTCACCATGGGAAATAAGGTGGCACAATTGACAGTGAAGGCACCTGGCAGTGACAGCTCCTTGGCTTAGTGGGACACAGCCACCTCATGGCCGGGGGATGATGGTGTGACTGGCAGAGCCTTTTGAATGCACAAATCCCACTGGATTCAGAAGCTGGGGCTGGGACAGACAAGCCCAGCCTGGGCCAGGAGCTTGCCCGTGAGACTGGAAACTCAAACAAGGCTGGACACCTCTGTCATCCCTGCCTCCCATTTCAGAGCAGCACGGGAACAAAATACTTTAGGGATAGGAATAGGGATCTGGCCATGGCCTGATGGCCATGGGTGGGTCTGGAGGGGCTGGGAGGACAAGAATCCTTCCAGCCTAGAGGTGAGACACCGGCCACGAGGGCTTGGGCTGCGAGTCGAGGAGCAGAAGCACTGGCAGACTGCTCCATCTGAGCTGTTGGCTCCAGGAGGCGAAGCGTGAGGGTGAAAGACCCGAGGCTCTCGCTGCAAGAGGCTGAGGGTCAGAGGATTGGGAGCTGAACCATCAGGCATGTGTTAACTCCCACTGAGCTGCACCATGCTGCCACACACACACGCTCACACCAACTGCTAGCAGCTCATCCTCCAGCAGGAGCTGGTGGAGGAATCCCACAGGGAACCCAAAACACTCTAGGCTGGAAATCACTACTCGCAGCAGCTCTTATTTTTAAACATAGGTTGCAGCCCTTATTTACCAGCAGGCGCAATGTTGTTGGGAGCAGGGACTGCGGATGCCACGCTTGCCTTTTGCAAAGTGAACCTCCTGTTTTGACTGGAAGCTAAATGATGCTCAGTTATTTGGGGAGGAATATTTCCAGCTACATACTGGGAGCCAGAGTTATCAGCCAATTAAGTATTTATGGCCAATTCCATTTTCCTAGCAAGATGCTGGGAAAGCAAGCACCAGTTACATCAGAGCAATGGGTTAAACTGTGCCCTTCCACAAACACCTCCTTGCTGGCCTACCAGAACCTGCACACAAATCCTGTAAAATCTTCTCTTAAGGCTGTGCTTGAAAACAATCCATCACCAGAGAGTGTGGTTTAAACACTGCAGCAGTAACTCAGCCTGTCTTCAGTGCAGCATCAGCAGAGCATGAAGCAAAAGGCCAGATGCTCCCAGCCTCACAGGGAGGGTTAGCTGTGATGGGGGCTTCACGTGGACAGGCTGTGCTGTCAGTTGTCACCAGGTGAACATCTGAGACAGCTCTTCACTGCCTGACCCTCGCCAGGTGTATCTGACAACCACATGCAGCCTCTGTGACAGGGGCTGATTTAACTCTGCTTTCCTCCTTTTCCAGCATGGGCCTTGAATATGCTCCTCTCTTTCCCAATATCTCTTAGATCCAAACTGTATCCAAACCCAAACTACACCCTTCAGGATGCACCAACAAGGAGAACTGCTTAAAAAAAAAAGCAGAAATCAAACCACACCCTGCTGCCTATCCCAGATGTTTAGACAGCATCACCAGCAGCCTTCCCCCACCACCTGAGTTTTAGAACCAGATGCACACAATCTGAGACTCGCTCAGCTTCCCCAGCTGATACCCACCCACTCTTCTCTGGTCAACTCCATCAACAATTTTAGGGCGGATTCCTCTTTTCACAAGGAAATGCACAACCAGTATGGTGGTACGGCAAAGAACAAACCCCTGAACAGCTTTCTGTCTTTGTTTCCAGCCTGTAGCGGGTTGTTTACAACACTCTCCAATTTCTGTGAAGTAATGCTTAACATTTACAAAGCATGCAGGAGCCCATGGATGGCTTGTACCGCTTGAGTCACTCTCCTCCTGTCACAGCATCTGCCACAGGGCCACCAGTCATTTGGATGCTTGGTCACACATCTCCCAGGGCAGCCATTTCTCCTTCTGCAGCATCCTCAGCTGCTGCCACAGGGCCAGGCCCCAGTGACCAAGAGGGTCACTGCACCCTTGAAAACTGCTGGGCTCTGATGGAGGGTGAGAGAAGTCTGCCTAAACAAGGAACGGAAAATACTTCAAATGCCATGGTAACAGCATGAGGTGACAAACATCTATTTGTTCCTACGTTATATCACATTAAGTGTGACTGCCATCACTCAGTTCACTTTCCTGCCCTCACTGTAGCTGGTGTTAATCCAGGGATATTTTCTTAGGCTTTTAAGTGGTGTTTATCATTCATCTCCCAGCAGTGGTGGAGAGACAGCTGATGGCTCACCAAGCTCACGAGAACTGGAAGGCTGTATTCCAGATGCATTGATATGCCTCAGAAGTTGTGACCAGTCACCAAAGCATGACCACAGCTCAGCCCCTGTGTGTCCAGCTCCTGGGGAGGTGCCGTGATTTTTAAAAGGAAAATGACCCTCCAAAATTCGGTATGGGAGAGCACCAAGCCCTTATAGCACCTCCTGCTTTGTGCACTCTGTGCTGGTGCTGAGAAGAGAGGCAAAGGAAAGAAGAGGCTGCAAGTGCTGTTTTTAAAACCATTGCCAGCTCAGAACACACTGCTGACCTTCAGCAGGGACTGCAGAGTAGCTGCTCTGGTTTAAACTAATTGGTACCTGAAATAAAAGGCAGTGCAAAATTGGTGCCAGAAAATAAAAATGGTACTTGCCTGTGCTCTTAGAGTCAGGAGTCTGCAGTGTGTGATGCCAGCACAGCACCACAGGTGGAAAGGTGAACTTTTCAGCTGCCTCAGCTGCAGCCCCTCTCGATGGACATTCCAGGACAAGCAGCTCCAGCTCCAACCCACTGGCTCTCCTGACAGCTCCCGGGTGGTCACTTCAGCACCGTGGCTTGTGCCTTGCACTTGTCTGGAAGTCACTGTGGGCACGTCTGCACATCACACACACATTATACAGACACACTGAGCATTGCCATTCTTGACATTCCACCAGAGGAAAAACCACTTCTCCAGGGTCAAGCAGGGGCAAGGTGCTGCCAGTTGCAGCCTCAGCTGAAGGGGCCCTTGGCTGAGCACTGACGCACAGGGCGCTAAGTGTGTGGGGTGACAAAGGGCTGATCCCAGGAAATAAGGCATCCCCTAAGTGACTCCTGTCAGTTTAAGTGCACAGCAGGATAATACATCCTGGCATCCTGCATTAAGCCAGTCCTGACAAGCCACAGCAAGGCATGAGCTAGACCTGCACTTGAATCTGACGGCTCTTGCCATGCACAAGAATATTTGCCCGCTCTTCTCTGCTGAATATCCCAGGAGAAGAAAAGATCTTTTGAGGGCAATATTTTAAACCTAAATGCGATGCAGTATGAAAATTTCCTTGTATAAAAGCTAAAGGAGGATATAAAATGCTCAAAGACTGAGAGACTGGTGCTGCCACTCTTGTTAGTTCTGGGATATACTGCTTCGCTCCCATTCATGAATAATTTTCTGTGAAACCCGTGTCTGAGTAAGTCCACTTGTGCTTTAAATGTCAGCAGCCCTGGAGCCAACACCTGCCCAAAGTTGTACCAGCCTGAAACAGGTACCCCACAAGATGGTTTGAAAGCAGAGCAGAGTGGATTGGCTTTTGAAAGCCATGGAGATTCTTCCAGGAGCAGTAGCCTGAGGCCACCTGCCCCAGACATGGATCTCACCAGTCCCACGGGGGTTTTCTGCTCCAAGAATTTGTGTCATTCCCAGTGCCAGCTGCCAGCAGGCACTCGGGCTGTGACTGACAGCCTTGGACAACACACACAAACACCCCGTTCCCAGGGTCTGCTCCCCAAGATGGAGGAAATCCCACTGCTCACAGCAATGCACAAATGAAAAGCAGAGCGGTTTCTTTAAATATTATTTATTCCTGAAAGTGTACAAGCAGAATATAAAAATATTCCTCAGTGAAAGCAAACCAGAAAAGGGTGGGAAATGAAGGCCAAAGGAAAAGCATTTCAATGTTCCAACGGAAGAAGCCTCCAGAGACAGAGCTTGGAGACTCCTCAAGTTTGGAAGTTAAGGTCGTATTCCTGTATCACAGAAACTTCCTAGAGCAGGTCCATAAGTTATCTCTCTCATTGTGACTCATAACCTGATGGAATGGGTTTCTAGTTTGTTCTCTTTGAGAACCCAATTACTTCAAGTGCATCACACCAGTAAACGAAATCAGTGCAGTGCTTTATTTATTATTAGGCATTTGTTTTTCTTTATTGTGACTACATTAGAGCTGCCACAAATACTCAAAGCAGCTGAATTTAAACAACACACTTTCTTGAATATTTCCAATCTCTCTAAGCCTTGATATTTTTCATGCTCTCCAATACTTGGATTTTTCTGACTAATGAACTCTTCCAATTGCTGGAAAATATTTAATGCAATTAGTACTTCAATGCACAGCCTCAATGTACGCCGTGCCTAGCAGCTGAGCACTGTAAAAGAGCCCAACGCTTGGCAGAAGAACTAGAAATCCAGAAGATATAAGGGAGATTTATGCACACTCCCACCAAGGCCTAATGCAGAATTTAATTGGCCAGGTTAGCAATAAAGGGGCTGCAGAGAGAGCCACTGAGGTTATGGCCCCAGTACAACTCACACAGCAGTAATAAGTTATGATTCCCAGGTTAAAAAATTAGAAATTACATTGGTTCCTCACCTCACACTCCCCCATGCCAGGCTGCACAATGTGATCAAGCCACTCTATTCCTTTGCTCCTCTCAGTCCAGTTTTATCTCTTCAAGGGGAGATACAAATCACTCCCTCCAACCCTTCTGCAATTTTTTCCAGCCTCTGCCGGCACTCCTCCCGCAGCTGCTCCAGCTCTCTCTGCAGGCTGGCCTCTCTCATCTGCAGCTCTCTGATCACCTCTGTAGCACTGACAGCAGAAACGGCCTCCTTGGATACAGACTGACCAAAGCCCATTTTGGTGGCAGGATGTTTGTTTCTCAGCACCAACCTGCACGAACCGTGCATTTCATTTTTCTTTGGGGCATGAAGGGATGTAAGATCTCGCAGTTTTAGCTTAACACTTTCCTGTATCTTTCTAGCAGTGGCAGAGAATCCCTCTTTCTGCAGTTCTTCTCTTGCTGTCACCTGTAGAGGCAAGAAAAAGAACAGGAGGGGAAGAGCATGGTACATTTCTATGAGACAAATCCTCCCCCCAGGAAACAACACAAAATGTCATGTTTGGACTAGGACATACCAAAAAGAAGAGCCAACTGTGAGTGTAAACTAAAGTGTGTGGCAGTGAAAACTGAATTAAGCTAACATGTGCCTTCTGTCAGGCTGCAGCTCAGCAACCAGAAAGCTGCCTGTAGTCATTTGTTTGCAGATTCACAGTGCACCAGCCCTTCCAGGGATGACTTACACACAAGGCCTCTGCATGCTTCCCTCTTACTGGAGAGGGGGTGCTTTGGCTTCAGAGCAAAACACACGGAGACCCAGCAGAGTGACCTTCATCCCTGTCGTGCTTTAAGCCACCACGTTGTCATAGCAGATTAACTGCCTCGTGAATAAGAACATTATTTCCATTTGCAAATGCTTTCTGCACTTGGCAGTGCTGAAAAGTAGGGGTGACAACTGTAAGCTAGCAATTCCTTAATTCTCAATTCTCATTATGAGGTAACAATTAGGAAAAGGAAAATAATGGAGCAGAGACAAAGAAGTAGAGGCCAAGACAAAAATGAGTACCAGGCAGCACACTTTCACTAAAGACAGGCCCCAATAAAATAAAAGCTTCTCTTGTGACAGCATCACTGTCTGGATGATAAAAGCAATTGTATATACTGGGATTTCTCCAAAGCATTTGATTTAATGTTCTCTAACAATTTGATTTGAAGAACTTGCAAGATGGTAATTGCCTTGCCAATTTTACTAGTGGATTAAATATGAATTCAGTGACTCATCTCAAAATGCACTTGTCAGTGGGGAAACATCTGTAAAAGAGGCACCCTGCTAAGGCCTTCAGGGAAATGTTTTTTTGGCCCAATGGGATTTTCTGTTTCTGCTATGGCAAAAAGCTGCCAAATCAACTCACTCAAAAAGCAGCAAAGTTTCCAAAAAGCGATGCTGCCTCTGCAACCTGCACAAATCCCAGAGCTCTCCTGAGACCTGTGCACAGTTCTGGAGTTCATGCCTCAAAAAAACACAGGGAAACAGAGAGTAGGATTCACAGACAGGTCACCCAATGACCCACAGCCCAGAAAACAAACCTTAGAATATGAAACTTAGAGAGTTCACAATATTCCATTCATGGAGACAGAAACAGAATTTGTTTTAGTTCCTAAAAGGAAGTGGAAAAGAAGGTGGCAAAGATCAGACTTTGCTGACAAAGCTATAAGAAGATCAAATGGATGAAAATTCGAGTTAAGATATTCAGCTTCAGAGTAAGACATTGTTTCCTGCTGTGAGGATAATGAACCATGAAATGCTTCACTGCAGCTCCAGGGATGAATCCTTTGGCCAAAGCTCAGCTCAGGTCAAGCTCAGTGCTAATGATACCCCTTCCAGCCTTGAAATTGCTCTGCAACCCCTCCCTTTCCTGCCCGTGGGTGAAGCTGAACAACTCCTCAGGGTTTTAAATCTGCAGATCTGCATTAAGATATCGGTACCTCACACATCAGGGCTTTGACAAGTTCTCTGTAAAGTCAGGGATATTTTGGCAGCTCTCTGAAGCACCAGAGATCAGGCAGAGCTCAAAGCAGCACCAGCTGCAAGGACAAGAGTCCTAAGGTAGAAAAGCACCTGCAGCATTTCCCACTGTCAAGCTACAGCTGCTCAGGGTCAGACCAGCTGCTGTCTGTGAGAGAGAAAAAAAGGATTTTTTCCCCAGATTAGTGGGGAAGGTTTTATTACTGAAGCAAGTTCAGAAGGTTATGACACACAGGGGATCAGTCTACATTCTCTTACAGTGAAACACTGCAGGTGCGAGGGCTGCAGTCACAGTTAAATTTCCCACTGACACCAACTTTACCAGGGCCTCACTCATTCATCCCACATCTTCCTTCAGAATATCTTCACGAGTTTTGCAGCCAAGTAATTAATCCTCTCCATAGTCTTCTGATGAGTTATTCTCACCCCTCAGCCTCCGCTTAAAGAAGATTAAGAAAATCAATCAAATCAGAAAAGGAGTAAATTTCTCTGAATTTTTACTAACACATTAAAGGCTTTATCGATGCAGAACCATCTGTTAAAGGAGACCTCTGTTGATTAAGGCATTTGAACAGAGAATTGAAGCTTAGAGAAGTCTATCTTTGTCCTTGTCCAAGAACCAGGGGTCCCTCTTTATCATAATCCCCAAGGAATCCCAGGGACATCTCTTGCTGTTGGCTGTAAGAATAACTGAGGTGCAATTCTCTAACACCACTTTAGAAGGAAGAAAACTGAAAAGATAAATTCAATGTTATCTGGTCTCCCCACAGCCAATGAATAAATGGAAAATGATGTTTGCACAAAGTGGATTTAACACTGGAATCCAGGAGGGGAAAAATTTCCCGTTAGTTACAAACAGCAACATCACTCAGCAAACAGAGCCCACAAAATGTTATTTATTTTTCACATTAAACTCAAGCAGAAGCATAGTAAGGCTGTATAAAAGCATTCTTAATGAAACATAGGTTTTCATACTCTCCACCAGTCAAAACTGGAGAATTTTATTATCCATTAAGCAAGGCACGTGATGGAGGAGCAGCATGCTCCTCTGAGCAGTAAGTGCACTGAGTTCTAACTCACAGCAATAGTAGGGATAGGAATTACTATAGGAAAACAGGAGCACTTGTAAGGACAAGGACAACAGCCTTACAGTCAGGAAAACAGAAGAGTAACAAAACCCACACCCAAGTACCGAAAGGGTGTTGTACATGCTATCTTCTATAAAGAGGACCAGCATTTCCTGGGATAACACTAGACAAACTTAAGAGGGGAAATTTTAAAAATTATCAATATTAGATAAGAGAACAAGTTCAGCAAAGCACTGTTTATTTCCTATCAGCACAATCTGGAATTGGAAAGCTAACTCCAGTTCTGTTCTTCTTGGAAGGCTCTGCAAACATATGTATGGCCACAAATAGTCTTGTTGCAGTTTATAGATTTCAATTGCTAAAAATCTCTGAGGGTTACCTTCAAGCAATATCCTTTACTCCTCACATCCTGAATGCTTGTGAAAATTCTCAATAATCTCCTCCTGTATGGTTAATTGATGCTCTTTAACAGCTTGTTGTTTCCCATTAGTCAGCACACAACGATTATTCTACTCTGCAAAACAATCTCAATAGACCACTTTGTATTAAACAAACATATTGTAAAAGATTAGGAGCCTCAGCATTTTGTGCCTGCCCATTTCTATCCCACAGCTCTGCCTTTCAGCCTCAATCTACCAGCTGGAATTTGAATTCCCAATTAGGTGCGTAGTGCTGTCTGAAAACTGCTGTACATCCTCTCCAAATAAATACAACAACACGATAATCATCTTTTCCACTTGTACAGAACCATCCTCATCCCAAAGGGACCCGGTGCACTTTGAGAAAATCCACTCCAAACACAGATGGAATCAGCTGATGAAGAATCAGCATCTTCAAACTGACACGTATCCTGCTCTGCAGTGGGTCGGGTTCTCCCTTCCAGCTCTTCATCTCACCACATCACCGACTGCTCTTTGGGACAGGACAGTGGCCAAACTGCCCTGAGTGCCCCCAGACGTTTTCCTTCAGATAACTTCACTCTTCAAAAGGTATTAGCAACTAAAAGCTAATGGGAAAACTGTAGTAACTTTCTTGGTCTGAGAAGCAGCCAACAAACTAGTGGAGTTTCAGGGAGCAGTACTGCATCTCGGATCAGACTGGAAAGGGAGCAGAGTGACAGCCAGCCTGTGCTGCCCTCCCAAACCTGGCACAGTGCAAAGGGCTGCAGTGTGCACAGGCCCAGATACTGCTGGCATATCCACAGGCAGGAATATGCAAAGGAATAAGCACTATAATAAAACAGATCTCTTCAAAATTGGCTGGAGGGTGGGCAGAGACAGGTGGCCTCTAATCCCTGGCATGGTGGAATCAAGCCAGGCAGGACATTCGTCAAGTATGGAAAGGATTTACCATCTCCCTGGGAATCCCAGGGATGCTGTGTTTACAAAAATATTCAGGCTGGCATCTGATTGAGGAAAATGGCCAAACCAAAACAGAAAGGAATGGGCCCAATACAGAGTTGGGAAGGGGAACATCCAAAGGGGAGGCATATCCAAAAACCAGGCTGAGCAGCATCTTGGTTAATCTACCATGGTGGATTAACTTTTGCACCAATGCACAGGAGAGGCTTCAAGCCTGCAAACACCTACACACACAATTAACTTCCCCAGCTCCTCCTCAGCCCAACCTTGTCTGAAATGTCTTCTAACCAAAGAGAGCTGTGTGAATGAAAAGGATAGCCAGTAGTATCTCAGCTATTTCCAGTCCTGGGAATCCCCCGGCTTTGAATAAATCTTGTAACAATGAGTTCAGTGGGCAAATCATGGCAAAGGTAATGTGCTGCATATTTAAGTAAGCTGTCTTCCAGTTTCTTTGTGTGTTCAACTGTTTTAAGGTCAGAACAGTGTTATCCAGATTCACCTCCCCTGGACGTGTGACAATTTGCCATGTGGACAGCCCCAGTCTTTCTGCTGCCCTTCTTGTGAAGCTCTGCTTCCATCACCTGCTTAGATGCCCTACACATTCAGCTCACTTGATCCCTCCTGAAAGAGGAGACCTTCCAGCCCCTCGGTTCCCTCACATTTGCCTGCACCTTTCTGGTAATGAGCTTCCCAGAGCTCTGTGCTTCATTCCATAGGGCTTGGAAACACGCCAGAGAGGCTGACCTCGCATTTTTAATAATTCACTAATAAAAAGTGCCATAAAAATTACTCACAAATTACTTCTTTTTCTGCTAAAAAGCAAGCTGAACAAGAACTTATTTGGAGAGAATTTTACCAACATGCAAGACATCCCAAAAAAATGCTAAGAGATCTAGATAACCACATCATGTTACTTAAATAATTTCCAGTAATGGCCTAGCAAAAGTGACAATCTTCCAAATGCTGGAAGTCAACATTTCAGCCTGTTAAAACTTCACATGCCAACCTGAAAGCCTCAGGAGGCAAATGAAGCCTTGCAGTTGCATCCTTGAAGGAAGACACCAACTAGAGATGGAGGTTTTAAAAAGCAGAAGCAAGGGAAGGTCCAAACACCTACTTCCAGAAAGAGGAGGGAGAATCACAGGAATATTTCCATTTTATGATTGTATTGTTGCCAGCTTCAAAGAAGGAATAGCAAACCAAATGGCTGAAGTTTCTTTTGAAGTGGATGATAAAGACCAGAATGGTGTCATAACTTTTAAAGCACAATCTCTTCATATTATTCCAGGAGTTTCGCAGAAACAGCTAGAAGAGTATTGTTCAGAAAAACACACTGCCTAAACCTAGAAATGGCACATTTTCTGTCTCCAGTCCTATCTGTCCATTCCTCTGCTCATATTTCTCTTTCTAACAGGGAGAAGACCCCGTATGCATGGAGGATGAAACACAAATTATCCCTGCCAAGCTGCACAGATACACAGATACTACAAACTGTGATGACTGCCTTTGCCAGAAAACACAATGAGCCTGGGAGCCTGCTTTGTGCTCTCAGACACAAGGAACAAACAGAAAAATCTCAGATCTTGTCTTTTGGGGCTGGGGAGTGAAAGGAAATTAGGAAATATAAACAGATACAATATCCAAGCCACTGAGCCACGCTCCTTTGCCATCAAGGCATAATAACCCAACACATTTCATAAACCCTGAAAACAGCAAACAGCATTTGACTTGCAGAATTTTGTACTCCCAAAGGATGCTCATTTCCGAGTTTTATTTTAAACCTATCACGTCCAAGAAGGCCCCTGTGCCTGGGGAGTTGAAAAAGATGAAATGAAATATTACATGCTTGGCAATATAAGATTAATGAAGGGTCAGACTAGAGAAGACCTGCCAGGCCAGTCAGTGCACTCACCACCCTGGCTCCAAACAATTCCCCAGCACATCACATCTCAAGCATGGGTTCACCAGTCTAGAGGAGCTGCCCAGATCTCTCAATCTCCATGTAAACTGAACAGACCCTAATTCAATAGACAAGCATCAATTTTAGATAAAGATCTCTAAGTAAAAAATTAAAGTGGGATAAGCACAGAGATATTGGCATTGCTCAGGGGCTGCAGGCACGGATGCTGTGCAGAAATCCTGACAGCTGGGCACTGGAAACCAGGAATGGCAAATTAACACTGGCCTAGGAGGTTTCAGTTTCCAGAGTGGAATCCAAATCAGTCCAGGGCTGAACCTTACAAGCACTTGTCTTCAATCAGTACAAACACTTTATAAAGGATCATTATTTATACCTTGTGTTGCCTTAGAGTTTAGTGCTTTTTCCACTACCACCCCCCAAGAAATGCCTTGCAGAGCTGCAATCCCAGCTGACAGTCTATCTGGGATATAGAAAATAGGATGAAGAAGGATTTGCAGACTGCTTTTGAGAAAGTCATCCTTGTCAGCATTGAAAACACAGCACCAAGTAGAAAAGAAAAGAGCAAAAGGAAATTATAAGCAAGAGTATCAGTAACATAGTGGGGGGAAGAGCAGAGTCCACTCTAAGCACAGCAGAAATAATCTGAATAATCAGAAATAAGTATTAGAAGAAAGTAGAATATAACCAATACAGCCACAGGGATCCCACAATTCCCACCCACAACCCCTTTGTGTCCCTATACAGGGATTTCCTCACTGTACAACATGCATTCTGTACCTTGCTGCACACAGAGTAGCACTGAAAAACAGCACCCAAGATGACCAAGCAGAGTTTGTGTCAAGCATCATCAGAGATAGCAGGAACTGAACATGCCAGCACTGCTTCTCCTTGTACCAAACGGAAATCAATAAACCAAGAGGTCTGTGTGACCCCAAAGACATAAAAATAAAGCTTTTTTTCACATATAAGTAGGATGAGGGCTTTACCCTTCTTTAACAATAAACAATAATTTGGCCAGGGCACCAGTTTCTTTTAACATAAATGTTTGCTTTTTTCTTTTTTTTTCCTGGAACAATGACGGTTAAGGGTATGACAAATGCTTTCCTTCCTTAGCTGTAGACAGTGACCCATTCAGCCTCAGAGGAGCAGAGAAAGGCACTATTTCAAGGGATGCTGTGAATGCATAATTGACGGAAAATCAAATCCTGCAGCTCCTACTGCTGGGAAAAATTACAGAGCAGGGGGGACAGGACCTTGCAGAGCCTGTGAAGTTCAAACATTTGCTGAGAAGGAAAATCAGGCCCCCAACCTTCAGAAAATAATCTAAAGGCATTTGCTGCTTACATACAAAAACCCACAAGGTAAAGCAAAAGCAATATCTGAAATCAGCTGTTCTGGAAACACTACAACACTGAGTAAGCAGGTGTTTTACTCTAAAAAATACCTTACCCTAATTTCAAATTCATGTCTTATAGTAACTTGCCCAAATGTAATTTCAAGCCTCTAAGAAAGTTACAGACTTAGTACTGCAGCTCTATAAACCTTGTCTCATTGAATCAAGCTTCTCTGCTGTCAGCTTTCAAGGGTTTTAATTTTCTGCTGCAATTTCTATACACTCAAGACTAACCAGTTAAAAAAGCTAAAAACCATCACTTTCTATTTTAATAGCTAAAGACTTCCCACACTGTCCTGCCTAAATGAGGTTTCTTTCTTCTTGTGAGATCCTTGATTGTACACAAAGAGACTTGAAACAGCCCATTTAATGCCAATGCTCATGCATTTGAGGATTAAAGTCATAATAAACCGAATAGCCTAATCTATCACAAAGCACAAGCTACAGTCTCTCACCTGGTAATTTCTGCAACGTTCTGCTACATTTTAGTAAACTACAGGGTCTCTTCCAGAAACATAACGTTTTGGGTTTCTAAACATAGACTCCAGCAGATCAAAATACTACCCTATCACTGCACTACCTGAGCAGTGAAATACAATGATGGTTAAAAACACGCCCCTTTTCAGCAAGTTCTACCTCAGCCACTGGGTCTGCTTTTACCACCTTTCATCTAAAGTCTAATACCCTCAAAATTCCACTTCTGCATAGGAATTTGCAAAGCATGGTCCAGCTATGAACTTTGCCTTGGTTAAATTACAATTCTCTCACTTCTCAAAAAGCCAGACCAAATAGATTCCTTTATTACCCTTCCTTTGATTCTTTCCAACCTTTCAACCCTTTCCCACCTGTGATGGTAGTGTAAGTGGTGCCAACACATTTCATTAAACTCTGAATTGTGATCTCTATCTAATCTGTCATTCAATGGCCAGTCGCAGATAGATAGCAACACTTACTTGCCAATAACCTAACAACTTTTCCATGACCCATTACCCTCTATTTCCTAAGGCCATAAAATGGGAACGTTTGCATATATCCAAAATCAAACTGACCTGAAGTACATGAATTGGTACGTCTTACTAAACCCACCTCCCAGAAACAGTGAGAAACTTAAGTAATTCCTTGTGGTTTAACAATAATTACAGCAGCTAAAGCATATTTTCACCTTAATATAATCCCTTATTTTTAACACTCCTTATTAGTTCAACATGAGGAAAAATCTCAGGCCTTTGGAACTGGTGGTGAATAAACGAAAGGGGTGATCCCAGAGTAATATTAATGGGGGCATCATTTGTACCATAAACTATGAAGATATTTTAGAAGGGCTGTAAAGCTGAGCTACAGCAACTGACAGAAGATGTAATTATACAAGCAGCTGCATTCCAAATTTTGCAAGGATCTGCAATTTCCTGCAATTAGAGAGGAATGTATGCATCTCCAATCTTATGCATTTTAAAGCAAGACATCCACTTTTGGAATGGTGGCTCCTGGTGCATGTACTGTCATTCCTGACAGGGAAGCCACAGAGAAGATGGTTACCTATCATACCTAGGAACAGATCTTATAACCAAAAATACAATTTTACTACCCAGAACACCCATAGCTGCATCTGAGAAGAGCTGCCACAGCCTGCCAGGGCACTGCTGCTCCCTGCTTCAATTAAACATTGGATACTGCAAAGCACTTCCTAAGCCTTCAGACCAACACCCACGGTGTTCTCCAATAGAAAGATGGTGAGGAAGCACAGTAATAATGGAAAGCCAGACATAAATTAAAGCATTTGACTCAGATAACTTCATAACAAGGAGTGACCTGATCTTGTTGGAATGGATAACATATTTTCCTTGGGTTTGTTTTGGGAGCTTTTGGCTTTGGTGTTTCTTTAACATAATCCAGTGGGTCTGCACTTAAGACTCATGTCTCTAAATTCATTGATGGCAGTCAGAAAAGTCAATTTAGCTTAAGATAAAGGAAAAGGATACAGGATTAAGAAAAGAGGAGAGAACAACGTTAATATTTTTCAGGGTCTTTACCAGAAAAATACTAATACCCCTCCAAATATCAATACAAAAGCACACAACTTATAAAAGCATTGCCCATGTGTTGAGCCTACAAATAACTATGGCAAGGGGAAATTAATCCTCTTAGGCCTGAGAGCAGCTGAACTCTGCAAGAGCTGCAGTGAACCCGTGTGATGGAGCTTCTCAGGGTCAGGGCTGTGTCCAGCTCTCCTCCTGCCATGGAGCTGCTCTGGATCCACCCCTGAAGAGATGCACAGAGGCAGCTCCTCCAAGAACAACCCTTGGGATGGATCCCTAAAGGACACACCTAAGGCAAATAGCCCAGAACTCAGGCAGCTATGCTGAAAGCCTCATGAGATACATCATTCTTCCAGAAAGCTGTAAGTACATATGCTGGCACAGGGGGGACCTCATCACTCTCTAAAACTTCCCAAAAGGAGGTTGTAGCCCGGTGGGGATCAGCCTCTTGTCCTAGGTAACAAGCAATAGGACAAGAGAAATGGTCTCAAGCTGTGCCAGGGGAGGTCTAGGTTGGATATCAGGAAAAACTGCTGCACAGAAAGGGTTGTCAAACACTGGAACAGGCTGCCCAGGAAAGCAGCTGAGTCACCATCCCCAAGGGATTTAAAGGACACGTAAATGTGGCACTAAGGGACATAGTTTAATGGTGGATGTGGCAGTGCTGGATTTGACTCCATGATCTTAGCATGTTTTTTCCAATCTAAATGATTCTATGATTCCATGATCCCGTTCCGTAATATTTTCTGTACTCTCTGTTTCTGATTTTTTGGCATATGTAATTTGCTTCCCAGTGGTTAACTTTTGAGGAGAGCAACTGAACTCAAAGATAAAAACAAACAGGAGTCAAAAATGTAATTATACTCCTGCAGATCCAGACAAGGACAGATCTTAAAATAATAAATGGTCTTCAAAGAAATTTCTGCATCACCTCCATTCACCTGAAGAGGATGCCAGCACAAAAAGAGCAGACATGAAACTTCAGCAACAGCATCCAAGCTGACCAGAATCCCTGTGCTCTGGAGCCAGAAGCCCACCTAAACCTCTTCAGCTCTTTCCCAAGGATGCAAGCCTGCCACTCAGGACAGTCTCTGCTCTGAGGAAGTGGGACAGCTCCAAGCAGGATCAAACTTGCAGACTCTTTACCAGCAACTACAAGGAGACACAGTCCAGGCTTGTGAAATTTCCATATGCCACATAATTCTGAATGCACACCACAAGAAATAAGAGAAAACACCCTATTTTCTTCTCCAAATTAGAAATCTTCAGCATTTTACAGTAATTTTAAAAGTCCCATTCTACCACTCCAGCCTTTCATAACGCAGTTCTATTTAACTACAGTTTTATCTCTAGACTTTCCCAAATTATTGAATTCAATTAGAAGATCACACAAATTAAAGTAGGAATAGGCACATACTGAAAATATATGCTAGGAAAACCAGAATATGTCAGTGTAAGTAATTTAGACACTTGCAAAAAGGCTGCAGTGCTACTCTGAAAAAGGGCCTGACAACTACAAATTACAAAGGAAGGCAACAGACAAGTATTGCTTTGGATAATAAATTGCTCACTTACTTTTCAATTTGTTCTACCAAACTTTTATCTTGGGCAGCGGAGACAAACACTGATGATAGATCATCTCAGATCTAAGTGGCCTGCAGAGGCTTGGAGGGTCCCACTTTGTTTTTAGAAGGCTTTTATCACTGTGCAACATGAAAGTAGCCACTTCAGACAGAGTGCTGCTTGTGCCTTGTACTTCTCTATATTACCCTGCTTCAACAGAACAGGATGTGAAACTTGAAATTCAAGCAATAGGGTTCTTGTATAGACAGCCAACAAAAGGAATGTTGATACAAACCACTCCTAAAATACAGAGATAAGAGGAAAGTATTGCCACCTAGTCATACAAATTTTCAAAGAAGGGTTTTTCTTATCCAAGAGTTACAAATAAAAAGAAAACAAAAAACCCCCATGACTTTCAGGGAGTTTCTTCACCCCTAAACTGTTTTGGTTTCCAGGTAGAAAATAATACTCCCTTGCCCCTTCCAGGGACTTTGCATGACCACTGCAGAACCACCCCCAGTACCCAGCCCTGCAGCTCTTCTCCCTGCTTTTGGGGAAGGCAGGAGCAGTGCATCCAGAGCAGTAAAGGTCATTCCAGCAACACGGCCTATCCACAACTACGGCACGAGGAAAATGAACTTCAACTTCCAGGTGAAGATTTTCTACAGAAAATATTTTCAGAGTTTCAATGCAGACATTTTCTAAAGCCACTATTCTTAAAATGCATTCAGCAGTGTCTATTATCTCACAATCAGAGAGTGAGTAGCAGCTGTAGGTGGATGTGAGGCTGCTTGAATGGTCCCTGTGACTCTTACAGCAGTTAAAGGCCAGGCTCTACAGCCAGCCTGCAAAGGGAGACAATCAAACAGCTCTTAGGGCTCAGAGAGAGCAGTAAAATGAAGAAAAAGGGTGAGTTCTGAGTTCAGAAGCGTACTAAAGCTTTATTTAGATGCATTTCTGGCTGGAGAGAAGATATGTGACAACACTAAATTACAGATTTACTTTTATGTCAGCTCTTCTACAAGCACAAGGGACAAAGACAGAAACAAGGTGGATACTTTTTTCTCTTATGATCAAGTACCCTTGATTTCAGGCAGACAACTGAGAGAACAAGGCCAAGGTTTCAAGAAAAAAGGAAACAAAGTTAAGCTTTGAATGCATGAATGCAAAGAGTGTTTCTAAAAGCACCTCTGTCAACTCACAGGAAGAAAAACCCCAAGCAGTGCTGCAAAGCTGCAACAACCCCAACTGCTGCTGACCAAGGGGGAACCCATCCCCACAGTCTGCCCAGAGCTGAAAACCAAGCCAGGTACCTCCTGGAAGTTACTGCCCCCAAAACCCACTCTGAAAGGCTCAGTAAAACACACTAATAGGGTTTCAGGTAGAGCTATCTAAAATACAGCCTCTGGCTGTGGTGTTCAACACAGCCTCTCTCAGCCAGAATTAGCTATGACCCCAAGGTGCTGCCCTTGCAGAGGACAACGGTGTTGCAGTGGCTCACCACTGGCAAGTCAGCCTCAAAAATCCAACAACCTTGTGGTTGTTGGTACCTGAAATCCCACCCATCAGCCTCCAAGCTTTTTAAAAGACAAAAGTGGTGCTGGGACCTGTGTTTCTGTATCTTGTGCATCTGAGCCCTGCAGACATTCCTAATCCTCATCCCTGTTTTATTAGGTTTTCACAGTTAAAGCACACAAGTGCTACACTTATTTCTTAAAAATGCACTAAAACATTTACAATGGCTACAAAACACATTCTCTCATTGCAATGGGGGTTTTTTTACACTTTATCATTAAATAAAACTCATCTAAAATTTATTGGAGTATAATTCTCCAGCTGCATTTATTACATGTTTCATTGCCTTGGTCAGTATCCAACATCTTCGTAAATAATGCAAGTAAAATATTAACACTGGTCATTTATTATACTTTAACTGATCCTGTCACCTGAGCAAACATTCTGCATTTTGGCAAAGGAAAGGAAAGCAGCATCTTCTGGGAAGTAAGAAAAACTTTCACCCACACTTACTTAAAACCCCAGAGTTCTGCACACAAAACAGGAGACGGCACTCAAGTTTTTAATGTTCCTCTCCTCCCTAAGGAGCTGGAGTCTTTCAGCATACATAAGCCCCATGAAAAATGTCAGGCTAGGTAATTTATTTTCAGTTACAGTATTTGTGTGTGTTTGAAATCAGTTTGCTGATTTAGCCACTGGTACACAGAGTGCCTCTGTCTCTCACACAGCTCGGCACTCATTCAGCAATCTGCACAGCAAGTTGCATCTGCAAACGAAGAATAAATACTTATCTTTCCAACCCTTTGTATGCTGCAAGCTTAACACTGACTATTCAAGTTGGCCAGCCTACACAGAGTTCTCAGAAGCAAGCAAGAGTCTTTCAAAAAATCTCCCAGCTCTGCTTAAGCGCAGTAACTTTCCACATGCACACCAGCCCTAAACCAAGGTAACTGGGGACTTCAGGTCTAAACCAGATTTTAGATCTTGCTGTCAAAAAGAGAACTAGATGCACAGGCATGATTCTTTTTCTCATTCCATCACAAGAGAGCACACTGCCTTCCATGAACAATCACTTGGATCTCTGCAGGCACTTACCAGAAACAAGCAGCCTCGGATCTCCTGCTAGGAATATTGATGAGTGACAAATAAACTAATGCAAGAAAATATGAGAGCAATGAGTGAATATAAAGATCAGGATTTGCTTCCTACTGTTTGCAGCAGATTCATGTTTTCTAATAGACTTAATCTGCTAAAGCCATGGCAATGCCATCAGCAGCAAATTTAATCCTACATTTAACTAAACAAGAACTGCACGTAAGAGCCAGTAGACTTGTCCCTCCTTGCCATCCTCCTGTTCATGTCCTCCACTGCTCCCTTTGACGGATGTTTTGGTTGATCTCTGTGGGTTTCCTCCTCCTACCCAGGCATCTGGGCCCAGCCAACCATGCACTTCCAAAAGCTGCTCTTGTGGTCTTGCTAGTTCTTCAATTTCTTTTCGCATGAGGAGCTCCACTGACAGCTGCTCAGTGCTCCAGATGGAGGTTTGCAAATACAAAGTGGAGCACAGAAGCGTTCTGGGACCAGGAAAGGGAATGTGCTGACTGAGGAAATACACCAGCACTGAACCATTCCCTACCACTCCTCCACTTCCTCCACCCCAGACAGCATGGATAATTAACTGCTCGCTACACTAACATCTTCATATTAGCAAAAAGCCCAGAGAACTAGAATAAACAGCAGCAACAGCAAAGATGAAACGGGAACAGTGTGCTCACAAAAAAAAAAAAAAAAAAAAAGCTGTTTTTGACAAGCCTCAGAGAGTTTTTCAGTGAGAGCTCAGCTGTCTTGTTTACCACAAATCCCTGGTTTAAGGCAGCAGAAACACAACCCTGCCCTGCAACCAGGGCAGGAAGGAACTCAACCCACCAGGAGCCAGTCCAGCCCCACCAGTGCTTCTCACCATTCCCATGGTGCAGAAAGCAACAAAACTTTTTATTTCTCTAGCAGCGGCTACTAGGGACCCACAGCTCTTCACCTCCTCTCCAATCATTATGAGGCATACAGAAAAACCTTGGAAGTGCATTTATCTAAGTAGGTGAAATTCAACTGAATCTTGACAAGAGAAACAAAGAAAACCCAACCACAACCAGAAGGATGTAGAACTATGTCCCAGCATCAGCATCTGGAGCTGCTTCCCTACTCCAAATATTGAAGCCTTAAATCAAAATGAATCAAAAACCATTCAGTCTTTTATAAATGTAAGAACCTTAGAAGAAAGATGTCTTTTTGTTAGTCCCTACAAGGTCTCTGACAGTGTGCTGTGATGAGCTGGCAGTGGCAAAATGTTTAAGTGAATCACAGAACTCTTGACATGGGGTGAAAGTGCCCCTGTGTTTCAGACCCCACCACCTCCACCTGATTGGGTGCCCCAAGCCATTCCTGCCACCCCTGCACCCTCCCCTGTCCCCAGAAAGAAAAAACAAAACAACCCTGTCCCATACAGCCCCTTCCCAACATACTATGGGGCAGCCCTGCATCCTCCCATCCCTATCCACGAGACAGGTGCAAGGGTTTGGGAAGGTTAGGGACTACTGAGCGGAGGGGAGCAGATGGATTAGGAGAAAAATACAGAAACACAGACAAAATGTAGGTTTCAGTGCTCTTCCACTGTGATTAAGGGGGTCTGCTGAGGGCCAGGGATTACAGTCTCGCCTGGGTACTTGGACACACCACCAGCCAAGCACGCAAGCACAGCCACCAGTATTTCTGGGGAGAATTCTAGTGTGGAGAGAGGGTGCTCTGGCTCAGATTAACGGCTCTAAGCCTTTCTGGTCCGTGCCTCAGAGATGTATGCATGAGCAAACTCCACCCCATCGTATTGCCATCTCAGAGGAGTCTGGCTTGCTTTTAAATGCAGGAGAACACAGAGGGTCCCAGGATACAATATCCCAAGTTTCAACAAAAGCTCAGAATGGTACAAGCATTTACACGATGCAAAGTGAAACGATTACCATTTGCAGTCAGATACTCTGCATGCCAGCTTGTGGATGCCAAATGTTTTAACACAGACTGAAATCAAATCCTCCCCTCTAATAGAGGAGCAGGTAACAAAATATTCAGAAAGGAAAAAGCAAACAAACAAGTTCTCTTCTGGGATTAGGAGATTTCATCTTTTACAGTTAAGTTTGTTTCTGAGAGGAGAAATGTTCTTAAAGCTTAACCATTTCCCTGCCCTTTTTGATCATTTACAGATCCCCAAAATGTCACCAAAGAAATGATTATTTGCCCAGTACTGCACAGAAAAGAGCAAAGCTAACAGAAAGAAAGCCCCGTATTCAGATCACACCTCTGTCATATGCCTTTTCTCCTCCAAAATACTGAACATCTTGCTGACTAGAGATGGGTATCAGTTAAAATGTCCGATTAATCAGGGTTTCACAAATCACCCAAATCCCATGGCAACATTCAAATGTCTTCTAGTGAATGTCCCTAAAAGGTGAAATGGTTTCAGGGTCATTCCAAGCACTTAACCAAAGAAACAGCTGGGGGTAGGCAGAAACAAACAAAAGAAAATAAGGAAATGAAAAATGAAACAGAAGAAAATAAGCAAAATTAGGTTCTTAATTTTAAGAGACTTAAGACTGACAGTTTTAACTACCAGAATCGCAGTGTGCAGATGATTAAACTTGCAACAAATAAATTCACTGCCCCTGAAAGCACATCCTGAATCATAAGTAGTTATGTTTAGTGGTGCAAACCAGGCATCGCGGCACAGCAATGACTTTAACACATCTGAAATACCTCTACACAGTCCAAAATAAATAGATCAATCAATCAACTGCAGGCTCTCCTAAATGAAAGACACTTCAACAGGTTTTCAAACCCAATCCACAGTCTTAGAGCAGGTCCAGTAATTTCCTCTAGGTTCACCTATCATGAAAACCAAGGAGCATCAGAAGAACAATAAAAAATGCTTCCTCCTGCCCCATTGTGAAGCCCCTCTTCATTCTCTCCTCTTTGCATGCATGGAGCCCAGTAAGTTTCCTTGGAAAGAAACCCTTTCACAGCTTGGGTCATCACTGCAACTCCTCCCTGTTCCACCCCAGCTCAAACACCTTTTTTAAAATTTATGAATGGGACTAGCACTGCACATGGCATTCCAGAAACAGATGGGAATATTTTTAGTTTTCCTTTTCTCTGCTTCCCTAACAGTTTTAGAATCCAGTTTACTATTTCTGACCGCTGACCTCTCCACAGAGCTCATTCACATGCCGTGACAATCTGAAGAAACACATGTAAAATTATGATGCTCCCTTCAGATGTGTTATCCTGGGTTTATCTCCATGCAGTTTTATCTGAGGTTTTACCACTTCCCCACTCAGCACAAGGACCCTAAATAATCCTTTTCTGTTGTCCTTCATGTGCTTTTAGGGATTCAAGTCTCCCCTCTCCACGTGGGCACCTTGCCTGGGCAGCTCCCAGGCCCGGGAGGCTCCACCAGTGACCACCTCCACAAATCCATCCCAGCTGCCTCCTGCAGGCTTCCAGCTCTGCTGTTTGCTCAAGGGGAAGAGGAAAGGCAGTCATGTGGGCAGTTTATTTTTGCTGAGAATCTTTTCAGGGCCTCCATCAAATACCATTTGCAAATGCGATTAAGCAGCATCAATCCAGCCGCCCCTGCCCACATGCTCACTGGTCTCTTCAGAGAGCTCCAACAGATTTCAGAGTCATGATTCCTCTCTGCAGGAACTGCGCTGTCTCTTCCCCAGTATATCACGTTTCATCATGTGCCCTCAATTCTGCTGTTCAGAACAGTTTCTACCCAGTTGCCTGGCACAGACATCAGGCCTACTGGCAACAACAGACACAAACACTCTGCGGATTATCAGGTTCTTTGTGGAGTACAAGGTAGTGGACATAAGAGCTGTAATAAACTGTGCTGTCCCTCAGCTGGGCATGCCTGTAAAGCCAAGATAATTTCCAGATGTCTCGGTATTGCAAGATACAAAGTTAGCGATAACAACTTCAGCTAGCGCTGTATCTTCTCTTTGTTTGATTAAAAAAATAATATAGAAGGAAAGATTTGATAAGCTTATTTCTCCAGGGAAAAGAAGGGGTCAGGAACATACAATTGATAGAGGAGCCTGCATTCAGCAAGCATCCTGGCTGTGAGAAAAAAAGACAGACCACAGGAAGAAAGCATCACGTAAGCAGCAACACTATGCAAAGCAAAGTTTGATATAAAGAGGATTGATGGAGAGTCATCTGACCCCAAGCCTTCCAAAAAACACTGTCATGTAACATTACAAAACAATTTTGTTTCAGGGCATATGTAGAAGAGAAGGCATTTGTGGTAAACCAGCCTTTTAACAACACACTTAAGATGCACTCCATTTATCATAGTCACAAACTCATATGACATCCAGAGAATCTCAGAAACACTGGAACATGACCAACCACTATTCAAATACAACCAGTGCATCTATTTCAAAGAAGAAATCATCAGTTAAATATTTTTGAACTTAATCCCCAAATTTAAGTATTTAAAAACAAAAAAAAACAAAAAAAAAAAACCAGCGTGATATTATATAATACCTAACATTGTATTTAACAGCATATATACTGTTACATATAGTATAGGAGAAGTCAGAGCATATCTCACTTTAGAAATCACACACTGGAAATTTTATTTTTAGCATTCAAGGTCTGAGCTGTCCCACAACAGTCATGCCCATTTAGCCCCAGGAACAACCAAATCTGATGATCCTAGAGATCTGCCAAGGCCAGTACCCCATCACTGACAGTGATTGACAGTAAGTGCCTACAGAAGACTCTAAGACAAATGTAAATGCATAGATATACTTCCTCAGAATATTCCCCCATCCTGCAATGATTTGTTCTCCCACTAACTCATAAGGTTGTAATTTGTATCTGCATATTTTATAGTCTTTGATGGATTTCAACTCCCAAGAATGTGTACAACAGATTTCAAATCCATGTACACTGCTTATATCCACAGTGCCCTGTGGGAAGAAGTTTTGTACTCTGTGTGAAGCAGCAGCTCCTTGTGCCTTCCTGATCCAACTGATCCTAATTAGTTCCTTATGCTTAAGGTGGAAGAGAGCAATTAGCTCTCCACACACTTTTTCCATGCCAGAGGCCTTTTGAACTCCTGGGCAAATACTTCTTGATCTGACAACCTGCCATTTTCCATTTTGCCAGCTGATCTACAATCCTGTCTAACACTCCAATCTAAAACCACGCACTCCCCTCCATCTTGAAAAGAAAGAGGTCAAACACCCTGGGCAAAAAAACCCTCTCCTGAGTTAACACAGACACAAAGCCGTGATACAGCAATTTTGTTACTGCTCTGTCTGTCCCAACTGTTTCTTTCACTTTTTCTTCATCCACAGGCATGGCAGATTCTCTGATATCCTTCTCTCCACTTGATGCCTGAAAAGAATCACTATTTTTTTGTGCCTGCATCTTCATTGTTCTCCTTGTGCCAGCACATTGATACTCAGATTCACCTTCTACATCTTCATGAACATCTCCTTTATTTATGGCCCACCACCAGCTCCGGGTACTTCCTAGTGTCTCCCCATCCTTATACAGCAAATACCATGCACACTTCCTTCATATCACCTGCTTTCCTCCACAGCCAACCTCCCACAGCCAGTCTGTTCTTCCATCAAATCCTGTACTTAGTCTCTTCCCTCACTTCACAGGTTTCAAAGTCCTCTTATTCCTTCCCCCATCAGACATTTCAAAGACTCCTAATTCAATGAAAGATGACAAACTCTGGCGTCTTTCCCTATAAATACTTTTATTTTCTCACTATAACCATTACTGCTGCTTTCAGCCTGCTGCACACATCCCCTCTGGGGGCTGCCATGATTTCCTCCTCTCCTCTTTTCTCCTCTCCTCTGCACCACCTATCCTTTGAAGCCCTCCCTTCCAAAAGAACACTAGTTTTGTTTCAGCATGCTGCCTCTCCGGGACAGATGCCTACTTTGTGTTTGAAAGAGCACTTGGCATGCTGTGGGCATAAACAGACAAGGAACTGCAGATCTGACACCGTGACCGCAGCAAGGTTGACACAGAGCAGCAACAGGGAGGCTGCCCTAGGATGGGCCATAGGGAGAGGGCTGAAAAATGCAGGATCCTAAAAATCTCTAGCGTGAACACCACCCAGCCTTACCTTCTCCCACCATGCAGCCTTTCGCTGAGTTATGAGCTGCTGCAGCTGGTCTTGGAGAGCCATTAGATCTCTGGATAATCTGTCCATTTGCCCAGTCAGCTTGTCAGCCCAGGGGCAGCAGGAGGTCACCTCTGGCAGCCTTCTTTTCTCTACATGAGCGTTCTGGGACTCACACATATTTCCCTCTTCAGCCATATTATCCAACACAGTTTCCTAAACAAAAAACAATGAAAGTCACTCTTCAGCTGCAGCTAGAATGGCTCACCCCATCCTCCTGGTAAATCACAGCTAGGAATCCACTGCTGCCATCTCAATATACAGTTGCTCCACAATTTCAGAGTTATTTTAAGAGAGAACCCCCTCAGTTCACTATAACATATTTCCAAGTTAACAGAAAACTTATGTTGCTAACCTAGCTTATTTTAGAAAGCACTGCACAGTCAGCTACTCTCCACTGCACTAAAGTAACACTCATGAGATAGAGGTGATCAGCACTGCAGCAGCTCTAGAGATGCCCTTCCTCTCAAATTCTGAGGTTGGATGCGCTTCTGTGGCCTTTTGTAACAAAGTGATGACCAGGAAGGAGGTACATGCTCACACTGTTCAGGAGAGCCCCACCTGCTCTAACACCCACAGGATCACTTGTGCCCATGGAGAACTCCACAAGTTGAGGAACATAAAGAGATCCCTGCTCCAGGCTGGTCAAGAGCCGGCAGCTCTGCTTGACCATGATGATCTAGTTGGTTTGATAATTAATTGTGCAACTGCCTTCTGAGATAGCAACTGTTATTTCAAATGCTCAAGAAAAAAAACCAAAACAAAACAAAAGCATTTAAACAAATTATTTAGAGTCCATCTATACACTCTGGTGCACAGACTGTGCAGAAACACAGTTTTCAAGCCAGAGTAGCATAGCATAACTAAAGGACCCAGAGTATTAAATATTTATTTCCATACTGTTATCAAGAAGACATTCAATAGGAGAGGTCATAATCGCTTTTAAGGACATAATTTGCATTCAAAATTATCTTTAGCAATTGAAGAAGTAATTTAAGAACACTGCCAGGAAATTCAGCAGTTGAGCAGCATGGTCTATAGACAGGCAAGGAAAAACCAAGTGGATAATTACTGGCACAGCAGCAACACTGCTGGATGAGACGTCAGAGAGCCAGAAGTCACCAATGTCACACTGTTAAAGTCAAGCACCGTGTCACAAAGTATAAACACAAGTCTCAGTGATAGAAGAGTGCTGACTGTAATGCTGACATACAGGTGAGGCACTTGAAGTTAAACAGAGACAAATGGGAGGGAAAGTCCCAGATGAGAGCAGCAACAAACATCAAAAGCTTGAATGAATGGCCTACAAGGAGACATAAAGACATCAAAACTTTTGCTTAGCCTAGAAACAGGGACTGGGAAGGCAGTGACATGCTAACAGCCTTCACTTATATAAAAGATTGCTATAAAGAGGATGGGAAATTTTATTTTTTCTCCTCTTTCTCTCTTTTCTCAGAAGGTAGGTTGAAAACTCTGGCTTAATTCACAGCAAGAGATTCTTAGCCTCATGCAAGAAAGAGCTTCATAAGACAGCTAAGAATGGCATAGGACACCCTGCAAAACCTCCTTTCTAGGCAATGGATTGGCATTGGGAATTGGCACAAAGCAGCACTGAGGGCAGCAGCTCCTGCTGACCCACGGCCCAGCTCATGACACTGCAGACATGGTGGGGACAGTGACAGGATAACAAACTGCATGGAAATAAAGCAGGGGTTTGGGTTTGTTGGGGTTTGGGAGTTCTTCTCTTTATGCCTTACTTTGAAATTCATTAAGTGACAGAATTGTAAAATGACATTAACATTTGGACAATGTTCTCAGGCACATGGCATGATTCTTTAGGCTGTCTTGTGCAGGGCCAGGAGATGGACTCAATGATCCTTGTGGATCCCTTCCAACTCAGGATATTCTGTGATTACTGCAGTCATTCCAGTTCCTGCAGTGATGTCATGGTCTCTCATGTTCCTGCCCACCACCATCAGGAAGAGCTGGCAGCAGCTATGCAAGAACCATCCCATCCATCAGATCAGCAATGCAAAAAACACAAGTTTGGTAAAACGAGGAAACTACTGTATTTTCAAAGCACATCTCATTCCCATGCATCCTACTGCATCCAGAAACAACCACCATCATCAGTGAAACAAAAGAAAAAGGTAAATTCACTATCCAGCACATTGAATAGTTTAAAACAATGCACTGGTCAGCTGGGTTTTTTTGAGTATTTATTTAGGACTTAACTCCAGAAAGCAGGCTAACACTCCCCACCTCTTCGACATATCAAAGACAAGTGTTTTGGTGGATACACAGAAATAATTGCAGTTGTATTTTGCCTGTTGGGAGCCAGGCCTATGCTAGTATTGATGCTTTCAAAAAAACCGTAAGATGGAAAACATGTAAAGCAAAAACCATTAGAGAACTAATGGCAATTGGAAGTACCCTTCAAGACAGGTGAGGTAATTTCACACTGCCCTTTGCCTTACTTTTAATATAGAAGAAGACATACGGGCAATTAGCAGTCAGCTCACTGATTCTCAAAATTCTGTAAGCCCATACAGCTAATGTGGTGTGCTAAAGAATTATTTCAGCAACAGTGAGTGGGCAAAAGTCGTAGAGGGAAGTGAGATGGATGGCATCATTTGCACTCACTTGAGAAATCCGAAGATGCACAGAGAAAGGCTTATTGATTTTCTTATGATCATTCAATACAGTTCAAGGGGAAATCAGCAATGTCAACACACTATTTGGCTGGGAAAAAATGAAGTTGTTTTCAATATCAGCTGCCTGCAAATTTAGTTGTTCTCAAGACTGCAATAAAGCTTAGAGGCTCTCTTCTGAAAAGCCATTTAATTTTACAAAAATGTACAAGTGCTATGTTTGAAAACTATTAAAAAGATGAAGATCAGACCTTTTCATTTGTGTTAACTATATGAAATCCTGCCATTCTGCCCTCCAATTCCTCAACTTAGCTGGGTGAGTCCTACTGAAGAAAAGAGGAATGAAAGACAACTATGAAAACATTCCTTTCTTTACCAAAGGCTTCTTTTCCCTTTTTCTCAAGTGCTGTTGAACAGCTGGTTTGCAACATTTAATTTTGTGGGAATTAAGAGCCTTTGGAAGTAGTCAACTATGTCAAAGTCAAGAAAACTGCACCCTTCAAAACCAGTTTGATTCATTACCATCCACTGCCAATAAACTGGTTCCAGTTGCTTCCACTCCAGAAAGGCTTCCAGCTGCATGGTTTCAGACTCCAGGAGCTGTAATAGCTACAGAAAAGGAGACAAAGGAAAGGAAATCAGGAAACATGGGTCACTTGAGAACTAAATTAAATGCGTGTTTGGTCTGAAGTACAAAAAGAGTGTGAGTGGCACATGGGGCAACACTGGGTGGCTTCACAAGAACACTACAGACGGGGAAACATGATGTGAAACTTTTCCCAGCACCACTGATTTATCCCTCACCCCAAATGTACCAACTTCATCAGCTTTTCTACACATAAATGTGAGTTTCCATACTGTTTTGAGGGATCAAAGAGACATAGCTCTGATATATGTTTAGGTGAATGTCTAGCTTCAAATCTTCTATGCTTCTTGACTACCAAAATAAGCTGTTTCTCCAAAAGTGATTTTCCCCATTTATCCCCACTCTGAAACAGCATGAAAGAACTCACTCTAAAATGTTATGTATTTTATAAACTGTCTGATCTGCTGCATGAGGAATCCCTCCCTTTGCCTGAGAGCACTTAAAGGAGAGATGCTGCATTACAGCTACACAAATTATAATTTTTTCACAAATATACACACAATACACATGTATGCACACACATATATGGTGAAAGAGACATTCCAAGAAAAAATATTTATACATCAGTAAAAAAAAAAAATGCTTGTAAAGAATGGTAAGATGAACAAATTCGGTATACATTAGAGCTCACCAGCTTTAACAATTTCAGTTCTGACCATATATTTGAAATGAACAACTTTAACACTAATCTGACATCAAAGGCAACTTTTTAAGATGACCACAAAGAGTGTATGGCCTTGAGGAGAATGATAAGAACCGGACCAATACCAGCTAAATCCACCTTATACAGACAACTACCTTCTGCTAGCTTTGTTCGCTTTAGTTACTTAGTACATAACATAATTTAAGTTACTGCAAATCATGAGTTGACTTTGCAATTTTATTATGCAGATATAACCTGAAGATAAAGGAACCGAAGAAAGGAAGCCACTTTGCAAGAGTAACTGCTGGAAATTATAAGCAGTTCGCTCTAAAACACTGCAGGATCCAAAATACAATTATTACACATTTGCTCGCACAACAGACACTTGGCATTACACTTAATGACTCTGCTAGTTTCAAGCTCAGCTGGGATATAAAAGGTGGAAGAATGGGTTTCTGTCTCCTTTTTCTCTTTTCTCTTTCATAGGTACATCTACAGCACAAATGGCTTACATTATGGAATCTGAGGCTTGCAATAAAACCCAGCCAAAAAGTTGATTAAATATTCAGGCAACAGCAAAGTTACTTGACTTCAAAGTAGTTTTGTAATGTGGTCACGAGCTGTGTGTGATTGCAGTATGAACATGCCTTATTACAGCTAAGGAGGGCTGATGGTTGGGATGGGGAGTTTTTCATTCTGAGCCTTCAAAAAAGAAGTGATCTTCATAAAAACACAGTCATCATTTTTATTCTCACTAGAATGTTAGAAGCGCCATATGCCACCTGCTTTCACAGCACAACTGAAAGAATACGGTTCTGAAACTTCACCAAACCTCTAAAGAATCTGTTGGAGTTAACTGACCTTAACAACCACCAAAACTTCTTGAGCAGTCTCCTAATCTCAAACCCTTTGGGATCTTTTGCATTTGGGGGGTTTTGTTGCCTTCATTTTTTTTTTAAACTGCTTCATTACTTACACAAAACTTGAACAGCTTGTGTGAAAGCATTCATCCAACTCACCTACTTACAGCATCCTCCCCTTTCACCAAGGTACTAACACACTCAGAAACATCAGGCCAGCAACTGTGTTGCTTCAGCCATCAATCAGTGATGGGATGATTGCACTCATCCTAGGAGGACAGTTTCCAGCCTGGCTGGAATACACTGCGGCAGCCTCAGGCAAGCCTGCAATAGCCAACATTTGAGTTTCTACCCTGAGGGACTTCAGGCACCTGAATGCCAGTCTCCTCTGCCATCCTTTGCATGGGCCTTGCAAGGCTTTGATGTTATTGTAGCATGGAGAATAAAGCAGAACACAATAAAAAATAATGTACTACAAATATCCTTGAGATATCTTAGCAAAAATCATAAAAACAAATAAACGTTCAAGGTTGGGAAGGGACAATGGATTGTGTGTCTGCATGCCTTGAATTTGGTCACAGGGACAGTCTCCAGGTGACCCAGGAGTGCCAGGTCTTCACTCAGACATGCCTACACCTAGGAACAAACATTTCTATCAGGCAGCTTCCTTCCCCTAGCCTCATCCTTTGCACAAGCTTCTCATGAGCATTTCTTGTTCTTTAACAAGCTCTGGTTTTTGTGACATTGAGGTCACCGTGGTGTACGTTTTCTTAGGTCACTCAGTCACACCAGAGCTGGTACTTCAGAAACCAAAACCCAACTTGTACCTCTGCATTTCCCCCCCACCACAGTACCTTTTCTTGTTCATTTAGTACCAACAAGAGTTCATACATATGCTGTGAGCAGTTTCACTTCTGCTGCTACCTCTCAAAATGTAAAACAAATTCACAAGCTGCAACTAAAGCTGCCTGCCCATTTTCAGTGAACTAAGGACCCAGATACTGTCATGCCTCCTAATGAAATTTAAAGACTGAAGTCTGCAGAAGAGCATCAATTTTTTCTCATGAACAAAGTGAAGCAGCAAGTAAAAAAAGTGCCCCACGTGGGTATCTAAATGATGGTTAAGGATACTGCCTGGAAATTGTGTTACCCTCTACACAAAATTAAGACAATAAAATCCATTTCCTTCATTCTTCTGGAGGAAGTTATTGCTGTAAAATATTTACACTGAGAGAAAAAGTAATGACAAATTCAAATTGCTAATCTCTGTGGAGAGGTAATTCCATAATGAAGGCTGGGAGTAAGCACTTTGCAGTAACAACTTCTTTAAGCCATTGTAAAGAAACCACCCCTGGTACAAGCCACAGCTTTGCTATAGAGGGTAAACTGTGCCTCACTGGGCTGCCTCAGAGCAGGCTGCCAGGAAACCTCAGTGAGATGCAGAAAAATGCCAGCTCTGTAAAGAGCATGCCTCACTTCCTCTGGCACGTGGCTGTGACCTCCAAAGCCAAACATCCAGCACCCAACGCAGACCACAGACCTCAGGAAACTGTGGGAGCTTCAGCTGCAGGAGGTGACAAGGTGACCTAGGTGGTTTTGGACACCTCCCTGGAGATATTCAAAAGCCATCTGGACACAGCCCTGAGTAACCTGTCCCTGGGGGCCCTCCTTGGGCACGGAAATTGGACCACGTGGTCTCCAGTGATCCCTTCCAACCCTACCAATTCTGTGACACTCAACAGCAGGCCAAAGTTGAAACTTCCTCAGTATCCACAAGTATAACCCGTATGGTGTTTAAACATATTTGTAATTACTTTTTCTCTTGAGATATTAATCTCTTTCATATTATTTACCACCATATTACAAAAATCATTAGTGCCAGTAGACTGTTACAGAAATCAATATTTAATAAATTTGCAGCATAATGCACCCTTTTCACAGGCTCAGTTCCAGAGAGCTCCCCGCAACAGGTATTTAATCTCCGATGCCCACAGATCATAATTCAACTACCATAGCACTGGCAAAAGTATTTTTAATCAAAAATTGCTCTGCCTAAATGTTCAGAAAATCATTTTATTGTTGGACAGACAAAAAATGGTCTTTCAGCAATAAATTCTGTTTCTTGGCTCAGAGACAAAACATTGCTAATTCATCACCATTCATATATGTCTGCAGACAGAAAACTTGCATTGGACTCCTGAGCCCTGCAAACCTCACTCCAAATGCCAACAGCTCTGGAAAATTACTCAAGGCTTGAGACAGGGTTGGCTTAGCAGGAAAGCTGATATGGGGAAACTATCGAGATTATTCAATAATTGTATTTGTTTAATAGGAAATGGCTTTATTCAGTGTGCATTTGGGTAATCTGAATTCTAGTTCTGAATATCTATCAACCACAGGATAGAAGCCCAGTGGAGAAGTTCATTCCAAAAAAACGCAAAGAAAAGGGGTAAGCATTCATGAATTACACAATTTATGCCACCAGAAGTAAACAATAACTGGGATTAAGGTTTTAGAGACCTAGCCAAGCATCAAATGAAACAAATAAAATTCAACACATCTTCTCCTCTACTAATACAAAAGTCCCTTAGCAGAAAAAACATGCAAACCTTGACAAATGAGAGCCTCTCAGTAGGCAGGCTGTTAGATGGATGAAATTTGGTTTAAAACGGCACACACAGCCCAAATTGCACTTTGGCAGGGCTAAGTTTTGAGACCCCCTTCACCAAAAAGAAAAAAAAAAAACAAAAACAAAAAAAAAAAAAAACAAAACCAAAAACAAAAAAAAAAAAAAAAAAAAAAAAACAGAGAAAATTTCAGTCTCACAAATGTCTCGGGCTGGGACAAACAAATAACACTGTAAGTGGACACACTCAGTGCTCCAAGTTTCAGTTCCGCATTGTGATTTTTCCAGAAGCAAAGCTGCTTTAAGACATTGCCACACATCCCTTGAAGGCTAAAACAAAAATAAATAGGCCTGAAAATAGAAAGTCATGCTGGAGTAGTGTGAAATACAAGCAGCTGAAGAGCAAAAACCTACAGGACAATAAGCAGCCTCTAGCAACGAGGCAAATAAAGACCTACTCTAATTTCTCTGCCTGTGAAATATCACTGAGAGCCAAAACAGAGCAGGAGAAGCACTGCAGCCCAACCATCATGAGGCAGGTGGATCTGAAAGGCTCTTGGAGGGCAGAAGTGGATGAGAATTTCTTCCAGCACCTCATAGGGACCTTGACTGACACCCTAGCAAGGATAGGAAAAGACCTCTGGCTCCAGAAACAGGTATTCCTGTGCCTGCTGAGCATCACCTCTTTTTGGAATTGTAATGGGGGGGGGGCAGTTTGTGCTGTAAAGGAAAGCAGGACTTGGATCTTTTGCAGAAGACACAATACATAAAATACAAAATACAGCAGCTTTGGGTGCAGGAGTGTAATTCCAGATGCTTAGATATGTGCAAAATCTCCAACACCTAAACCAAAATATGTGACTTATCCACCCACCAACGTCAGTTTTGTACCACCACAGCTTAAACTCTGATTGAACTATCTCAGTTTTACACTGCTGAGAGCAGGAAATCGAACCACTAGTTAAAAACTTAGATGACAAAGATCATCATTATAAAACATAATTGCTATTTGTGGAGGAATTCAGAAAACAGCTGTTTAAAATGCAACTGAAAGAAAATGAAACTTAAAACAAACAGAATGAGACATTTGGCAGATAAAAATTGTATTACAGCTTTCACATTGATAGGCAATGAACTGGGATGTATTAATGACATTCATTTGCAGAGGAATGGGTCAATGAATGGATTGCTTGGCATTTTCCCTATGGAAATGGCATCTATTAAAACACAGAAAAAAATCAGGAAAAAGAAGACTGAAGTTTTATACTTCAACAGCCAAGATCAATATATTTAAGAATAAAAAAGGTACACACTGTCTTTCCCCTATGTACCAATGATTTTGGGTGCCGAACCCGGCCTACCTGGAGAGGTAAATTTTCAGGCAGTATCAAATAGCTCAGTTAAAGCACATCCAGTAGATACCAAAAAGCACAATTTACTTTAGCAAAATCTCAGCTAGAGGATTTCAAAGAAAAGCATCAAATTGTATCACAGTACTGCCTGACAGCTGTTATTATTGTACTGCCAACCAAAACCCCCATGCAGCTGATGTCAAAAAAAACCATTATTCTTCTGCTTTTATTCAGACTGTTTCTGTACACAGAACAAAGCATTATCCATGCTTTTTTTTTTTCCTTTCCTCCCCTCCCATATAGTCACCCATTTCCCTGTATTTTTAACAGGCCGTAGAAACACACATAGAATTCAACAAGAACAAGCAGTTTCTAATTTGTTGAACTGCTCTGAATTCAGAATTGACACTACACTTCTGAACAGCTCAAATAACCTGGATTCTGTGTGTTTCCACACGGGGTGTTACTACACCAAGAAGAAGTGATGGTTATAGGAGGAGCATCCCTGTGTGTGCATTACCTTCTTTGTCTACAGAGCTGTAAGGGCCAGGGGATCCTTAACCCAGGACTGGATGAGCAGTGGCATCCAGACCTCCCCTGTTGTGCTTCAAGGGACAGGACACTTCACCTGCACTCCCAGGACACCTCCAGATGGACATCAGGATGAGGACTGGCTTGTACAGCATCCACAGCAACACAAACCCAACCGCTAAGCACCAACAAATATCAACATTAAATAAAATTGAGCTCTCACTCAAAGGCAGGAAAAGAAATAAAGGAGAATGGCCTCTGCTATCAGAGACCTAACAGCACACAGAATTATCACAGATGTTCATCTTAGGTAGACAATTAATTAAAAAATTTATTCAATATGTGGATTAGTCTAAGCTTGCCAACTTGATGTGAGTACAGTTTCTCCCAGCCTAGCTCTTTAACAAGTCATCATAGACTGTTTGTACATGCAGGTATTTTCACACATTTTAAAAAGTGTTACTGACTAGAGAAACTACTAATTTAAAGTCTGCTATAGTTTCTCATGTCACGTTATTTCTCTTGCTAGTCTCTTTCACACTCCTTTAAATTAAGCAACAAACATTTAAAAAGAACTACAAACCCAAAATCTCTTGCAAAACATGAGTAACGGCTGATTTTATAACTCTATTTCCTTGGCTATTTAAAAAAAACAAAAATACCTGCCAGTAGAGCTGAGTTAACATTATGGGCCAATTGCACACAAAGTTTAATTTTACAAGGCTATAAAACCAGCTCTACCAGTCTCCTCAAAATCTGAGTTGCATTCTCACATCCAGAAAAACAGTACAGTTCACTTCAGCTTTCCAGCAACAGTTTAGTTGAGGCCAAAGCCATTGCAATATTTGAATTAAACTGCAGTCGGCTTCTTTAACTAGCATGAGGCTGGAGAATGCAGTGGCCCTGTCTTGCCTGACTTTCTGGATGGGTTAAGTATATTTTTGATGCAGGACAACACAGGAGTTAGGTGTTAGAGTCCCAGTTAGGGATCACAAGATCATCATTCTTCATGATCAGCCTTCATCAATAGCCATATTTTGGCACAAGAGAAGAGTGAGAAGCCTGGGGTCCCTTTTCTGTCAGAAGCTGATAACTGATTTCTCATTGGCATGAAAACAACACAGAGAAGACTCCACAAGCAGCTCTGCACTTCTTAGTGGCTACTGTTAGCTTCAAGGCACAATTCAAGAGATGAGCCAGGAGTTTTAAAGCTCCTCACCCAAACTCTTTTTCCTTTAATCTGTTCCTTCAGGGTCCAATACCCTAGTTAAGATCCACTAGGCTGCACCAACAAATGCTTTCTGACTCCATCACCAAAACCTATCAGCAAGTAAGCCACTCTCACTCTGAGGTCTCCTCTGACAGAAAGTTAAGAGGCAGCATAGTGTGACCAGGGGATTTTGATGTGGATAGAAGACACACCTCTCACCACACCAGCCTCAGCTGGTAAGTGATAATTCCATCTTCAGCTTACAGGCACCAGATATGTTGCTGGTAAAACCTTTTCTGTAGCAGTGTATGGGACCACAGTGCCTCCCTGTCCTCACCCAAAGCATCACCTGAGCTGGACAGCTTGCTCCCCCCACTGGGGTTGCTAGCACTTCCACCAAGAAAAAAAAGAAAAATCGAATGCCAGCTGATGGCAAAATACCTCAGCCTTGTCTCTCCAGCTTATTAATTCCAGCTGCATTGTCTCAGGTGGAATTATACTATAGTATATCACTGTCATTGTCACTGTCACAGCATTCAAATTATGTTAAGTATGGCATAAAACAAGCAAAAGCACAAAAGCAGCAGTGAAGCTCAGTATCATTCTTTCAGTTCTGCCACTGGCAATCCCAACCAAGTGTTCATATCAGGGCAGTATGTCTATACTGTGTTTCAGAGACACCTTCCTTTCTTACAGTGTAGGAGACTAACATATTGCTGCTACATAGTCTAACAATTTATGGAGTCCATGATAAACCACTGCATCATTTTTCAAGGTCCAAGAACTCTATAAGCTTGGTCAGTAAAATGTACTAAGCAATAACTCATCCCCAAAAAAATGGTGATGGCAACTACAGAATTGCAGCTCTATTAACTCTTTTTTTTTTTTTTTTTTTTTTTTTTTTGTATGGATAAGTTTAGCTGAAAGCAATATTAGTGACAAATTGCAGCCTGGGGAAATTCTCAGATCAAGGTAATAATGCTATGAGGTAAAATGATTTGCTTTAGTGTTGCTATATAATGCTGCCAGTTCCCTCCAACTGGACACTAACTGCAGCCAGAGGCCACCTTGCTTAAAAAAATATCTAAAGAAATATTTTAGCACTAAACCTGTCTGGAGTAATAAAAAAACCAGAGCATCCTTCCCAAGAAGGGGCACTGGGAAAGTGAAATTGGGTAGAAAGTTCAACAACTGAATGATTCATGGCTGGTGACAAGCACTAGCTTGTGAGCTGAAGGAGGTGGTCTCGTGCTAACACTGCTGAACCACGAAGGTGGGGAGGAACCTCTGGAGGCCTCTAATCCGATCTCCTGCTCAAAGCAAGGTGCTCAGGGCTCTGCCCAGCAAGTCCTGAACACCAACAATGCAGATGTCACCCTTCTCCAGGATGTGGTTCCAGAGTTTGATCAATTCATGGCAATTTTTTCCTGTTTTAGCCAGCCAGAATTTCTCACATTCCAACTTGTGCCTGCTGCCCTGTCTCCTGTCCCAGTGCTCTGAGAAGGTCTTGGTCCATGCTCCAGCTCTGACCACCTCAGGGGCTTTACTGGGCTTGCTCCTGGTACGCCACTGTCCTGTGCTGGGACAAGGACACCAAGCACTCAGTCTCACGAGCACTGGGCAGAGGGGCAGGATCCCTCCCTTTGCTCTCACAGCATTCCAGCTCACAGTGCCTGGGATGCAGTCAGCCTTTGTTGCCTGGGCACACCACTGACTCCTGGGCAACACATTGCCCACCTGAGCCCACGGGTATTGTCAAAGACTACTGGACCAAGAGCTGGTCCCAGAGGGACACTGCTAAAAACCAATTTGAGCTCAGTGGCCCAAACAATTTTCCACCCGCACCACCGCTCACTTGTCCAGCCCACCTTTAACCAACTTGGCTATAAGGACGTCAGGATTTTCCTTTAGTGACACACAAACACAGGCACATTGTCTGTGCCTACCTGCCTTTCTCAAAGCTCTTTAATTACATGTCTCTGCCTCCTCCTGGGATGGGATACTCCACACTGCTTTGAAAGAGAACCAGCAGCAGGATCTGAGGAGACTGCGGAGGTGGAAAGTGCCTGTCCCAGAGCAGGTGGAACTGAACCAGCTGGGAACAGCAGGCATCAGAGGAGCAGAAACCATCAGATGCCATAGCCAGTTGCAGGGAAGGAGAATTGTTTTGATCATATTCACCTTTTGAGATTTAAAGCAGTTTAGCTCCTGCAGAGGCTTCTTTCTTTCTACAGCATGAGGAAGAGTCAATCATACATTTCCAGCCTCTGCAGCCTCCCTAAATTAACTCTCCCACGGGTATCCTTTCTCCAGTCATCAAACCTAAACCTCCACTCTGACCTCTGTCTGCTTCTTGGCTCTGGATAGTGCTTGTCCATCTTCCAGACAGGACCTGGAAGCCAAGCCCCACTGCTCCTGGAGAGTGAGTGAAACCTGCACAGCAGCACAACAGGGATGAAGAGGGAAGTTAGAAGAATTCCTCACCCAAGACAACTGGTACCCTGCCTGCCCCAAGAGGAGATCACACAAAGTATTCACAAGCAAGTCATTTATATTAAACTTTTTTCAGCCTTCCCTTCTAAAATTGACTTGAATCTGCCTTAGAAAGTCCAAAATACATTATCTCACACAATTTGACTTCTCTTGCCTCCACAGTGCACAGGCCAGATATTTCCACTTTCTTAAGATGGATCAGGAACTTGGCTACAAGCAGACACTGTCTAAAAGCAGCTTTGAAGCCATTTGACCTCTGTAATTCTTCCTGATTTTACACGGATGACAAGGGTTGAATCTGTTCTGCCTCATTTTTGCAAATGAGTACCCGGATCCACTGTTTCCAAGAGGTTTTAATAACTCCTACAGCAAACCATGTTTTATGTGATAAATGTCAGGAAATGAACTGAAAACCATTTGCCTACAGCATTTCGGAAGGAATATGACAGGGCAGCCTACCCTCTCCTCCTGTAATCATTAAAAAAGGCAGGAATAACATTCTTTGTTCCTGCCATGTAGCACAGGGTGGGCAGCACATGCTGTCACTGACAGCTTCTTTGCTTTCTTAGCACTTATTCTTGCCTTGTGAGGAAATGTGAGAAAGAAAAATTGTATCTGAATTGCCCAGACTTTTTCTGATTTCTGTTTTAAATTGTTTTCCCAGTAGCCACTCTCCAACTCTACAGGAAATACATAACAACCACCAAATCACCCCTTTTGTAAGACTGTTGCCCCAGTAGGTGTAAGGAGGGGCTTTCATTTACACAGCCAGAAGGAACAAAACCCACCACAGCTTTTTCCAATTCCAATAACCTTCATAGTACCAAGCTTCAAACCAACAGGGCCTTCTCCCAGAAGAATGAGTAATATGTATTCTGAATTTAAAAGGTGATCAAAGGCAGTCCCACTACGAAGACCACAATACTTAAAAGTATTGAGCATCCTCACGCATGTGTAAATGTGGGTTTCCAGCAGAGCTCATCCTCCCTGGAGGTTCTGAAACTCTGCCTATCCCAGCATTGCAATTTTGCTGTGCCCAGCACCACAGCAGCCACCCTGCTGCTGACATTACACCACCAAAACATCAAACTAGAGACAGCCAGAGGGGAGGAATAAACCTTTTAAGCAACATAACCCACGAAGGTTTAAAGCCAGTTCTTGCTCTGTAATTTGGCTTAGCAATGCCAGGGCACCAAGGAGAAAGCAGCAGTCCAGGAGTCTCTGGCAGGGTCAGAAAGTCAGCTCAGAAAACGATTACCAATACACTCCTGACCCTGCTCATCACAGAGCAGCATCAAGGGTATATTTCATTTTAGCCTGCAGGTGACCTTCATATTAAACCCATCCTTACAACCTCCACTCCTTCTGTGAACAACCACCATCACAATTCCAGTACTCTGGATCATTCACCTCCCTCAAGCCTTCTTGTGTGAGCCTCCAGGCCTCCTGCATTTAGGTGCTGGAGCCCCATATATAATGCAATACATCATCAGATCTGCTCTCCTCTGCAATATTAATGCCCGCTCCCATGTTATTTCTCACCAACCTGACTACCATGCATGTAAAATGTCTAAAGTAACTGCGGTTGGAAGAGCAACACAAAACATTAAGTCATTTAACAGGGGAAAAAAGCATTGCCTTTCTCTGCCAGTGTTGTTCAGAGCACATGGCAGTAAGCGTGTTTTACACCTCTAATGCACAACCCAGCAGGATAAATGCTAAAGTTGGAAACTGTAGCATTCAAAGTTAAAAAGTGCCAGAATTCAAGCTGCCTGAACAACATTAATTTGACCCTCCCGTGTGTATAAAGTCTGGAATTATGCAACCAAAATGTTTCTCTTCGTAATCTGTCCCACCAAGGGCACAGATTGGCTGGTGCTCACTCCACATGCTATTCTTTCTCCTTTTAAATACCGTATTATTCTGTTTGTTCTTCAGAGGGAAGCCATAGCCTTAGTTGCCACACATCATTCAAATCCCATTCCAAAGGCAGAATTTTTATTTGGAAGATAAACAAGTTATCTTCCCTAATGACCCATGTGAGATGAGATAATAGCATTGCTGTTGTGCTGCAAATGGGAAATGAAAACAAGGAGATGTAAGTAAAATGCCTCCATTGTTTTTGGATGCCTTAACTGAGACTTCCAAGACATGATTTTCAGGAGATTTAAAAGTTACTCTAAAGCATTTCATGGATACATCTATCCAGCATAGCTCAACAACTTGTAGGGATGGTTCGGGTGGTTGTCACTGAGTTCCTGAGCCAGCACAGCCATGGCACAGCACCAAGCAGCTCCGGTGGGACAAGGCAGGCAGCTGGCCCAGGCTGCAGGAGCTCACAGCACTCTACTGACTGCAAGGACCCACTACACAGGTGGGGCTCGCATCAACACCACTGGGTGATGCTGCCTGTACTGCAGAAAGTCCTGAGGGGCTCTGTGCAGAGCTCTCACCAGGTTCAGCAGCAGCTGGGAACACTCAGCATTCCCAGAAATCAGATCTCTGGGCACACAAAAAAAGTGAACACCCCATGCACAGCCCACCGTGGAAAGTCTCATTTAAGTCACTTACCCTGGGTAACTTGAGAATCCAAAGGCACTGATGTCTGGCAGCACTCCAGGACAAAGGAAAACTGCCTCAGTTACTAAGGCTTCCTTCCTCTTCTAGTGGTTCTCCCACCCTTCTTCACCTTCATCAACCACTTTCTTCACCACAGCTGTGATCCACAAACAAGGCACCCTGCTCTCTGAATGACACAATTGTTTCTAATTAATATACCTCACACTGCAACATTATGCTCCTCTTTAGACTATTAGTAACTTTAATGTTTTTAGAAAGATACTTTTGAAAATTCCTCCTGCACCATCAGGAGGTTGTCCTGATCATCACTGGAGGGGGATGACATTTCCTGCAATCCTCAGAATCCCACAAGGAGCTCAAGTGACTCAAGTCTTTAGACAGATTCTTCCCCATTCACAGCTCCCTGTCCTAATTTTCCTCTCCAACCTTGACCTTCCTGTCTATATGCAGCCTCTTGTGCCTCAATCAGTTTCTTTTCACACATCTAATCTGAATTCTTTCACATCAGAGCTACCTTGCTTCCCCAATGCCCTCATTCAGGCCTCTTGCCCATGGGTCTCTCCCAGCTCCTGACTTCACTGAACAAGAGCCAGAGCAAAAAGGTTCTTCACTATCCATCCCATCCCTTTCCAGAGTCCTGCTTCAGCTCCCAGTCTGCAGCTCCTAACACAGTCCCTGTTCCCTGTGTTCTTCAATGAATAACGTTGGAATGGTTTAGTAGAAGCAAGGCAAAGACAGGAAGAGAGGAAAATACTTTAAAAGGGCAAAGCATTTCCTATTTTTATTTCAAGCGCTGTGGTGAGCATAATTATGCAAATTCAAAAAACTTGTCATAATTGACCTTTTCAAAACACGTGTGTCCATGGGCCTAACATACAGTTCTTTGGTGAACCTTGAAATTTATTAAAGGTCAGCAGCTCTAGGACTTAATTTCATTTCGTCATTAAAGAACTTACTTAACATGCAGCCATCATCAAGGAAAAACAAACTTGCTTAAAAACAGGCTAAAATTCTTGATGCACTGGACTAGCAAAACCTGTACCTTTAAAAAGTTGTGAAAGAAAATGAAAAAAAGGTTCTTCTTACAGAACCTATCAGTTTAGTTGTTGTTCTGCAAATTTAACAATGCCAAAATCCAAAAATTCTGGTCATCTGAAGCCCTGGAAGCAGCTCTGGTAAATAGTCAGGAGTCACTACTGATTCAAACTAAGTTAATTCTGGCAGTGTGTAGAGTAAGTCTAGAACCTCATTGTGTTTAGATTCTCTAGGGCTTGGCTGTCCCTTCTGTGCAATTGCTCCAAGAACTGTCACCCATCTTTGTGCTCCTTTCAGGAAGATTGTTCTCTACCCTTACAATCTCATTTGCAGAAACACAGTTTCCCCACTTTGAAAACTGGTGCTTTCTATAATGAGCTCACACAGACTCTGGCACAACTCCTGGTAAAAGGAAACTCCATGAAGATTTCTGTGACATCAGGACTGCCCCAGGAGGGATTTTGAACAGAACATGCACAAAAAGAAAACCAAAGCAGGAAAACCTCACGTTTTCACAAACACTCACAAGCCCCAATGCAGTTAGTCTTATGCTGGATTATTTTTGTGCAGGATCTACTTGAGAAATTTCAAGTATTTTTTTTTCTTCCAGGAAAGTAAAACATGATGACAAATAGGCAAAGGTGCCCTTAATTAGAAGAGTAGTTACAACACAAAATACTAATCCTGTTCTATGACAGAAATGATAGAACTCTGGCTTTTACCACAGGAATGAAACAATAAACATATAAAAAGCAGAGGGCCAGATCAAACAGAAGTAGCTGCCAGAGCACCACAGAAAATTATGAATCTATCACAATTTATACCAATGAAGACAGTTTGTCCTCGGAGCTCAAGGTCATTTTTTCACTAAATAACAAATCTTTTTTTGCGAATTTACATGTAGTACAAGCCTTCGTCTCCTGACTTAAATCTTCTATCCAGCAGCGTCACAGACTATAGGATGAATGTCGTTTTTTTCCACTGGTATCTATACTCTGAGAAGCGTGTTGCTTCAACTGCTTCTTGTACAACAGATGGAAAGACATCATAAAATATCAAATGGCTCCCTAACAAGCTCTTTGAAATTCAAATAAGGTTACATATCCTTCACCTCACCATACAAGACCACAACAGGGTTGATTACAGAAATACTAGCACAGGTCTGTGTCAAATCAATAACGTGACACAGTGTCAAGCTTATCAGAGGGGTTTAACTGCTTATTTTCATTTAGCGCCTGTCTGCAGTGTCTGTCACCACGGGGAACATTCCAGGAAGTCCCAAACAACTAACACAAGGACACCAAATATAGCCTGGGACACAGCAGCTGAAACCATCCTGCCATAGTTATTCCATTTTCATCCTCAAGAGGGTGAACTACCTGGGATCCATTCCTGGAGACAGTGCAGTCGCACAGTAATTATTCAACAGCCAGACAAATAACTTGTATTAGCTGACAGACTTCACTTTTGCAGCTCTGCCCCCACACACATTCCAGGAGGTGGTGCTGTCCCTTGGATGCACTGGAAATCACTGGTTTCTCTTTGCACATAAAAACTTCAGCAGATCAGGGGAACTTTATGCAAGTGCACAAACCCACATGTGCATGCACAAGACGCCAACTTGAAGCCTCAAATTTAATGCAAAATAACTGGTAAATGCACATTCAACATTTCTGAAAATTCCAAGTCTATCAGCTCTTAATGTTTCCAATCCAAATGCACTTGTTCTGGAAAGAACAGCAGCTCTTTAGTGCTTCACATGAATTCAAACCGTGGGCTATTACTCACAGAGAACAAACCTGTTGTGTCACCCATCTGTAACAGCCATCTGGGACAGATGTTTTAAATGGAAACTGCCATAAGATTTAGGGTTCACTATCAACTTACCTTACATCCTGATCAGTTACCCCTAGAATGACCCAATAAGAAATTATGGATCCCACCTGACTGAAGGAAGCAATACAGATACTTTACATTGGAGTCCTTCCCTGATACATGAACAGTCCAGAAAGCAGATCAGTGCTGTGCCTGTACCATCCCATCCCACCAAATCCCTGCTGCTTAGAGAGCTAAAGCTCACTTGAATTTTTTATGGGCATGGAATTGACCATATATTATGTACACAAAGTCAGACAGATTATTTGTTTGCTCCTATTTCCTTGCTACCAAGAACCTTAGTTTCTTAAGCCAAATAAATCACCTTTAAAATGTGTAAATGATCAACAAACATAAACATTCTTCATAAACCTCTGAAACAAAATTATTAGCTATTCACATCCAAGTTCTATAAATTTCATTGCATGTCCATCTGGCAGACAGCTGCATTATTTATTTGCTGTCACACTCAGTAAATTGATTTACTGGCATTTAAAGGTGTCATCTTTACTCATTACAATTTCAATGATCACTCCAGCACTGCCAGCATTGCACCAATGACCCGAGTTTCAACTTTTAATCTCTACTAAGATTGAATTCCACATACAAAGCAGTATATGAAGAGACAGAAGAAACTGAAGGACTAGGGTGCTTTGATTTAAAGTTCATTGATCTCTATATGGCAACAATTTGATGAGAAAGTTAATTTAATGACTCAAGTGCAGCATACACTTTTTTGAGCCCAAGGTAAACTTCAGAACTGGCAACACTGCTGTGTAGAATTAAGATGAGTGGACTTGATAGACAAGAAAGAGGAATGAGGCTGCATCCTTGGCAAAGGCTACTGCCCTGGAAAGTTTGGGGCAGATGTGGCTTACCCTCAGGCACATCTCTTCTGCATGCTCTCCCAAGTATGCTTCCCAACTATTTTAGCTGCAGTGCCAGACCAGAACTCCTTTTTGGCCCTGCAGATATTTCAGGCTGGCAAATAGCAGCAGCCCCCCACCTCACCCCCCCAGCTGATGAGAGGAACCATTTAAAAATAGAGCAGTACCCATCAGCTTGGAAAATGCATCAAAACACAAGACACTCAAGAGTATTTTCTAGGACACTCTAAGTGATAAGTGCAAGATATCTTGTTCAGAAAAGACACAATGACCCCCACCAAGCTCCCTGCAGCTGTCCCCAGTTTGTGTGCTCTAGCACGGCCTCAAGCAAACAGCTCCAAAACCATCCCCACTGACTGAGGCACTTCTGTACTTCCACTGGAAGCTGAATTCCAGCTGAAATAGCACCACCTCCCCTTCACTGACACCCCCAGGCAGCACAGGAACTAAACAGAGCAGTAACCTGCAACTCACAGCCACATACATATATATAATGGCAGCCAAACCCACAGGAAAAGTTGCAATTTTGATCATGCCTCGCTAGAGAAAAACATAATTAAAACCATTAGGTTTGGAAAACTTCCAGCCCCATGAATCTGACAAAGACATTTATGATGATAGAAGAATAATAATGTCCAGTAAAATCCCTGTACATAAAAGCACTAAAAGTGTTTTATAGTCAAAAATCCGAGGAAAGAACATTTTAAATAACTTAATGCACATCTTCTACAGAAAAGGAGCAGTGTGACTTTTACAGTTCATAAAGTGAAGCTTGACTTCACAGCTATCTGTATCCCATCACACTTTTCTTGTCAGACTAAACATCTCTTGTTTTGCTGCAAGTAGAGCAACTTATCTCGCAGGGAATTTTTGATGAAAATGAACTCGAGGCTTAAACAAGAAGAGCCCAAGTTCTTTCTGTGAGAGCTCATTTTTGACACTTCGATCCACTTTGCATTGCTATGCTTTGAAGGATGCCTGACACGAGAAGGAATTCATAATACCATCCACCAAGAGGGGTGCATTACAGTAAAGCATATTGACATGCTTGCTCTTTTTATTGATCCATGCAGCAGGTTCTTACTTGAGGTAACATTAAGAGAAATGTCTCATTTATTTGAAAAGAAAAAAAACTAGTTTCACAGTTTTTGGAGAAAGCATTTGGCAGAGTGCTGCCATCTGCACCAATATTTGAAAACCAAGCTACTCAAATATGCATAATTTACTTAATCTTAGCAAGATATTTGAAAATTAGTGGCTTTTTATTACATTTTCCAAAGCAGCATCACTTTGCATATTGAGTATTAGATCCATCTGGAAAAGTGACACTCAAAACAACAATGTCTTTTCAAGTCCATACCACCTTGTTGTATCAGACTTGTCATACATACTGAGCATAAGACTTCCAGAAGCTGCTTTTGAGAAATAAGGGAAAGGGGAGACAAAATCTACAAAGAATGTTCAAATGGTGGCCATAAAAATTATAAGGCTCTCAGAAACATGTATATTTAAGTGTTGTGATGATTTCTTGCAATTTCTCCTGTTTATTTTAGAATCAGGCACAAGGGAACAGGTTAGAACTCCTTTCTTGAATAGGTTTGAGAGCTTTAAGAGGTTAAGAATTTCACAGCTGATTATACTGACAAATAATTCCAATTTTGGATCAGTCCAAGCAGTAAGCGACATAAGAAAGGAATTTCCAACATACATGCACTGGAGCTGGAGCCTGTTTGGGATTGCACCTGTCAGAGCCCACAAACTGGAGATAGACTGTGGCCACTCATAGTTTATTTAAAGAAAACATCTTCTGTCACCCTGACTCTCAGTCATCGCCCTGGTTTTGTTTCATGTATTTGCTGTTTAAGCCTGGGAAAGGTGGAATGAAGACTTCATTGATTTTAATTAAACAACACAGCTGCCCACTAAGCCTTGACTACAGCACACTACCTAACCATAATGCTTTACATGACAAAAAGATTCTTTCCATTTTTTCCTGAGCCTCCCCTGAACACAACATCTGGACCAGGCATCCAGGAAAGGGAGCAGAATGCAAGAAAACACTCCTGGCATGACTCATTAACAAAGCAGTCAAAGCCAAATACCAGGAGTATAATTAAGCTTTATTGTAAGAAATCAGTGACATACTCAGTGTCAGGCTTTGGGGAAAAGGTAGTTGCAAAGTCCTTCTGCACAGCCTGGAAGTTTCTAATTCCAGCCTGCCAGACCTTTACAGACATTTGCTAAGATCTGGAAAACTACGAACTTCAGAGCAATGTGCTGCTGTGTGTTTTCAGCTGCTGAGCAAACCACAGGAGGGGGACTGTGAAGCAGAAGTGGAAAGGAAACCTCAAGCTGACTTAAAGCCATTTGTTCCAGAAAAACAATAGTTTTCCAGGAAAATGTTCTAAACAGATGAATCTTACCAAGAGGCTGGATGTGAACCATTTATCAAAGAAATGCTCAGCAACGGAAGATTAACATGCACTTTACTTTGGGGGCTTTGAACATAAAACTATCCTCCCACCTTCAAATCTACTTTCCTGAATTTTTTTGCGTGCAATATTTACAATGCCTACTTTCATTCTTAAGCAAGCAGCAGAAAAAAATCTTCTTTGAGCAAACAGGTCTGGACAGACTGCAGAAATTTGCCAAATATTGATTTTGTTAGGGATGAGCTTGAAATTTCCATCTTGTTTCAGTTTCACACAGAATGAACTTTCAGGAACTGATTTTTTTAAACAAATGTATTATACGATATTAAAAGAAGTGAATTAAACTACTTCAAATAATGAACTGAAACATCTATGATCAATGAGTAATTGAGAGCAGTAGGAATTTATCCTTCAAGGTAAAACAGTACACTGGGAAAAATGATGTTGTCCTAAGAGGTTCTGTCTTGCTCAGGCAAGGCCACAGGCAGACGTTGTGCCTGGCTGGCCCAGGTGTGGTTACTGGCAGGATATAACAGCGAGTCAGAAAACTTACCTAGAGTGTTTTATTCTAGAAGCCTTTTCTCCAGTGGCACTTTCAGTCAGGTCTCTTCCCACTCCTTGTCTATCAGGTTTTATAAAACTTAGCCTAATACCTTTGGGTTTATGTTCTATCAAACAAGATTTGGTGAATACAAATAAGGGAAGAAACTGAAAATTCAATATATAAGCCCTCATTTCTGTTGGAAACGAAGTTAAAAAAATGTTACAAGGAACACAGTCTTCCCAATGTTTCTGTAAAGCATACTGAGCATCCCAGAATTACTGGAGAAATGTTACCTGCTTGTAGTTCTCTGGGTGTCTAACGAGATCTGTTTCTGTGACAGAAAAATGTCCGAGGATCTGGTCCATGTGGGAGCCACTTGTGAATAAATGGATCTGGAATAGATTAATTTAAAGGATATTTGTCAGTGCAAGGACCAGATTATTAACAACATCATTAACTACCATCCAACAGCTGTGTGGATTGGAATGGTGATGTGAACCAGTGGCTACAAACTCATTCCCAGTGGACATGTACAAATGTAACTACTACCACCAGTACAACAGATCTTTTTTAACCAGCCAGAATGGAAAGGATGAACATGCACCACAATCATCTCACAAAATGGTCTCTCTGGTAGTGTTACCAGAACCACATGCAGGAATTGCAATCACTGCTGCCACAGTAAAACTGAAAGATTTCTCTTTTCATCCTGTCCTCAAGTCTTTTCCCTCACAATATGCATGTTCTTGTGCATAACATGAAAGGAGAAACCACCTAGACTGCAGAAGTCTTACCAGAGCTAAAGTACACTCTCAGAATAATTTTTATTTCTTTCTTTAAAGTAGAAAATGCTACCTAGTTACAGTAAGATTCTCTTTTGCTGCTCTACACTGTTGGCTTTTGCTTACCAAGACCTTGTCCCAGCTGCACTGGTGATAGTATCATCAATTACTTGATGAAGAAGCTTCCCAAGTTAGTCAAGGGAACAATAAAAACCAATTCCTCCTATTCAGAGCTGATCCCTTTGTTACTGTAATAACTGCAGCTGCCAAACAAGATAGCAGTGCACATTTGTCAGACAATCACTCATATTTCATTAATATTTCTGCCAGAAGACAGAGAATGTTTCCTGCTTTTCTTCCTTTATTCTAATACGAGCTTTATCACACACTTGGGTATTGACAACTATTTTAAAGTTGACAGGCACTGGGTAATTATCAACCCTTCCGCGAAACTTCAGAATATTTTAGCGTTCCTTTCCCAAAACTCACTGCTGGTGACAACCATCTGTCACATGTGCAGAGCTATGCGGGTTTAAAAATAAAAGAGCACCTCCCCACACAATGTTCTTCCTTTCCACTTGCCACTCCTCTCCCTGCTGAATTCTTGTGTAACTCTGGCTGCCAAACCTTTGGGCCCCCAGCACCAGCAGTGAATTTCAGCCCGTTTTCCAAAGTATGTGGCAGCAGCATCCCTGGCTAAAGCCCAGAACAAATACACTAAGGCTGTAACAACAGAGGAATAAGGTGTTCCCCTGAGACCACACTAGATGGGTACTGGAATAATCCAATATTTGTATTTTTCTATTTGTATTTTGCTATCTCTTCCTGATAACCACGACATATTGAAGATAAAACGAGGCTTACAGAGGGAAACAGCACAGGGGTAAAAGTAGCAGGTGAGAGGGTGAGAGGCAGCACATGCATAGCTGTTGCTTCTTGGCACTGGAATCCCCGAAGGTGGAGGCAGCTCTGATTTAACCTTACACCAACCTTTGCAAGAGAGCACAGGCACAGCCCCCCACACTTAGCACAACTTCTGGGGAGCTTCCAGTACCAATTCCTAAATGCCCTTGAGCTCAGACAAGCTGCTCTCCCTGCAGGGTGTCTAATTCACCTACAAGAAGATGAAAAGGGGGCTTGCTCATAGTTCGCACACATTTGCATGAGAGGGAAAAAGATTCTATTGCACTAAAGAATGTGCTTCTGAGATCCAATGGCAAATTCACCTTAGGAAAAAAAGCAAAGATTTTCAAATCAAATAGACAAAAAAATTTAAATAAACAACATAGCAACTCCCAAAGCAACATGGTAGATTTTTCATGTCAAGATACAGATGCATCTAACAATTGCAGTTTAGCTCACTCATAAATTACTGACAATGAGGTAATTACCCAGCACCAGTCCCTGCCCTCTATTATTCAGAGATCAAGACTTTGTCCTTGTCCCTTTACTCCTACTACATCAGATATATAGATACAACCCATCCAATCCACTGCACTACATCTTATTTTATATTGTTTATCTTAGAGGGGGCACAAGAAACCAATCCATTCATAGGTGGTAATTCCCAATGCTGCTCCTCATCCTTACTGACAGAATGCAACACCTGCTCTTCATTTCCAAGCATATTACAACCATTATTGTTGCTTTACCATCATCTGATAAGTCCAATTATGTTAAACTCTTCTTCTGTCACCAAGAATTCTATTTAATATAATTTTATTCTTACCAATGCATACGCACAGCCCATAATCAGATATTCATCTGCTTTAAAAAAAGTCAAACTCTGAACCTGATCTAACCATCCACTACTTCAGGATACAAGACAGCTGAAAATACCTCCAGAAAATCCATCAGTTTTGTAGAAACTTACCTGTTCCACTATTTCTTATAACATGCTGATTGTGGCCCAGTGCATTTAACAGAGCCCCCGCAAAAATGCCAGTTTTAACCTATACAGGTTCTTATCTGTTTTGCTGAATCTATACAAGGCTTCTCACTCACATTTTTTAAGGCAATGTGGTAACTCAAAGACTAAATAAAAACAACTGCTGTCTCCTATGAATTCAAGAGGGATCAAAACCTGGGCAGACAGATATTCTTCTGGCACTTGACAGAAAGAGGAAGAAAGAGAATAGAAGGAACCAAGAGATGTGCCTTAACACAGTAATTTATTTTCCACGTTTCCATATATTTGAAAGCATACCAGGTAAATATGTACCACTGAGAGTTTTGAGGGAATTATAATGGTATTACTACATTATACTTTCAAAGAGAGCCAACCTGTCCATGTTGAGAAGCCATTATAAAGTTACTCAACAGCTCAGAGCCTCAGGCTGCAAAATTCCTCAGAAACAGAGAGGTTAAGATTTCCCTCAGGAAGTTTTCCTCCTACACCAGGACGTGTGTGCCTCTGTAAGCTTCAACATGCCTTCTGGGAGCTGAAGTCACTGAAAAGCAGCTCATCAGAACAGCCAGCAAAAGGAGCAGCCAGCAAAAGGAACAGCCAGGCAGGCCACCTAACAAGCAATTCCCAGCACAGAACCAGCTCTAGCTCCAGGGGGGCTTCCCTCTCTTGGGTACTGCAGAACTTCATCCCATCCACCTTAGGTGGATGCAGGCAAGACAGAGCAGATAGAGGAGCCAGCAGCATCCATATTAAAAAATACAGAGCGGAAGAGCAGTCATCTTCTGAATAAGAACATATTTTCCAACTGTGTTGTGCTTTTCTCAGAAAGGCCCAAATAGAAAAAATGGTATTTTAGAGCCTGTGTGAGTCACAGAATGAAATCTGTAGAAGTTGCCACTAGTTGGCAAAAAACTATAGCTCCTGATCAGCAGTAAATAAGATTGTTCCTCAGCTGAGACACATAACCTGGTAAGTTATTAAACAGAGCAAGTAAAAGCCATAATTATCATTTTGTAGAGAAAGCCCTCTGTAAATCTGTCAGCATAATTAAAAAACATAACACTCATTAGCCTTTTGCATACCGTGTTTGTGGTTTATTAGAGAAAAGCAGCAGCTCATATAGAGGTCACACTGGGTCAGTTCAGTCTTCTAACAAATAGAATAGTTTAAAAGTTTTGAAATTAATGCAGTAGTAAAAGCAATTTCTCTAGAAATAGTCAGGAAATGTCAATTATTGTTTATACAGCTGTTAAATTGTGTAAGTATGTTATATTTTGTGTTACCACAAATGCTAACATTAATGTGGCACTGTAATGAAGTCCTTCCAAAGTCACATTTACCTTTCTATTCTCCTGCTTTTAATTCAGACTAAAATATAAATCAGAGCACTGCACTTTATTACAGCTGAACAGAACTCCCACAGCTGCACACATAATATCAGTGTGGGTTCACATATGGAGGAGTTGGGCTCGGTTCCATCCTCCTCTGTGTACCCCCATGGTGACAGCCCTGACTATGAGAATCATCACCAGCACCACTGCTGCTTTCAGTTTAGCCCAGTGATGACTGTTGGAGAAGGCAGTAATGGCAGCTTCGGGAAACTAGACGAACAGAGAAACGTTCTCCCTCCTGCTTGATCCTCCAGATTCTGGAAATTGTGGTCCAGGGACCTGCAGCATAACTAACCCGTCTCTTACATTTGTCTAGCAGTCCTAACTTCAACAAACATTATGCCTTAGGCAGCCACATAGAGGAAAAAAAGTCCAAGTTTACTTCAAAGTACAACTTCCACAGGAGGGTCATCATCTCTCATCTCCCCTGTCAAGAAGTTTAGCATGTTGCACAATCAGCACATCTCTTCATTATTTCTGTGCCTCATTTGGACCATTGAGAATATCTCTGTTTGTACTCCAGCTCCCAGGTTTGACCTGCTCTTAATTCTTCCCTGGCCTCATTAACTGCAAGCTGAGGCACTGGGAGCTGCCTAATGATTTGTTACTGTCAAGTCCCACATAAATCAGAGCACTGATGATGAGTTATAGAAGCATCTGCCTCACCTACTAGAAAAACCAGCATACCTTAAAGAGAGGTAGTTTATCAGGGGGAGAAGATGCCAATCATTTCAACTGAGATTCACCTCTCCCAGTCTCAGCACAGTCTGTAATCACAGGGCAAAGAGCCTAGGACTGCACCTGCATTTAGAGGGAATTGCTACCTTTGTTCCCAGATCAGGGAAGCACATCAGCAGTGGTCAATGAGAAGTAAAAGGTTGTTTTAGATGCTGCACACACAGCACCTGATCCTTCTTCCCTTGGGCTGTCATTCAGACATCTTCCCTAGCAATCAGTTCATGGAAAGAACAAAATGTAACCTCATTATAGTTTTTAGCACTGCTCTGTCAGACAGAGGATTAAAACCAAGAAGGCATCTTCATTCAAAGGTGAAGATGATTCTGACAACTTTCTGATGTGTACTTAGAGAAGAAATTTCCCCAACCCATTTGTAGTCTCAAAAAAGGGTTTTCTGTGAAGGTTTTGAGTACAGTAATAGCTGGCTCCATTTAAGTTATCCAAAGATATAAATGGAGAAAAGGGACCTAGGGAAAACACCACTTAGTAACTTTTAGGACTATCTTTGGAACTAGTTTTTTTTATTTGTCTCTGCAGTCACCATCACTGTCAACTTTGGGACTGAAGGCTGGTTCCATCCTAAACAGACATAATGCTCCCAGATGTCTGTGATTAGACAGGCATCCAAACATTCATAAATGGGAACAGAACTGGAATCTTAGCAGTGTAGAGACTGTTACTGATTCCTGATTGAAAAGCAGGGAGATTTTGGGTTCTGCTGAGATGTCCCCTAGTACTTTGGAAAGAGATTTTGCATTTTATTTTGCTCTTACTTCCAATATTTATACTTAACATTTAGAATTCACATTTCCGGTGAACTTATAGTTCTGCATCACTGCTTCTTGTCTGGGGAACCAGAATGCTCTATCTTGTTTCTATCAGGCATTTTCTGAGAAAAAAAGGCAGCAACCAACGGTTGCAGAAGTGACAAATGTGCCAACCTGCAGAAGAGACTTTTATACAATTACAACCTTACAAACACTGTACATACTACATTTTCTCATGGTTCTGTCCCACTGGGGAAAGACTGAGGTGCTTATATTCAGAGTAACTCACTCTTATCAACAGAAAATGCAGAACTAGCAAACAAGAATAATTTGTACATTTAGCTCTAGCTGACAAGACATTTAAATAATAAACTATGTCATAGTGAGTTAGAAGAATCATTTACCTTGTGCAAAAGTTTGCATTGCTCTTGGTGCTGAGCATGCAAACTCCTCCACTGGAATCTCAGCCTCCCATTTAACCACTGCAGGTATCGAACATCGACTCTGTCTTCCAGCCCACCTTCAGGTGCTGCTTCAATTGTACCTTCCTGGCTGCTGGGCAAGTTATCTTCACACTAAAAGCAGAAAAGAGTACCAAACTGGTTTTAATTAATTTCAACACTTTCAAGTCATTCAGTAGTGAATGTACGAGATATGTAGGCCAAAGACGAAGAAAATTGCCCCAAAATGAAGTCAATTCCATCAGTACAGAGAAATTAGGGTATAGGATTAGGAACAGCCTAAACAAGTAGAGAAATGTGGAATAAATATCAGCTTCTCAGCTGTGACATGGTGAGCTGTCTCCTCTCCCATCTTTCATTTTCCGTACCCAGGAAGACACAGTGTTCCTGAGACAGCAAGCATGTTCCTTACCCAGATGGGAAAAATCATATTTTTACTAGATTCTAATATGTCAAAGAACATAAAAAACAGATGTAGCTCCCGCAGCGTCTTCTCGAGACCTTATTTTGTAAATCAATAGCTTATATAGGGGCAAAATCATAGGGCTGTGCTTACCCAGCTATTTTCTTTTCTCCATCCAACATTTCCCATCTGGCAGAACAGAGCAAAAGAAAAAAATCATGCAGCTGGCAATGGCCAGGACTCCACAGAGGCACTCCCAGCTACAATTGTATCATCTGTCTTGCCTGTTTTGCCTTTTTCTAGAGTAATTTGGAAGGAAGAAGGGAGAAGCAAAGAGTTTCCATTTGTTCATCTTGTCCCACTTTCCTTCTGCTGCAGATAAAAAACCAACAACAACCAACACCTTCATATTCTGGATGAAATTTCTGCAGCACATTTCTGTCTTATCTCTTTCCCGAGGAACATGGGGAATTCCACCTCCCCCAGCCCCTTGCACAGAGATCATTCACGTGTACAGACAGATCTCTCCGTTTTCAGCTAAGACTTCTGCAGATTGCAAATTAAAAGGGGAAGAAGACATGGGTAGTTTTACTTCTGATGCCAGTAATACCATTTAAAGTAAGGCTTTCCATTTCATGCAACCTATAGAAATTAGATACAATAAACACAACCCATCATTCCAAACGTTTTTACTACAACATGTTATAAGAAGTAGAAATAACACAGAACGGCAAAGACGTGGTTATTCAGAACGGATGTTTGCCATTCTGAAAGGAAGTGTCTCCCAGTTCTTAGGCTCTCAAGACATTTCTTTAAAGTGGAAATTTTAAAAGCCTACTTGAAACATGACTGTTTTCAAGAAAACACTTAGGCAGATATTTGGACCCATAGACCTTGATGGTATTTAAACATATGTGCTTCCTTGCTTCACAGATTTCCATGTTCAATAAAATCTTAAAAAGATCCAGTTGGCAGGCAAAGCTTGAATGTAGTTCCAATTTGGATCCTAAACTAACAATGCAAACTGTAAAATGAAAAGAGTTTAATCTTACCTTAAATGCAGATTTCAACAGAACTGTGTCTACAACCACAATCAAATAACCCCCTAACACTTGTTTTAACCTAAATACCACCAGCTGACAGGGTCTTTATTACAGTGAGTGCTCCTATTAATTATAAGCACAAAAATGCTGTTCTGATCACATACCAAAATGTATCAGTACTACAGGACTGTTCCTTTTGCTCTGTGGTTCATACAAACACATGCTATAAATCACAGAGGTGCAGGGCTGGTAAAATGTCGCTGCCCACTTGACCGCCCGGTGGTCAGCGCGTGACAAGAACACGCATGCCTCGGCAGTGAGACCGCTTGTGTCCTTTTTAGCCCACGTGGCAAGCTCCAGCTCTCTAGCTGCAGCTGTCTGCTGTGGACCCCAGCTGCGGCTGGCAGCAGGCAAAGACAAAGTAGTGATGTGGCAGAGACAAAGGAGGTGGGAAGGGTCCAGATGTCACAGCAACCAAGTCTTTATTCCCTGCCCCAAAGGGACAGGAGAACAGCAACAAGGTGGGGTGGTGACAAAAGAACAAAGGAATGGCAGTTGCAGAGGGTTTTAAGGGGAGCAGAAAGGGGAGGTCTAAGGGGAGGAACAACAAATTGACCAATAAGGGAACATTACACAATCACAAATGTCCAATGGGGAAGAGCAAGGAGAGCAGACTATTTGAACTGACCAACGGGGAGGCAAAGAACAAAGAACTTTCCAGAAACTTATACATATTAAAACAACCTAATACATATGGAAATAACTGGGAAGAGAAAGGGGTGTAAAAAAATTTTGAAAGACAACTCAAACAGCGGGAACAGTGGGGAATTCCCCAGCCTCGCCTTCTCCCGTCCCCTCAGGCTCACTGTCCTGAGGAGGAAAATCAACCCAATAGGTTTCATTAGAGAAGGCAGGCAGGGTCACCAGCACAGTAAAGGACTTCTCCTTTTAACGGCACAGATTCATCTTTAACAGAGAAAAAAAAAAAAAAAAAAAGACAGTATCTGTTTTGTGCCAACTGCAATGTCCCTCTTTTTCCTCTGCTCCTTTGTCTCCTGAACCAAGGCACTGTGTCCCAGGACACTGCAGTTCAAGCTAAGTACCTCCACAGTTCAGACTGTTTTGCCCCAAACAGGATGGTTTCTGGACCATGAGACAATACAGGTACAATTACCAAGCTGTCCATTAGCATGATAAGCCAAGAAATAGGAAATTAGTCGCTGCAGCAGAGAAAACACATGTGTCAAGAATATTAGAACACCTCACATAAGCAGCCAGAAAGCCACAAGACCAAAGACAGACTTGGGAATCCCAGATTAAAATCTGCATTGTCCATAATTTACAGTTCTACTCCAACTTCCCTGGTTAGAGGTTTCAGAACAGCACAAATACTGCTCTCCTGGGGATTTATTTTAGGAAGGAATGGCATTAGACTCGATTGCTTTGGCAGTGACAAACACCATGCAGAGCTAATTTTATTGTAGCAACCTGCCTTATTAATATTAAAATAAGGAAGCCAGCCAATGCATTTTTAACAGGATTTCTCCATTATTTATTTCACAAACTGCACAAAAAATTTACTTTTGCTATGAAATACTTAGCCCGGCATAAAGTAAACAAGGTAAAAAAAAAAAACTCTTACATATTATACTGTGACCTCAATTTCCAGTTCCATCTTTACAATCTAACACTATTTACTGCTCTCCCAGTGGGTGAAAAATCACTAAAATACCAGCCCAAGCTACAGGCCTTGCTTCAAATATCACTGTGAATTTATCTAATCTATGCAGCAATGCAGGTACACACCTGCATTCATTCTGAGATACAGAAGTGCGTATTTTTTAGTCCAGCTCATAAAGAGAGCAGTCAAGGCAACTACCCAGAGACCTCAATGGCCTTTCCACACTTGGAATGCTCCATGCCAGCTCTGGAAGAGATCATTCCATAGCCACTTAGCAGAGGAACGTTTTGCTTGCAAACCATTTGCTGCAATTAATGTTTCTCTGATTCCCTTTCAGAGAAGGGATGTGCTTGGATCAGCTACAGGAATGGTGCCACAGGTACAGTACAAAAAGCCACATGAACAAATACCAATGCCCTCATCACCATGTTGAGTTTTCTCCCCATTACTGGTGGTACCTGAGCTGATGTGGACCTGCCAGAGCACCCGTGATGAGTGTAACTTAAGAAGATTAATTAAGCAGAAGATAGAATGAAGCCCCTCATCTCCCCTCTCACCATAACTCACCCCAAAGGAGCTTTCTATCCTAAAAGCTCAAAGTAGTGCTGTTAGAAAATTTCACTATCCACTTATTGGCAAGGCTCACAAAAGCAAGCACAAGTCTGATCAAAGAGACAAGCATATATTTACACAAGCTCTCTCCAAGCCAATTTCTGAACTATCTCCCTGCCCATACTTCAGCAGAACCAGCTCTCCTGGCGTAAAAGATCCAGAAAAAATAAACAGCTAAGCCCCATAACAAATACACATTCCAGGACACCACCCATCATCATCCCAACTTAGGTAGCTCACAAATGAGCTCACCTACCCCAGGCTCATAAATACACCCCTGGCTTAGTCAGAGCTAAACATGGTTCATGTCCCAAAAGCATGTATTTAACAATTTTTGCAAGGCAGCCTAGAATTCAGTCTTTAACACATAAGTTTGGCCATAAATATTCTGTCCCAGGCTATTTCAAGTTGCATTATAAAAAAAGGTGTCAGATCATTCCCAAAAAGTGTGAATGGACTTGTGGTTAGACAATGCAGCAAGTGCATAAAAAAACCCCAACACTGACAAAGTCCTCCTGGCAGAATTGCTCTGAGCAGACAAGTCAGAGTCATGAAATACAGTGAACTGAAAAAAGCCATCAGATACATAAAGTACTCAGAGGAAAAGAAGAAGGGGTAGGAGAAAGGAGGGTGTGCAAAAAGACATGGTGATATATCAATTTTCAGTCACATTCCATACATCTGAGGAAACAACGTGCATGCAACGTGCTTAGAGAGAAATTAAAGATTAAGAAGTTTCAACTTCTACAGCAGAAATGAAGCTGTTCTTTTTGGTTTGAAATACAAAGCAATCCCATGTTATCAGAAATCACAGAGCAGGTGTACCAACAAGGGATGGAGATAAATTAAACAAGTACTTCATCATATAAATACTTTATCAAAGAACAACACAAGCATCAGTGTGTTTGCAGACATGTGAGAAGGGAGCATTTTTTGCACTGCTTGCTCCATTTGAGGATTTTAGTGACCTGGTATGGAGTTGATCTTGCCCTGTTCAGACACTTAGAATTACACACACTCCAAAAACTGATTTGAAGTGAAATTTCTTGCAGATCTGGCAATATGCCATAAGCAGGAGTGCAAAGGAAATCTTCCACTGTGCAACTTCATCTAGACTTTCTGTACTATTCATACTGATACAGGAATCTCTAACACTTATAAATTCTTACCTTAATAAATTTACTGTGCCCTATGCAGGCAATGGAAAAGGCCTGTGCTGCTTGCACTGCTGTAAAACAAGGCGATGGCAGGGCTGGCTCCCCCAGAGATGCTCTTTTCTGACTATGAGCTGCCACCTGTCGGTCCAGGACAGACCCCAGCCACCTCCAGCTCATCCCCAGCAAGCTGTGGCTTTCCCAGGCATCTTCCAATTCCCTCCAAGCACCAGCTCTCTGCTTCCACATCTGTACAACCAGCAAACAATTTGCTGCTGACACTACCCATGGAGAAACAAGCCTGCTGGAACATGGATAAGATATTTAACCCATGGATACAGGCACTAAGTCAGCTCCCTGACACTAATCCTTGAGCAGAGCAAAACAAAGCAACTGCCAGCTGAAGCTTCCCACATACACTCCCAGGCCACTCCTCACCTGCACTGGAGTTACTCTGGGTCTAGACAGAAAATATTTACTCAGTTACCACTCAGATCTTAACCACACTTAAGCACATAGCCTGGTATCACAAAGGTGGGTAGGAGCATATTCAGATCCTCACTGCAGGGCTCAGGAAAGGCAAAGCAATCACATAAATCAAGCCAATAAAGTGCTTCTGCAGCTTTTACCAAGCGCTCGTTCTGAACCGCTCATAATTCAGACAGTGGTTTTGATGTGACATAACATATGTTAACTTCTGTAATTACACATCTTTAAACAGAGCATAATTTTTTTTTTTTAAATTAAACACCATAGCCAGAAATAACAGTATCAGACATGCTTTCTTAATTAATACAGCCATATATCTATCTGTAGGAGGGGAAAATGTGAAAAGGAACAATCTGAACAGATGAATGTGAAAGGGACAGCACTATTTTCATTAATAGCACTATAAACAACACTAATTGGATTTCCTCCTAGACAAGGCAGGATCCAGATTAGATTTATGCAGGGAAAGATAGATGGTGTAAAAACCCACTCCCACATGGTGCACATACCAATTAAATCTCGAGATATTTGCATAGAAGAGTAAGTTTTCCACAAACATAAGTGCTCACCACATCGAAGTTATGCTCATATAGCATTCAGCGATTAAAATAAAGAAGTGATGTCCTGTGTTTCCGCAAGGCCTTTTAGCTTTTAAATTTCAATGTCTTTTGTAAAAATTACTACTCACAACAGCACTCCCAAGAGCTTACTCCTGGCAGAGTGAAAAAGAGAAGGTGCGGAGGGAAGACAGAAAATGTGAACACAGCTCTTACCCATGCCTGCCTTGTTCAAACAAGCCTATCTGGCAGTAGCCAGAGGCCTGAGGCACTAGAGCAAGTCAGTCCTTTATGCCATCCCTCCTCGCTCATTTGGGAGGTTATTTAAGAGCTCTGCAATACAGCAAAAGCACTACGCCTTTAAAAGTGCTCAGCAGCACTGCCTAATCTTTGGCGCTGCAAGGTTTTGAAAGAAATTAAAACCCCAATGCTCACTGCATTATATATTCAGACAAAACACGGAAACTAAATATACTAAGATCAGTACGTGACAGGGTAGCCCTTAACTCAGGGAGCACTGCATTCTGCAGGGCTCATGAAATGCAATACACAGATAATGCCTTGCACTGCTTTTCCTCTGCCTGCAGCTGCAGCTCCCCTTGCCCACGTCCATTTGCTCCACCGTGGCAAGCAGGGGCAGCCCCTGGAGAGAGAAAGGTGCAGCTCCCTAGAGCTACAGCAGACCTGGAGATAGAGGAAAACAGGGGAAACAGCACCTGCCCACCAGGAGAGAGGAGGCAGAGCTCTGCCATGGGTAGGAGCCTGCCATGCCCCTCTTTGCATGCTCCTTAAGGAGAAGTTCTCCTAAGGGAAAAGTGCTTTATTTCAAAGGATCCTCCCATGTGTATTAAACCCAGGCTGCTTACAGTGGAACACTAAAAGCAGAGGATGGTCACATTTAAATCAAAAGGCTGCAAAAATAAACAGAACGTACCAAAGGTACTGGCTGCTCCCTGTCACTGGAGGGCAGGAGAGGCACTAAAACATCTTAAAATCCCTGTTTTCCCAACTGCCAAGGAAGCAGCTCCCTGTGCTGGATTTCAGCAGAGTACCAGTATGACCATGCTAAACCTTCCTATTAGCACGCCAGTCTTCATCATCTTCTCACACAGCTCAAGTGACTTCAGTGCCTGTTGCTGAACCCCCATCCAGAACACATCAGCTGCAATGTCAGGTTCAAGAAATTCTGCATTTATGTGAAGTTCAGACATTACCAGAGACACAGCAGATTCAATAAATTATAAGCCTTTCTGATCAGTTCAGACTTACCTTTTAGAGTGTTTTACTTTGACATGCTGTCTGGGAAAAAAAACCCCGCTTCTTAATTGTGCATTCACTCTGTCAAGCAGAGATAAATGTTGGTAACTACACATCTTCCAGTGCAGCACAGGAAGAAGGTTCCATGACAAGTTCAAAGTATGCTACAACAGACTTGTCAGCCACACTGAGGTGAGGGAAATTCTGCAGGAGAAACTTCAGGGATCCTGTGCCCTCTGTTCAGGTTTCACAGATGGCTTTTTAAAAAAGTGTTCCTTAGCAGCTACTGAATCCAGCAGAAAAAGGGCAAAAACATAAATGGTGACAGTTACAAGGAAGACAGGAGGACAAAGAGAACAGAAGTGTAAGCTCAGGGAATAAGGGAGAGAAATCAAAAAATGAAAGCTGACAGACTAATATAGCCCATAAAGATCTGGAAAGTAATTACGCTTCTGAGTCAGAATCAATAAGGTTAATAAAATTCCCTCCTCTATCCTCACTGGAATAGATGAAGACGTGGAAAAAAAATAGAGAGAACTTATTTTCACTGAAACTAGTGCAAAAGGTTTCCTGGTTTCCTGCTGGGGGGGACATCAAGCTTGGCTGCTACATTAACGCTTTCCTCTAATGACGTGGTTTATGGAACAGCAGTGACTGATGAGTTTTCTGTACAAGAAAGGCATTTCAACAACAAGATCAGACCAAGCATAAGCCTTAAACTATACTGGAAATAGCCAGTGAGCCAAACTGGACCGTGACAAATGAAAGATTAATCAAATTGCAAACCCAAGAGTCAGAAGGCATGTTTATCTTAATTTTTGCCCATCAGAAGTAATTAAACCGAGTTCACTTTGGCATGCTGGAGACACATGCATGAATTCCAAGTACAAGAGACAAAACAGCTCTATTTGTTGATTACTATAAATTCACAAAAGGGGGGGCGGGGAGGGCATCCAATTTCACTCAGAGGGCCAGAAGCAGACAGAGGGAATTAGCAGAAACAAGAACCAGTGTTGGTACAACATCTCCTGACGATCATGAGGGATATAACATCACTACACCCATTTAAAAAGCTCAACAGCCTCCACGCATAATTAAATTACAGGGCACACAGATTAATTTCAGCTGTAGAAAAAAAAGCAGCATTCCTCCCCAGAAACAGAAAGAATACAAGTTCACAGGGTACTGCTATTACCCACCCAAACCATCACAGATTTGGAGAAAGCCGGGATGGTATCACTAAAATTTAAAAGGCAAGGTAAATACAAATTAGTCAAATACTGAATGTGCTGAAAAGGCAAGTTTATATCAATTATGTGCTTCTCAGAGAATGAGAACGCCCCAGGTGTGCCTTACAAGCTCAGTGAAGGAGAGGGTTTCACCTACAGGTTTTCAGCTGTGTCTTGTAGACTAGGATTTGTTATGTGTGAATAGGAATCAATGAAGGGCACTTGAGAATAATCTGCCTGTACATGATCACCAAAGCAACAGACGACATTGAGACAGACATCACAACAGTGCAGATCTGAGATGGAAATCCTCAAGGGGTGTCAAAAGCCTTTGAAAACCATGTTCATCAATTACTGGCCCAGTGCTTTAAAGCAATTAACAGGCAAGAATTCCCAAGCAGACACTTCAGTAAATCGATGTGAACCTCCCATTCAGATTGTACTTAAGTCTTTATAGATCTAACAGAGTTAGTGATTACTTCTTCTAAAGAGCTGGCCCATGCAAGGCTTGAACTTTCACTTACTGCCTCTGGAGTTACCAACCTGCTGACAGATAAGCACAGTAAATTCAGAGAACGAACTCGCACTTCTGCAGCCATCTCTAGACTTTGTCATGGATCATCAATCCCCTCCTCCTTCTCCTGCACAGCAACACAGTTTGCTCCTTAAACTGTCTCCCCTGCCAGTTTCTAAGCTTCACTTGCTGGAAGCGAGCTGTGGGTGGAAGGGTAGAGCAGCATCCTTCAGTCCTGCTCACTGGGGCAACGTGCCACAGGATCCTGGCTCAGGAGAGACTGCAGCACTGCCCTTCCAAAAAATACCAGCTGGAGGCCACGAAATGAGGTGCCCTGAAGGAATGTCTTACCTAACACACAAAAGCAGTCAACCCATGGAAACCCACCAGGCTATTAACTATGCCTGTCCTTACCAACAACTACCTCATGATGAGCTTTTATTACATTAGCCACACTAAGCACTACCTCTTACCACCTTTCATCATCTTTGAGTTTATAATTTCAGGAATCACTTAACTTTTGATTCTGAGGTTGTAAGTGCATGTAAAAGTAAGCCTGTGGAAGCTTTTCCCAGCTCAGGATCTAAAGATTAAGAATTCCATGCAGAGCTTGAGCTCCTTGTCCATCATGTGTCATGAATACCCTTGTACCTCTGAAAATCCTTTAGAGCTGATGGAAGTGTTCAATTTGCAGGGAAAGAAAACCGTGTTGCTAAGGAACTGCAAAGGAAAAAAAGGCCAGAGTGTGGTAATCTGAAATGAAATTAATTAATTTAATTGGCCCTTGATATGTTGGGTATTTGGCACATTATCAGCAATTTAGCAAGCTTTAGGCTTTGTTTCAAACTTAGGCTGAAAGAATAGTCAGAACATGATTGCACACTTAATTTAGGGATTAGCTCCATTCTCTCTTCTCACACAACAGACCCGGTTCATTTTTGTGGATTTCAGAAAAAACTTTAAAAGCAAACCACACAAATATCAGCCTGAACTACAGCTATGCCTACAGTTATTGAGGCTCCTTTTCTTTTAAATGAAGACAAAGGGTAAGGGTTCTCTCCAACTTTATTCTCACTGGTAGACCAACAGATGTACTTTTCCAGCAAGTACTGGCTTTCATGCCTTGCTCTTTTTGGCAGAGATCTCAGCCATCCACAGAAACAAATACTATTTCACGGATTTTTGTTTTGCAACATTTTCACTTCAGGAAAATATTTTCAATTGTTTGTAATCATTAAAGATTCCATACAGTGGAAGATTTTTCAAATTCTCAACTGAGCATTTCACTTCAGTTGTTTTAAAGAGCATTTCCTTTTCTTTCTTCTATTTTTTGGAGACATATTTTAGTGAAGCTTTTTTCCTTTTATTTTACCCATTTCCTTCAACTTAATTAAACAGAAAAGAGTTAAGACTGCAGAGAGTGTATCTCTGGTGTGTTTACACTAGATTTGTTACACATCTTTCAACACTTAAGCTGAGGTATCATAAAATGCCTGATATTTAACATTCTCAGAGTCAAAACTCCAGTACCTCAGCTGCTCAAGTTGTACCTTAATTTACAAGATGTCAGGTAGCAAAGCGACAACCTTACCTTCCCCCCTTTTACTAAAATTTCGGGGCTATATTGCTGAACACTGTCTGGCTGATGAACAGGCTTTGCCACATGGTTATCTCACAAAGCAACAATAGCCATCAAATAACAATATCTAACATCAACAAAACTGTAACCCTTTTATGAAATAAAAAACAGGCTTTCATGTGTGGTCTACACGGAGCTGATTTACTGACCATAATGAGGTGTGTGACTCATCTATCTCCTCCTCACCTACCATTACCTCCTCGCATCCTTTGCCAGTGCATTCCTAGATCTTCATTTGGTTGGCTCTTAAGGGTTGAATTTATTGGTTTTGCAATGCCTACTTGATCAAATAAAAGATAAGACCTCTCCCTCAGAATTCCATTTGTTTTAACTTTACTGTGATGGAGAATCACAAAACCTACTAGTTTTGCTGCAACCACATTCTTTTTTATTCCTTGTAAATATCTATTTTTATTGCTAGATGAACACTGCACAATAGATGTTTCCATGAATACAACGAGCTTTACATACACAACCTAACTCCAGCTTCCAGTCCACACAATTTTTGCCCGGTCCATTGAAAAAAAAAATCCAGACTCTTAAGCCTTTCTAAACACCATTTTGGGCAGTTATTGAATAAAAACATTTAATATGTATTCCATGCTTTTTGAGAAACACAAGTACAGCAGGTGAGAACTGCAGTGAAAGACACACCAATATGTGTGGCCATAAGAGATAACATTGTATTACCATAGCACTTTCATTCCTTTTTGTGAAATGCAAAACTTAAAGCCTTCAGAGAAAACAACATAGGTGCTGTCCCACTTCCTGAATTCATACCACATTTCACTCGTCACTCTTTTGTAACAGAAATTAAGGACACAAAAAATCCTGCTACCACAGATGAAAAACAAGAAAAAGGTAGAAGAGAAGTTTAAAGTAAAAAGTTCTCCAGCAGTATGCTTTTTCTGAAATCTCAAGGCACCCTTCACATAAGTGGATGGCACTGCCACTCACAGCTCAGCCTCTTGTGCTCCCTCTTCTGTGCAGAAAATAATTGTAGTGAACCAAGAGTGGTCCCTTTCCTCAAAATACTGCTTATAATGTTGTTACAAAGAGTATTCTTTCCTTTGAACTGTTTTCCATTTGTACAAGTGTTTTTCTTCTGAAGATACTGGTTTTATATTGCAGCTTTCCAAACTTTCACTTTCCTGTTTTGCTGTCCCCTGAAAAGGCTCTAGAAAACCAGGCAGCCTACAGCCTGGGGGAAAACATGTATCAGTTCGTGAAAGACAACAAGGCCTTAGACATCACAAGATTATCAGCAGGTAGAGTTTCTGACCTACAGTGTCCTCTGCCAAAACACTAAAAAATTCTGTCATTTTGTACCAGAGTGACCAGTAATTAGTGTCTGACTAGATGATGGTTACTTCAGAACAGACTTGCTATGTACTAATAGCTTTTATTGATGGAAAAAACAGCATATTCCACTGGTGCTCTCAAAGAGGTTACAAGGTCATTAGTTACCCCAAGAGCAGTAGCTGTCCTTCAAGACCTTGTTGTTTGTAAAAAGTATTATTTGTCTTACCCTTCCTTGCTGTACCCAGTGCCAACATAGCCAGCATTCACTGCTAACCTGCTTCCCCACCCTGCAGAACCACTCATGGTACAGTCTGGGAGCTCAAAACCCAGAAGCAGAGACTGAAGAAATTCACTTGCACTCCTCCACAGTGGCCTCACCTATACTGGAAATACAAATCAGGGAATTCAGGCAGGGGTGGGACTTTGATAAAGAAACCAGATGACCTGCACACAGAAAGCTTAGAGCAAGGGAAAGAAAACAGATTCCAGATGGTGGCCCCTGTAAGCCTTTTTTAAAGCTGAAGTCATTTATTTGTCAAGGTACCAAGGCAGCACCCATCACACACTGGTGATAACACAGCTGCTGACACAGAATGGTACTCATGGACAGGGTAAGGTGGAAGGACACAACCATGCTCACCGTGCACACAGAGGCTTCATCCCCAGTCTTTATTCTGTTCCGAGCCAGCAGCTGCTCCAAGAGACCGAGTCTGTGCAGCAGCCAGGAAAATGCCAGCAGCAGCTCCCGGCTTCCCGCGGAGCCATCGGCAGGGAGCTGATGGAGCTCTGGCCTGGCATAGCCATGGTACCACAGCGCTGACTTCACAAACCGAATTTGGGTATCTGAAAAGAACAGAACAATTGAGAATAACACACTGCACACAATGCATTTATCCATTCAGTTCCAGAAACTGCTGCCTCCTCTGAGGGTAACGTTTTTAATCCAGCCTCGGGAAGACAGTGGGGACTTAGTCTTTATCAACAACTGGTAAAGGACAAGGAGGTAAAGGGTAAAAGCCTTCTTTACGCTGCCCCATTCCAATTACAGAACTACTGCTCAGGGAAAAGAAGAAATTCAAAATTGAGATCAAGACCAGTAATGGCCTCTTGGAAGTCAACAAAGGCAACAAAGGTAACTAGCCATCCCCACTACAACGGGACTCCAATTCACTTGTTCATTTTTTATGAGTCACCAAGCATGCTATGAATTAGTAAACACTCTGAATCACTTTACTCCTGAACTAAACTGGAATTTAGAGATAGGAGTTTCACAGCCTGCTGCAAATCTCTGAGCACCAGTGAGCAGAGATAATGCAGCCCAGCACATGGGCTATTAAATTCTCTGGAATGCTCTGATCCATATTCCTTCACACCAGCAAATGTTACCTGACAGCTACAAGACAGGCACTGCAGGACTGCAAAATACTGAGGAAATGCGGAGAAAATTATTATTAGAAAAGGTTCTGCCCAGTAAGCCTTGGCCCTCTACTAAGACAAAAACAGAATAAAGAACATAATTAGGGGGACAATGAAAACAACACACACTGGCTAAGAACCAACCACTATAAAAAGAAGACCTGCTCAAAAAAGTTTCTGGAGTTCTCCAAAGGCAACAAGAAGCAAGTAATTAAGGAAGATTCAACCAATGCAAGACATTTAGACATCCCAGTGGGATTCAGCTAGCACAAAGAAACCTAGGCACTGCAGTGGAAGGAGAGGAAAAGCCCTTGAATCAATGACAAGTGCCCAGCAGACAAGAACCAGAGGGCAGGAACAAATAGTGGTTTCACATGAGCACTCTGTGCTAAACAGCTGCTCTTCAAACAACTCAAAATGACACTCAGACAATGTGACAGTGACAGAAAACTTGGTGCTGGTGTGATATTAGTAGTAAAGAATGCAGGCAGATCACGAAGGACTGCAGAACCTTGAGCCCATGCTTTAAAATGACAGATTAAAGTATTTTTAGAAAAAAATGAAAAATTATGCTCACAAAGAAAGAAAGAAATGTTCCTAACTTTACTGACATAAGAATGGGCCTGGAACTGATCACTGGACTCAGGAACACAATCTTAGATGATAAGGTTTTTAATGACAGTATCACAATTGGTTCTGACAGGCATCCAAAAGCAAAGTCAATGTGAGAAACCTAGAAAGGACACTAAACAGAACACAAATACCCACCATGACCCTTATTTCTTCACTCCCATAAAAGCTACAGAAGACTTGGAAAGAAATAAAGAGAAAGGACAAGTACAATCACAAGTACAGAACAGCTGCATTGTAAGAACTGGTGAAGTAGGCCAAGATGATCAAGAATGGATATGACAAAACTCTTCAAAATCATGAGTGCTGTGCAATGGGTGAAGAGTGGATAATTTGTTTGCACAACATGCAATACAAGAACTGTGAGCTACCAAAGTTAGCAAGCATGAATCAAAACAAGATAAAAGAGATGCTCTTCACACACATAGCAAAGTTCTGAAATTGCTCACTGTGGGACACTATGGACTCTTAGAGTCATACTGGCTCAAGGAGGAACTGGATTGATAGGAGTTCATGGACACTTATGAAACATGAATATATCCCCTCTGGATAGGAAAGTCTGAGATGTAAATTACTAGAGGCTGAAGGAATATTCCCTCACCCTGTGAAAGCATCCCTCTAAATTTGCTCTTTCCTTTCCCCTGGGCATTCACTTTGACAGCTGTCACAGCTGGGTGGAGCTGGAGGAGCCTAGAGTTTGATGCAGCTTAGGCATTCTTACAAAGCAAAAGACCTAAATCACTCCATTTGCTCTTTCCACAGAACCTGTGAATGAAACAAGCAGCTTCCCTTCCCCATGTTAGGGTGGCAGAAATGCCAATGGCTTACTAAAAATCTTGCTGTAGATGTGCACTCCAATCCCTCAAGCACAAAAGGAGCAGAGAGATATTACAGATTTTATTTTGATCACTCTTGAGCATTCTTACATGAGCAGGGTTTTCATGTTGTCCTTTCCCTTTTTGTGTACATTTGTCAAGAAAGGAACTGCTATAACAGGTAAAGGCAGAAATACTCCAAAAGGAAGGATGATCAGTACATGCTTTCCTCCTTTTGCAAAGCAAACAAGGATCACATGCTGCCATCTGCAGTTCAAGGAGCTCCTCAAAAAATCACATATGAAAGTGGAGGAAAGGAGAGCAAGACAGGTGCTTTTCTTCTTTTATCCCAATTTTCGTGCTCTGATATATCTCACTCAGGCTAGATCCATCGAGGCAATTCATCACCTGAATTTCTGCATTGTTCTGGTCCTTCATCTCCCCCTATTTCATGTCTCCCTCTGCAACACACTGCCCTCACAGGAGAGGGTACAACTGGTGTGTCAGGCAGGAATTGGGAGTGACCAAAGCATGGATCTGGATATGGGGCTCAAAGAGCCTTCCCATGAGCTTAGAGAAGTCACTTAGTTTTCCGCATCTCTACAGCGCTCTACTTAAAAGGCAACAGTGATAAATGGTTACCTAAGTACCCAGGACCAAGACGGATTCCTCCACAACGTGCAACCAAGAGAAAGGAAAAAACATCACTCAGATAGCAGATAACACCAGTCGCTCAGACACCTCTTTAACATCTTAGGGCATTTCATTAGCATTAAGCAATTTATAGGCAAAGACCCACACAGGCCTTCCAATTAATGCCCTTCTCCACAGACATTATTTATAAAAGTATATTCAGCAAGTAAGACCACCAAGCTGGGGATGAACCTCAGGGCTCAGCTCACTTAAAACTATACTCAAGCTGTGCTCTTCCACTATGAGTTCTGACAAATATTTTCAGTGATTTACAAGATGACATTCAAATAAGGGCTATGCACTAGCCTGGCAGGCTAAAATGGAAAGGAACTATAAACCAAGTACAAGAGCAGACACAGATACATTACTTCATGCACTCAGGCATGAAACACCTGCATAGGTAGTGGTATTATGGGAAACTACTACTTCAGGACAACATTTTCTGCTGCAATTGTCAAACAAACAAAAATATATTGCAGCTCCAGACCTCTCTTCCATACTATAAAAACTGAACAGCAATTCCAGAAAAGAAATGTTTCCTCCAGCTATCCAAATGCATATTGCACTGCTACCTGGTGTGGCTGCCAGGCTGTTCATCAGCCTCTGTGAAGAAAAAGCAGCATGAAACCATCAACGATAATTTCATCAGCAAGGTTATACCTGGAGTACTATCACACAGCTTACTCTGACTCTCCACTGTCCAGAGACCCAGTGTTGTGACATGTTTAAGAGGCTGGAGTTTACAGTAAGTAAGTTTACACAGAAGTTTACAGTAAGTGCTTTTCACTGTGTGAAGAAAAAATTCTCCCAAAACAAGAAACCAAGAGCCAGTTGCAGAATTTTATAACGACTGACAGGCAGGCTTCAGTGGAACTCCTGAACCAGCCAAAGATCAATGTTTCCTTTGGAAAAATAAAGGATACAAGACAACCGGAGAATGGCTTCTCTTTTCCAGAAAGCTGTTTCTATGCACACAGTAACCCTTACACCAAAAGGCTCTTCACAGCCTTCCTCTGGGATCTGGCAACTGCTGCTCTCCTTGTTTTAACCAAGGTAATTAAGAGGTTGTGCAAAAAGAACAAAGAAAAGGAAAGCTTGATCTGTGGACTAATGCACTAGATTTGGATTAGAGGAATCTGTTTCAATTCCCTATTGTACAACAGGATCCTGTACAAACCTGAGAAAGTTATTTAGTGCCTATGCCCAAGGCTTATTTCATTTGCATTAAATACACAAGAGACCAGAGCTGGGGCAGAGAAGAAAAGCAGTAAAATATTGATTGTGTTCACAGCAGACAACTCATTCACTTGCCAAGCAAAAGTAATTAGTGTCATTTGAAAAACAGTACAGCTCTCCAGCCTGAATTTCAGCTTTAATCACCAAGTTGTGACTAAAGAGGTTTCTTAGAAATCAGCCAAGAAGTTCTGAGCAGAACCACATATTGCTACCTCACAATATTACAGTGGAGGCTTTGCTTGCTCTCTCTAGAGCCAGCAACCTGCCACATGCATTTGGAAATTCTGTCCCCAAATGCTACAGGCAATTAGTATGGGAGCAGCCAGGATCCAATAAGGCTGCACATGTGCAGGGCCACATCCACAATGCTGCAGGAGACAGTCAATAAATAGACTTGCCATGCAGAGCAGATTGTGGATGAGTGGAAAAACAAAAAACAGCCAAACAAAAAATAGCAGTCCTGTGAGTAACAGGACTTCCTGCTGAGCTACCAGCAAAACTACGCTGGTTTTGCTCTGCATTCCACAGTGCTTAGCCTTTTTAAATTCCATTTACAGAGCCACCAGACTCCCAGCTATTCAGAGGCTTAAACAGTGTTGTTTATGGTGTTTTGCTTTAAAGGGCAAAAGTGAATTTTAAGTGGTTTTGGTCTGAGGAAAACTTGATTCATCACAATACAATTCTAATACAATGAAAAGGCCCTAGATAGACATGTTTCAACAGAGAAGACAGGGAGTAGTGTTGTACTTGGTATAACATACATTTAAGAAGTAAATAGTCTTCTGCTATTGTAAGAAGCCGACGTGCATTCAGCTCCTCTCTGGAGCAGTGGCCCTAAAGACATTCACAGTCTCCCTAAAGTTTGACTTGAACTTCAATCCAAAACACTGCCTTTATGGTTCACATGTTACAATTCATGGTTCTGACACAGGACCAGATAGAAAAGTACCAACAGGATCATGCATGGAATGGGAAAAGAAGGAATCAAAGGAAAACCAAATCTACTTCTGTAACTATCTCTGCAGATACTGAGAATGCATAACATCACTGCAGAGGTCTACCTGCAATAAAATATCAAAGGGATGCAAGAGCCTGTAGAACATCCCAGTTTCCAAGACAAAGCAAGTCAAGGAGGAGTAAACGTGCCTCACAGTACGTTTACTCATCAGTACACCCGATGCCCAGTATGCTGGTGGCACAGGTATTGCAAATGGAGCACTCATGACAGGAAGCAAGGAGCCAAAGGTGCTACAAAACCAGTCCCAGTCCTTCCCTAGGGTAAATGGAAATCACAGCCAGCCAGACTGACCAGGTTACCTATGGCATCAGACTCTGTCCACCTGCCTCCGTGGATTTGTTTCAAAAGCACATAGAGCAGCCTCCAGAAATCCAGGCTCTGCAAAAGAGAGGGGTGGAAGGGGAGATCAGCAGGCAAAATAGCTGCCATATTATTTAGCCTTAATTAGTCAATTAAACCCATACGAGAACGTTATATATGGAGCAGCACACCTGCATGCAGCCAACCCCATCTGATCAGGCAGGTTCATGTATTAACTGTCTCATGAACACAGAGCCTACAGAGGGGTGCACTCAGAAAGAAAAGGGCTAATGCTGGCTGTACAGCAAGACCCAGCACTTCTACTGTGAGACACACGTGCAGAGGAGCACGGCTCCCAAAATCTGCTCTGATACAACCCCATATGGCACAACTCACCCGTAGTCAAACAAACCTTGAACACACTGGTAATAGAAATTCACAAACAAGAGGCAGCACAGAATGAGCTGGAACTGGGAACCATTTCTTGGCCACACAAGGACAGCATGCTGACAAACTCAAATAGTGATTCTTACAGCTGGAATTTCAGTCAACACTCGTAAAACTCTTAAAATAGCTGAGGAAGGGTGGTACCCTGTGTGCGATCTGGAGGCCTCTGAGGCAAAGCACCAAGACCCAAGCTGGGGTAGAGCAAAGGGCAGTAAACCTCAGGTGACACTGAAAAGGTGTTGCAGACCAGGGTGAAATACCAAGCCTTACGTTCAAACCACAGTAAGATAAAGCCCTTCCCAGAGCAGCGAGTTTGCCGAGTTCCCTAACAGGTGTCAGCTGGGACCACACCGAAGTGGGACCACACCGAAGGTGCCCATCCCAAGGCTCAATCCCCCTCGCGCTGCCATCCGGGCCCCGTCCCCGGGCCCAGCCCCACTCGGGTGTCCCTGTGCCCCGCAGGAGGGGCGGGCGGGCGTCTCCGGGCGGGGCTGCCGGCGCTCACCGCCTGCGGCCGGTCGAACCTGGCGCGGCGCAGGGTGTCGGGGGCGGGCCGGGCNCCGCCCGGCCCGCCCGCGGCCGCGCCCCCTGGCCGCCGGGAGGGAGCACTGCGGGCACTCCGGCGCCGTCCCCGTGTGTCCTCCTGAATCCCCCTGGATCTCCCGGACCACGGATGGTCCCGTGGTTTATTTCCCCTGCGCGCGTGGCTGGGGGCAGAGAACACTGCTGGCCTCCCCTGGGCAGTGACCCGCGGATGAGCGGGACGCGCCACACATGTCACTCCCACTGTCACACGTGCCCTGAGCCATGGACGCGCCTTCTGCCCCGGCAAAAAATACCCGGGCAAGCGCTGCGGGTCCTCCTCCCTTCCTGGTGGAAAAAGGTACTGCAAAATCCGGCTTCGGCTCTTCCAAAAACACAGCTCCACTGAATAGGGAGGTGCTCCTCGGATGGTGGGAGAGCACAGGGTTTGGCAGCAGCAGGTCTGCGGATATTCCTGCCTTCCTCTTGCTCAGGAGGGTGTGATGTGGCCAGCTCAGATCCCCACGCATACAATACCTTAAATGAAGCAATGCCAGGTATTAATCCTTGGGGGAATATGGGGGAGAAACAGATCTGCTGTTTGGGAGAAGCCTGAGTTCCCGAGAGAAGTCCACCCGTGGTCAGGATTTACAGAACCAAAACCTGGCACAGAGATGGATTCCTGCTGCAGATTTACAGAGGGAGCACAACTGGTCTGTGCCAGGGACATCGGTCTGCTCCACCAGCACTGCGGGGATCCTGCCTGTGCCTGGACATGAGACCTGCTGGAAACCCCCCACTGATGGTTTCTTGGCCAGTTCCCCAGTTCATGGCCCATTTAATGTGTTCATTGTGGATCTAGCATGATGCCTTTAATTTTTTTTCACCAGTATCTGAACAACATGAAACAACATGTGAAATTCCTTCCCGCTACAGAGCAGCCTCTTGCAGCCAAATGTCTGCTTGCAATGAGGAGAGAAATCGCAGTGGTCCAAAGAGACCTCCAGCCAACATGAACTGTGTTTGCCCTTTTTCCCGCTGGTTGCTCCTCTCCTGCCTACCTCCCCTGTGCTGGGGAGAGCAACCCTTTCCAATGCTGAGCTCTGCTTTAGAGCTCTCCCAGTCCTGTGGATCCTGGCTGTTGCTCCAGCCAGCCCTGAAAGGACCCCTGGGTGTGAGTTATCCAGGCTTAAGGATTTTTAAAATATCTTCTCTAGCAGCTGTTGTCTCACATCTTCCTTTCTTAATGGCCTGGAAAGCGTTTTCCTTATTCCTCATCCAGTTCTAACTCAGCAATCTGTATCCACTTCTTTGCTCTCCTTCCTAACAGGTTTGGCATCTCCACATGGTTCCTTACCTTTGGTTTCCAACAGCCCATAAAGTCCGTTTTTATTGTCCAGAGCCTTATCAAACCTGGACAACCCTCTGCTGTCTTTGGCATCCTTCTTGGTTTTCCATACCTTGCTGCTATCGGGCGCTGTCTGGCCCCGCCATGACACATTGCTTGTCTATTTTCCCATCCATGCTGCGGTCTCCAGGCAGGAGGACCTTCAGCTGGAGCCAATTTCCTGTGTTTTCTTGACCACTCCATAAACCCTGCTCGAAGCTATCCCTGTCCCCACACACATTCCTCTGTCTAGGCCTTTCCTCCCCAGGGCAGCTGCCGAGACAAGGGCTCTCCTGCATCACCCAGTACACACACAGTGAGAGGTTCTGCCCATCACCCCTCCTCTGGGCTCCTGTCCCCCAGCCAGCACACCACCCCCCAGGCCAGCCAACACCACCACTCAGCATGGGAGCAGCAGCTGGGATCCACACCATCCCAGCACGCCCATAGCCCCCATTCCACCTCTCCATCCTGCTGGCCAAACCAACCCCACGGCGCCCCAGCACAGGGCTGGCTGCCCTCCTGGCCAGCATCCCCTGGTCCCTTGCCCCATGGCTGCCCCAGCACGCAGCCCCACGGGCGCAGCTGACACAGGATGCCTGGCGCTGCGGAGGGCTGGCCCTTGGCCACGAGCAAGCTGGACGCCAGGCAGATCATCCCAGCCCCTCTGGCACGGCACAGCACAGCGGGTTCTCAGTCCCAGCGTGTGAGGCCCCACTTATCTGCTCTGCTGGCTGCATGGGCGGTTTTCCCAAGGCGGGAGAAGCCGGTGGGAAGGCAATGGTTTCCTGCTGCAGAGATGGACCGTGTGCTGTGGACAGATGAAGGAGGTGATAGCATGACAGACCCCAGTGTCTGTCCTGGCAGGGATGGTGATGGCACCCCACTGGCTGCAGAGCCCCTGTTCTGCTGCATCCAGGCCACCCTCACCTCCCCCATCCCAAGCACCAGCCCCATGAGGACTGGCAGATGGAAACAAGCAATGGCTGGTGGACATCAGCACACAGCCCTGATGTCATCGTGGAGATTGGAAGTCTCCAGGATCCTGGCTATGGAAGGGGGAAGCAGGGCAGAGCTGGTTCGTCAACTGGTCCCCTGGTATCCCAGGCACTGAGGCAGATTCAAGAAAAGCATGGCAGTGGGGACCACAATGGGAAGGAAAAGTCCCGGCATGTACTGAAGGGCCAGGGATGCTTTTCCTGGGAGAGGCCACTGGACTTTGCCCTCTCTGGGTTCCTGGGCTCTCGTGGTGCCACACAGCCGCCCATTTTCAGCACGATGTGTCAGCTGCGGTCATTTCCGTGCCGGGTGACTCAGTGGGGCCAAGGGCGCCTGTTTGCACCCGTGCCATGGCAACTCGGCACCACACACGGCCCTGCTGTGTGTGCAGGGCTGCCAGAGATGATGAGGCAGCCCTGTCCCATTGCCTCATGTCGATTGTATGCGATAGCAGCCATCCCTACCCGCTCCGGCGGCAGCACAGCTTCCTGATGTCACCTCATCCCCACTCTGCCAAGGGGAAGGTGTGAGCTCTCCTCCTGGAAAAACAACTCCTTTGGTTTTTCTGGCTTTGTTTCTTTTCTTAATGCTTTTATCCCCATGAAGGTGCGGGCGGGAGCCAGCCTGTCTCCTGGGCAGGCCCCCAGGCCAGGCATCAGTGCTTCCCACGCTCCACCAGCTCGAGTGGCCAGAGTTCCTCGCTCCTCTCCTTCCCCTCACCTTCCCACTGTGCAGAGGCTGCTGAGCGGCCATCAGAGCAGAGCACAGCTTCCCTCGCTGCCTGCTCGAGGGAAGCCTTGGGTGGCCGGAGCATTTCACACCCTGAGCGGGTCAGGCAGGCTGCACCACTTTCTATTTCAAACATTTCCAGCTCCTTCCCCCTGCCCTCCCAGCTCTTTGATACACACTCTCCCTTCCCCGGCTGGGACACCAGGTTAACCAGAGTGGGAAAAGGCATGACCTGGCAGTATGGCCATGATGCTGACAAAAGGAGCCAAGCAAGCACAGGGGCTGTGAACACAGTTTGCCTGCATCAATGGGCTGCAGCAATGCTGTAGTGACTCCACCAATGCTCTAGTGCAGGTTTTCCTGGACACAGTCAGTCTGCAACAGGTCTGTGTGTGGGCTGGAGCGCCGAAATTTAAGGTCAGCTCCCAGCAGTTGGATGCTTAAGATAGGCGTTGGTGTTTCAGGCACTCTGATGCAGGGCTTTCGGTATGATAAGTGAATTGGGAAGGATTAGAAAAGAGATCTGAGATCTCAGCAACTCTGTTCTCATGAGTTTCACCCTTTTTACTTTAATAACCAAGCTGACGTTCCTCTGCACAAAGGGAAACTCCCTCTGCCCTCTTCCCCCAGGGCCTTTAATACAAGACTCACCAAAAGAAGATAGAGGCTTCAGTGGGAAGTTCTTGCACCCTTCCCTCTTGGGATCTCTCCCTGTTTCACTGAAAATAAGAGGCATGAAAGTAAAATTCAGCTCTCGGTGTCTGATGTCAACTTTTCTGCTTGCGTTCCTTGCTTGGGAAAGCCACCCAGGATGTGGCAAACATCCCCAGAGCTTTCTGCACCCAGCTCCTCTCCAGCAGCAGGAATGGGGTGAGGGTAGAACAGCCTGTGCCCTCCTTGCTCGCTAGCTGGACCTCAGTTTCCAGTACCTCAGTTCATGGTCCCATTCACTCCTCATTATGTCCCTGGTTGTCATACCCAGAGTCCCTCCGCCTTCAGTCTCTCCAATGCTTGCTGGAGATGTTGTTGCCCATCAGGAACAAGATTTGTCCCTCCCTTTCTCTGCTCTGCAGAGCTGTTTCCGTTGGTGAGATGGGGGTTCCCCAACCCACTGCTTTGCAGGGCTGGGACGGGAAGTCCCATCTCACCACACGATTGCACAGAGCTCCTGCTGCCTGACATCCACTGCATGCTCCCTCTTACCACACTGTCTGGATAAGCAGGCACATTTCTGAGGTGTTAGGAGATGGGAAGACACTTTTTTGATCTTAAAGATATCAAAGCTCTTTGGGCTTAACACAAATCAGCCTCGAAAATACCTGAAGCAGTGGTGCACTGGAAACCACCCAGCTACAGACTGGCTTCATCCCCATGAGCTCTGCACAGCAAAGAGCAGGAGCCCCCTGCAGCCACAGCCCCTGTGCCACTCTCCCCCAGCCCTGCCTTCATCCTAGCTGTCCCTGAAGGGACAAACCTGTATTTAAAAAAATACATTGCAGAGAAACAAACCGCTGCCACCCCACAGCAGGTGCCTGACCACATCCGTGCTGAGCCAGTGCCTGCATGGATGAGGCACAAAACCACCTCAAGGGAAATGCCAAAAGTGTCACATCAATGTCCCCAGTCAGTGCTGGCAGGAGAGGGTGAGTGGCCCTGTTGGTGTCCCAGAAAGTTGGCATTGAACCAGGCACCCAGCACTTGTGAGTCCAGATGTGACCTGATGCCTGTGGCCACACTGGCAGGACACAGCTCTGTCCAGAAGCCGAGCCTGCTGGGCCCTAAGGATGACCCTAAGGAGCGCCCTGCTGTAAGGCTTCCAGCCTAAGCCATTCCCCTTGCCAGCTGCAGGCACGGGGACACATCTGTCCCCTGCTTCAGATTAAGGTTTGTCAGTCTGTGCTGAGAGAAGGACGCAGGGTCAGATGACCCAAACTGGCCCCTCCTGCCTGCACTGTGCCCCCACTGGGGCTACAGCAACATCCATACCTCTCATAGATCAGCTGAAGGGCCCCCCAGCCCCCTTTCTGCTCCCCTCTCCTTTTCTCTTCTCTACAGAAAGTCACAAAGCCAGGATGGGGAGCAGTAGCAGTTAAGTTTTATAAACCCATCCTGTTTTCTGTCTTTGCCAAAACCTCTTCTGCTTCCCTACTCTGGGCGTTGGGGCTCACCCACACCCAGCTGCCAGAGGAACTGGTGATGCTGTTTGTTTTTTTGTCACAGTGATGAAGTGTTTATAGCAACTATCACTCCACAACCCACAGACTGATCTCAGCCCAAGCTTACGAAACAATGGCAGGGAAAGCACAGCCCCCTCCTCCAGGGTCACCAACGGTGGCGTTTCAGGTCACCAGAGCAGGGAAGCTTTGTGCTAGGCATAACCACACTGTAACACCCAACCACTTTTGCTGTCCCAGACAGGCACGTCAGGGCTGAGGCCATGCCCTGACCCTATCTGCAACGGCAGCAATGTCCCTGTGACTGCTGGCTGGTGACCAGGCAGGACAGGGGGGCTGCCAGCCACCTCCCAAGGATGTGCTCTCTGCCTCAAGCAGTGGGAGCAGCTGGGAGGGCACACTGAGGTGTTGTCCCTCGGTTGCTCCTCCAGAAAGCTGGGGTTCGCCCTGAGAATCCTGCTCTCCTTGCTGCAGGAGCGGCACAGCCAGGGCATCACCACACTGGGAGGGAAGGGATTGTCCCTGCCTGTCCTGAGCTCCTGACAAGGCTCAGAACCAAAAGCATCACAGATAAGATGCACTGGAAACCACACTGCTGCCTGTCTGTGCAGTCACACTCCAGGCCACAGAGATTTACTGTTCAAATGGAGAAAAGATTGTGTCTGCTGACAGCCCACCTCCCTGGCGCGCCGGCCGCTGCCGAGCCTCACTGAGCATCCAGGGGAGGCCTGGCTCGGGCGTGGATTTCCTATCCAAATGAGATACAGCTGTTTCTGCTTCCTCTCCAGAGAACAAAGCAAGTTTTTTAAAAATCAATTTATCATATATTTTCTTTGACCAAGACTCCTTGCGGATGTGACCTGTGCCTGAACTGCCCAACCTCACAGCATCAAGGCTGGATCAGGCAGAGAGTGTGGCTTGTACAAGCACAGCTCTTGGAGAGGAGTATCCCAACAGCAAGTCCTGGGGCTAACAGCCATCTCAGTGGGAGCTCTTACTGTGGGGCAAGCAGAAAAACAGGACACTAAGAAGGAGATTTTGGGAATCAATACCCAAGAGCCTGTCCCCAGACCTTGCTTGAGGGACCCCTATTTTTTAACACATATATACATACCCCCGTGCAGTGCAGAGTGAGGTTTAGCTGCAGCTGCACAGACCTGGTACAGCTCAGTTCCTACATCCCTCCACGCACTCAGGGCAGGGAGAGATGTCCCCAGCCACCTCAAGTACGCCACAAATCCATGGCCAAGGACTGAAGAGAATGGCAGTCCTGGGCAGCACACACAATAAACAGCAGAACATTGCCTCCCATCCCAGCTGCAGCCACTACCAATGGAAAGGACTGGCTTTTGTATGGCTGGATCACCCCAACCTCTCCCTTTGCAGCCCTTTCTTTTCCATACCTCTCACTGGCTCCCTCCTCATCCCTGTTGGCCTGGCCCCTTGCACTTGGAATAAGCTGCTTCTGAAATTTTAGTGCAGGGCCCTGCTGGGAAAGATCCTGAGCCAAATTCACAGCCAGCCCTTTTCCCAGCTGGACACACTTATGCACATCCAGAGGATGACAAGGCTTGTGTTTGCCATTACTTTAAATGCTTGAGGGAAAACACTATCTCACTGGCACGCTGAAGGCTGCTGAGATGATATCACCAGTTTGCTTTGAAGCTCAGTTGGCAGGGGAAAGCCATGTCCCAGTGCCCCAGAGGCGGTCTGGGTGCCAGCAGTCCTGCAGAGCAGGACCGGGTGTGGATGGCCAGGAGGCAGAGGTCCATGGGTGCTGGCACCCCTGGGAGGCTGCTGGCAGGGGCAGCAGTAGGAGCAGGAGGGTCCTATGAGCCCTGGCTGTCTGGGAGGTCTGGTGACAGATGAACAGCAATAGCAGGAGTTTGCCTTTGACACAGATGCCTGTGTTTATTGTGCTGTCAGGGTGGGAGGTGAGGCAGCGCCTTGTAACATCGAGCAAGTTTTAATTGGAAGTTTTAAGATGCTTATCAGATCAGACTGCTTCTGACACCACGGATTTTGACACTGGACATGTATCTCTGACCCCTGAGGGTTTTGGCCAAGTCCCAGGAAGGCTGACGTGACAGTAAAATGCAGAGCAGTCTCTAAGGAAATGCATGCATAAGCGGTAGACAAAAATATCCCAGTGGGTGATGAGATATCTCTGAATATGTAAAGGGGTGGTTCAGGTTAGGGAAAGACATGGTTAAGAAACCATTTTAGAAAGACCCCTCAAGCTGACATCTTGGACATCTGCCAGCGCTGTTATTCCAGTAGGGCAAAAACATTGAAACACAGGAGAGCAAAGCTCCTGTGAGCCAGCTCTTGCTTTCTAACACCACACCTCTGCCTCGACAGTAACCTCCTGCTTCACCTGGCCGTTTAGTGTGGCTGGTCAGAGCAAAAGCAGCAAATACCAGGTTATCCTGATGTGACAGTCAACCCCCTCCCAACGAGATACCTCTGTGCCCCAGCTGGGGGCACATGGGGCCAATACACACCATGGGGCTCAATCCAAAGGTCACAGGGGCCTCAAGCAAGTGGCAAGCAAGTCCTCTAGGACCCCGGTTACAGAGAGCACAGCTGCTACAGGAGGGAAGCATCTTTTCATTTATTAAAGACTGAGAATACAGCTGTGGGCCCAGCCACAAAAGCTGGATGCCCGAAGCAGAGCTGGGTTTTGGCTGGAAGGGCGCGGTCTCCTGTCCAGGCAGCCTTCAGCAGTACCAGCCAAATTTCCTACCCGGCAGGGCAACCCAACATCCCCAGCCTGGCAGCACTCCATCTGGAGCAGATCCTCTCTCCACACCAGCCCAGCCTTGGTTACTTATTGCTTTGAATGTGCTAGTCTAGTAGAGGGTGAATTAAAAACAAAAAGGCATGTCTGTTGCGATGTGTTTGTGCTGTCTTCAGCTTGTGCTGGGAACCCTGGACATCAGACCTGGAGAGGGATGGAAGAGAGGAGCGGATGAAGTCAGGCTGGGCTGAGAGCAGAGATATCCTGGGAACAACAGTGCTCCAGGACAGATCCTGTCTTTGCCAACAGGCCACAAAGCAAAAGCCTTTGGCATCCGCTGCCAGAGCTAAGTGGGCACTGACAGTCAGCTGGGGCTGGTGGAGAGGAGCAGCTGGCACTCAGCTCCTGAGCCCCGGTGCAAGGGCTGGGACTCACAGCCAGCCTGGAGAGATGCTGTGGCATGCCTGCCTTCCCCACTGGCCTGAGCAAGGACAGCCCCAGCCAGCACACGGAGCTGGAGGCAGGAGGGGAGCTCCGAGGGAAGGACCAACCTGAGGTTTATTTGAACGTGTGGCTCTCAGCTCCTCCCCGGCCAAACCCTGGAAGAGACAGAGCAGGGTCAGCTTTACCATGGGAGGGTGAGCACACCAAGGGCTGTAACTCACAGAGAGACAGGAGCCCAAGCCCCCTCACTCCCTCCCTCCACAACCCAGCCACAGCCACCCTACCTTTGGGCCCAAACAAGGCAGCGTAGCAGGGGTGGTTGCAGTAGGGTTTGCCATCGTGCTGCAGGGAGAGAGGAAGAGCATCAGCCCTGGCCACCCTTCAGCTCCACCTCTGCCCACCCCAGCCCTCAGCTGCAGGAGACAGGGACCTCCTGGGCAGCAAACCTCACCTCTGCATGGCCTCCAGATGTCAGGGTCTTGTTACACTTCTCACATCTCAAGCAGGGTCGGTGCCAGTCCTTCCCCAGAGAAGTCACCTTCTCGGCTGCCATGGAAAAGAGGTGGGTTAGTGGAGGCACTGAACAGGCGCAAGTCAATTTTTTCCAATTGGTCTCTATGTCATCAACCCTAGGAAGGATATTTTTGAGCATTTTCTCAAGTCTTTCTCTCCAGGACACAATGCCATACACATCCAGGAACATGGATCGAAACAGCAGTGCCACACCCAGGGTGAACACTGCTGCATCCATGAGGGCAGACTGACTTCTACCCCATCTTCCAAGGATCTGAGCACCTCCCTCCTTCCAACATCAGCCTGCAAGGGCATTCATTTCTCCACAGTGAGCTGGAGCCCAAGAAATCACTAGAGTTGGCAGGCACAAAGGGGGATGCTGGCGAGGAGCGGAGACGCAAAGCCATCACCACACCCTGCCAACACAAACCAGTCCCCTCCAGCCACAGCTCCAATTCTGCTGGCACCATGGCAAACCAGAGCGGGGCTGGAGCTTGGCTGGGGTTCAGGTGGCCGTGGGAGGGACAACATCCTGGAGCCAGGACATGTTTATGGAGAGACGGGGGGAACACAGGGTGGCTTTTAATCGCAGCGCAGCGGGGGAGGAGGGTATTTTCTGCAAACATGTGTGCTCTTCATACTGGCAGCCGAGCTCCTGGGTATTTATTAAGTGATTAAACAGAGCTGTCCACAGCAATCGTGTCAGAGCCAGGTCTGAGCACTGTCCCCATGCCTGCAAATGGGACCAAGACAGTGTGGGTAGTGCATGCCCTGGGGGGCCCTTGGCAGCCTGAAGCACCTCTTTTTTGGAGTCCAAATATGTCCACAACAGCCTGTGCAAGGGGCAAGCTGGTGGCTGCAGAGGTGGGAGCGGGGGCAGTGCCCAAATGTCACAAGGCAGCCCTGCTGCCATTCCCCAGTAGCACAAAGGGCCTCCTGTGCCTGCAGCCTGGCAGGGGCTACAGTGTCCTCCCCCTGGGCACCCCTAGGAGCCCGAGCCTGGCCCGTGGCAGGACCCTCCTGTCACAGGGTTTCTGGAAGGAGCACAGCCTCCCCACCTCTTGTACACCCATTGGCACCAACACTTGGGCAGGAGCTCTGCTAAGGCTCACTGGAACACTCATCCATGAAGGCAAAACTCCTGTAAACCCCATCCCTAGTCCTCTCAGCATCATCTCCTCCTCACCCCTGCTCTCTACAGACACGATTTGGCCCAAAAGCAGCCTGAGGCACGCCCAAGCAGGACTGCCAGGCTCCAAAACCCTCAGAGTGTCCCAGAGCAAGGCTTGCTCTGCCTCTTCTGCCAGCACTTTGGATAATCTGCAGGCACAGAAACCAGGCATCAAGCTTGGTCCTCCAACAGCTTTTGAACCCTCCTCAGCCTCTGCATCAACAGAGACATTTCGTAATAAGAGCAAGTGTGATAAGTGCAAGGTCAAACCTCTCCTTTGTCAAGCAGTCCCATTGCAGCTCCTCCACAGCCACGCCTGCAGGCACAGCAAACCCAGCTCACCCTGACTGGGATTAATATAGAACCAAAGACACCAACACCAGCACGCTGTTGGCTCCTGATAGCAAGCCACATGGGGAAACGAGGCACCCAGGACCCTGAGTCACAGGAGGGAGCCACAAACTGTATTGTGCCAAAACCCCCGTCTCAAAGCCTGGCTGCAAGCACTGAGTTCAAGGCAAAGCAATGTTTCCCAGCCACAGGAACCACAACCCCAGCAGCCCTCTGGGCAGTGCCCATGCCAGCCCCAGCCTAGGGTGGGCATCGCTAAAGGGCACAGAGAGCAGCTCCTGTGTTTGAGCCTCCAGCTCCTTGGCAGAGCACAAATTGGGGCACACGCACTAGCAGAGCAGAAATAAAGCAGAGAGAGAAGTCAGTGATGGCATTCCCTGCCCAGATCCCTCACCTCTAGTAAATTAGAAAGCAGGAAGAATGTATAAGGTGCTCCCAGCAAATCACCTCGAGTTCAGCTACACCAAGGAAGTGGGGAGGCTGGAACCGGCCCATTCCAGCAGCTGCTGGCAGAGTGAGAGGCTCAAACCCCACAAATACCCTCAGACAGGATAGCAGGACCATGGCACCAGAAGGAGCAGGAGCTGCGGGGCCCCAGTTTGGAGGGAAGACATCTGAGGGAAGCCCAGCAGCAGACAGCAGCCCAACAAGGCTCACACCTAGCCTGCAACAGTGGCTTAAAAATAACACCCCAGAGGTGTCATCCTGCTGTGCTAAACCACACAGAACAACGTGTGGGCGGCCCTCTGACCCAGGAACTTGCCCAAGGGAAGGATTTGCCATTAGGAAAGGTGTTTGCTCACCTCCCCAGGCTTTCAGAGCAGCGAGTTCCACCAGCTGGGCCTTTGGGCTCCAAAGTGGCTCAGGGCTGCAGGCTGTGCTGGGAAGGAAGTGGGGCTGAGTGCAGCCTGCGTCCTGCAGCCAGGCACCTCCCTGGCTGCTGGATCTATAGGATCACCCACCCGGGGCACCCCACAGTGCAGGGGTGAGAAACTTTGGGGCACCCCAAGAATCTGCAGAGATGGGGTGTGTAATATGGGGGCACTCAGAAGCCGGGGTGCCCGGGGCACCCGCAGTCCGGGGAGGGGCAGCATCGGTGCCCGACAGGTCCCCCGCGGTGGGGGCGGCTGGGGAGGCGCAGGAAGCCCTTACCGAAGTAGACCTCCTTCTGGCAGCGGGGACACTTGGGCATGGTCTCGGCTTGGCTGGCTCGGGACGCTGCTCGCACCGGCTGTGGGATGCTCCACGCCAGCCCCGCCGAAGTCACTGCCCGCCCGCCCCGCCCAGCCCCGCCCAGATGTGCGCTCCGCCCCACCCAGATGTGCACCCAGCCCGCAGCTGGGGGAGCCCGCCCGGGGCGCGGCCCTGCGAGGGCTCCCGAGACGGGATCCTGCACCCCTTCCAGCCCTAAACCCCTGCACCCCTTGCCCACTGCAATCCCTCCACCTGCACCCCTTGCACCCATTGCAGCCTGCAGCCCCACACCCCCTGCATCCCAGCCTCCACTGCCCCCCACACAGCCCACGCTCTGCAGCCCCGCCCCTCTACACCCCACGCTTGTGCTGTGTGGGTGGCTGAGAGCCCCGCTCTGAGGTGGGCTACAGGTCTGATTGGCATCTGTCAATTAACCACACTCCCAGATAAAGATTCACGGGGTGCTGACCCCCTCCGAGCACAGATATGTTTTCTACCAAGGTAATGTAAAAGTAAATCCTCAGGCAGGGTCTCCTGCCCGTGGGGAAGTTTGGGGTGCGAGATGAAGCAGGAGGGAGCTTCAGGAGTGTAACCCCCCTCTTGCAGGACATTGGGAATGGCGTGGGTGCGGGACATGGCTCCACTCCCTGTGGAGAGCCGGCCCCTCTGTGTCACTGGCTTTGTCATTTTATTAGGAGGGAGGACTTGTTGTTCCTTTGTGCTTGGCTGTGAAGGAAATGAAAAGCCTATCCAAAGGTCTGTTTTGTATGAAACAATCCTCCCCAGGGCACGTTGCTGTGCTGGAAAAGGTCATGAGGGCTTGTGAAACCCAGCCCCAGGACGCCGAGGGACTGCCTCCCAAAATGCGAGGCATCCCTCGCCGGCACAAACAGGGCCCTGCTGACACCGGATCCCACCCGTGGGTGCAGGAGGAGAGGCGGCGAGCTGTGCCCAGAGGCGAAGTTCATGTTCAGCTGGGACTGCTTTATGGCCCTGCCTGGATCCAGCACCCTCCCTTCTCAGCACAATCCCCCTGCTGCTGCTCCCGGCTGCTGCCAGTGGTCCCAGTCTCACCCCACAGTTGGGAGCACCCTGGGATCCTGCTCCAAGGGCAGCGCTGGGCAGGGTAAGCAGCACCCGCGCTGGCAGGACGTCACTGGGATCTGCTCCTGACTGAGGCGTGAGTCATGCTGAGATGCTGAGACAGTGCCTTACAGTACGGGAGGAGAGACGTGTCCTGCAAGGACCTCCACCCTGCCTCCTCCCCATTCTTCCTGCCCTGAGGCACCAATACATGCAGGCACCATATTTCAGCCACATCACATCCCCTGTACTGAGACCCGGCCCTTGCTGAGTGCCCAGCTGGGTTACCCGGGCCAGGACCCCTTCCCTACACCATGTGGAGTACAGCTGGCATGTCCATGTGGCACCCAGCATGTCCTTGCCCCTCTCTGGTGGCCCTGCTTCCCCTCTTACACTGTGCCAGGCTGCTTTGGGACCATTGACTGGCTCAGACAGATGCCTTCAGCTGCACTCCCTTTTAAGGCAGGTTTTGTGCCAGCCAGCAGCTGAAAACTGCCCTCCTGCAAGTCTCCTCCAGCTGGCCAGCCCTGTGGCCAGTCCCCATGGACCACTCAGCCCAGCTCCTCCTGTGGCAGGAATGCTCCCACCCCAGCTGGGGCAGCAGGTGCCCCTGCATGGCACCGCACACCGAGTGACCCGGCTGAAGCAGAGCCTGGCTGTCCTCTCCTCTCCTCTCCTCTCCTCTCCTCTCCTCTCCTCTCCTGTTCTCTCCTCTCCTGTTCTCTCCTCTCCTGTTCTCTCCTCTC
>VZTX01013288.1:202092-223338 GCA_013400915.1 Pardalotus punctatus
TCCTCTCCTCTCCTCTCCTCTCCTCTCCTCTCCATGTCCCCATGGACCTTCTGGAGATTGTTCTGCTCACTCAACAGAGCGGGCACAGAACCAGGGCAGCTCTCACAAAGTAGATGCCACCAAGCCACATGCTGCTCTCTGCCAGTCCTGCCTGTGTGGGACTGTGTGCCTGCTGGCCCCTCGTGGCTCCTCGATTATCCCGGCTGGCCCTGCTGGGCTACCAAAATCCACAGACTTCGGGCAATGCCCAGCCTTCTTCACAGGGAGTGAGCCAAAGCATGGTGTTGGTGTGCCCTGCAAACCTACATGAATCCCAGCTGTCAGGAGGAAGGCTGCTGTGGGACACAGACCTGGATTCTGCACCCCATGGGAGCCGTGCCTGCACCCTGCTCATGGCTGTGACCCCGCTCTGGTCCCCCTGTCAGCAGGCATGCACAGAGCTGGGGCAGTGCAGCAAAGCTGTCTGGCAGAGGGCCCCAGCAGAGAGGGAGGAAGGGCTGCAGGCACTCCCAGAGCACGGCAGCATCTTGGGAGCCCACAGGATACAGCCTCTTGCTCATTTTGCAGGGAGCAAGTCCATAAACACTTGGAATGCTGCTGTAAGAAACCCATCAGCACCCTGAGGCCCCGCTGGCCTGTGCTGGAGGGAGCTGGCTGGAAACACTAGAGCAGGATCACATTTGGGATCACTGCTCCTTCTGCCCCCCAGCACCCAGAACTGAGCTGCAAGTGTATGTGAGCCTTCTTGGAGTGGCGGTGAGCAGCAGCCAGCTCATCCCTGATTCACCTTCATTCCTTGGGGTGCTGCCCATGGGGCCATGCCCACAACACAGACAAGGTCATCCAGTGGGCAGCTCCAGTGCCGGGCAGAGACAGCCTCAGGGAACAGCAGGAGAAGGGCAGGGGTGGTATTTTCAGCAAACCCGTGTCCCACCCAAAGCATCATTTCAAATCAAGTTTCATAGCCTGACAGGGATACAACCCAGCCAGCGCCAACGGAGAGCAGCCTCTTCAGCAAACCACAGCTTTATCTTATCTGGTGACCTTGTTCCAGCTAATTTAACCATTAGACTGAGCATGCCTCAGCTGTCAATGCCCTCTGATAGGAATCTGTGGGTGAGGCTCTATCCTGAAGCATCAGGCGCCAGCGCTCCTCGATGGCATGGCAACAGCCCTCGGGAAAACCTGGGCTGTCCCATTTGTTTGTTTGGGTGGTGTTGTTATGGCCAGGGTTATCCCCTCCCTTGGCAAGGGCCAGCACCAGCTCCCCAGCTCCATCTGTGTCGTATTTTGTGCAAGGTCCTTGCAACCCCCAAGAGTTTCCTGGGCTCCTGGGGCAGGGTTGCAAGTCGAGAGCTCCTGGGTGTGCCAGATCTGCCTGCCCAAATATCACCCTCGAGCATCTTGGCCGCTGGTGGCTACTGCAGTAACAATTGGAAAAGCCACCGGCATTTTTGCAGGCAGGGCGGTGACATAAGCCGATTTGGCTTTGTTTTGCTAACACAGCAAGAAAAAACAGCTATTTCCATGTAGCAGACCAGCCCATCTGCCTGGGCAGCAGCTCCAAGCTCCCCCTCCTGCCCCCCTTGCTGGAGAGGAGCAGGGGCTCCCACAGCTCTCACAGCCCCCCAGCACACTTGCACAGAGGGGAGATGACGCACCAGCGGGGGCATGACGCGGGGGCCAGTGACACCCCTGTCCAGCATTGTCCCAGCACTCCCACAACCATGAGTCCTGCAAAATCTCCCTCCCTGGCCATATTTCAGCCCTCACTTGTGCAAGTCAAATGCCCTCTCAGCCGAGACTATTTGTTGTAAAATATGCACTACACAGCCCAGTGTAGAACTCTAATTTGACAAGAAAATTATAGGATGGCTCAAAACAAGCCCATCAGAAGCTGGGGGGAGCTGCCAGGCGCGTGATCCCGTCAAAAAGCGCCGCAAAGCTGCTCTGTGTGCCCCGCACAGGGGCTGGAGGGCTCTCCCCCCACTCGCCTTCCATCACCTCCGGATTTGCACGTGGCTAATCCCATTACCAGACAGACAGGAAAACAACAGCACGAAGGCGGCTGTCAGGGCAAATTACACCCTAAGGAAAACCTCTGGGATACGTCTTCATAAAGTTGACAGGCAGCCACTGGCTGGGAGCAATTGTGAACAAGACAGCAGCGGGAAAGGCCTCCCAGGAGTGGGGGACTTGGGGAAGGGGCTTGGAAAGGGGCATTCCAGGGGTTTCTGGCACACCCACCAGCACACTGCCACTGGTGCTGTAAAGCCCCAAACGGTTTGAGCCTGTAAAACACAGTCACTGCCACGCCAAAATCTGTGCTCAGTGCCCTCGGGGACACAGTGCACAATCGTCCTGCCGCGGGCACGGGAAATCACATGTCTGCTTCCAGCTGAAACTGTAAAAACGCTTCCAGGCCGGTTCAGGCAGCTGGCTGCCCCCACAGCCCCTTGTCAGGTCAGCTCTCACCCTCAGAGCCTGGGTGTGAATTATCATCACGCGGTTGATGTTACACTGCACGAGCAATAACAAACACGGAGCCGCGGGCCAGCTCCCGGCTCAGTGCGCACGGAGCACGCAGGGCTGCCCACGTGGGGACACGACAGGGACACGGCTGGGACTTCCATCCGTGGGAAAAAAGGGTGTGGCAGCCCTTGTCCACTTTTCCAACCCAGCCAAGACATGGAAAATCTCCTCCAATTTCATCCAGGCTCCCCCTGTCTCGCTGAACACAGTCTGGCCAAAGCCTCTGCTACCATCTGTTCTTTTCTGCAAGCTTTCCATTAGCAGCAGCCCAAGGAAACCTCCTGGATAAATCCTGCTGTGGGAGGATTTGGTACATTTTCCTGGCATGGCCTGGCTGTTTCTATTGTGGCTATCAAATGGAGCCGGGATTGTCAAGGAAGTAATGCCTGCTGCTCTGGAAAGCTGCCCAGTGGCCGGGAGGCATTGCCTCTGTCTGCCAGGGAGATGCACACGGGTGCTGGAGGCTGGCACAGGGTGTGGACACTACTCAGGGGCTACTCACAGGAGATCTGTGCCAGGGATCGCCTCCCCAGCCTCCCTGGCAGCACTGCTTGCCCTGGGCTGGGTCCAGGCTGTTGACGCCACACCTTTTATTCCTGGTTAAAAATTCACTGGAGGTGAGGCAAAGGGGCGCAGAAGGGTTTGCTCTCTCTGTCAGCACGCTGCTCAGCGTGGTCATGCCGTGGCAGTGGAGCAGGAAGGTGAAAAGAATATGATTACTGTGCTCTGACGTACCCAGGCACGACAGAGGGCCAGGAGAGAGCAGGAGAGAGGAGAAGAGGAGGAGGAGGAGTCACAGGTTTGCACAGCCATTAGCAGCCTGCACACCTCCATCCCATCAGCACAGGTATTCCTCCCCCAGCAATCTGCCCCTTGAGGTCCCCAGGATGATCCCCAGCTGCTCACCCCACCTGGAAACCTAAAAGCTGATGCAGAGCTCAGAGGCTGCACGCTTGGCTGTTCCCCTGTGGATATCCCCAGGAGGAAATAATCTGGGGGACCAGCACCATCCTCACCAGTGTCACAGCCAGAGCAGCTCTCCCTGCGTGACAGCCCAGGGCACTGCATGGCAGAGGGATTTACAGCCCAAATCCTCCTCTGCTTGGTTTTCTGCCATTCTTTCTTCATCCTGCTTGCTCTCCTACACCCTCTCCAGTATTTACACCTAGTTCTTTAACCTCCTGCTGGGACCAAGCCAAAACTCAGCCAAGCCAGGAAGAGCCCCACTGCTGACTTCAGGGAGTATCTGAGCCGGCTCTCAGCCCTTGTGGAAACAAGCTATGCTTACTGGGTCACTTTTAATATCCCATCTTAAATCACATCTTCCAGCACTTCATCCCTTTTGGCTCCTGTTTATTGACTTCCCAGCAAATGCTTTAAATCTGTCTGGCTTCACTGCCCAGCTTTGCTGCTCTGGCCTTCATCACATCACAGCCATCTTGTCTTGCCACCTCCCTGCATTTCAGGAGCCCTCCACACTGTGATGGTTGCATCTCCCTTCCCTGCACGGACCAGCTCAGATGTACCCAGGGCTACCCTCATCATTCCTACCCTTGCCAAGTCCTTTCCTGGTGTTTTCCATGCATCCAACCTGCTGTGCCTCTCTGGGACCAGCCTTTGTACACTCACTGTTCCTCTTCTGGGTCACGAAAGGCAGCACAAGCTGTGCAGCCCCATTTCTGCTGGCACAGGCGCCCTCAGCCTTCTGTTGAGAAGCACCACTAGGTGACAATCCTGCTCCTCCTGCAGCCTGGGGACACCCAGGCTGGCACCCATCATCCGGACTGCCCTCAGAATAGTTTGACCAGCTGGCGAGCTCCCTGCTGAGCTCTGCTGGCTCCCAGGAAACCTGTGAGCCAGCAAGTGAAATGGCCCAGGACATATTCACAGGGATTGGGGCATTTCCAAGCAAAGCCGTATCCACTTTGTTCTCTATTTTCCTCTGTACCCTGGAGAGCATGTCTGTAATCACCAGAGCCCTCTGACTTTTTTTATCCCACTAGCAAGTCCAAGCTGAAAAAAATAAAATATTTGACATCCCTGAGGGGAAAGATGTTTTCCAAGCCTCAAGTAAAGGAGCACTTTCAGCTCACATAAGCCTCCCAAAAATAAATACAAAAATGCAACAAGGATTAGAGACCAGAGCTGCCTTCTCTGCTCAAGCAAAGTGTCACTTCTGCTGTGTCTGTACCCTGGTCCCCACACTGACCCATCAGCACACGAATGGCCCCAGCCCCTCAGCACTCACACAGATAATCCCACATAGGATCCCAAAAAAGCATCCCAAAGACCTGCTACAGCCTTCAGGTTCCTGGTCTTAGCACCCACCCTGTGGGTGCTTGCTGTACTTGGGAGACACTTTTTGTCACAAGGGATGTGGGGGGACATTGCTCGCCCAGAGCCAGAGCAGCCAGATTGTGCCCTTTGAGGCAGCAGGATGCTGTGATATTTGCAGGCTTCCCAGCACTTGTGCAGCAGAGCTGAATTTTGTCTATTTTTAATTACATTGCATTCCTTCAGTAAAACTCTCACGGGGAAAAGAAAATGTAAGGAGAAAAAAAAAGAAAGAAGGAGAAAGGAGTAGAGGGGAGAAAGCCAGCCAGGGGAGGAGAATCAACCTGTGCAGTCCATCAGAGAAGCTCCCTGCTGCAGGGGATTGCCATGAGCTAGCAAAGTGGCTGGCATATTGTGCTCGTTAATTAATGATTGGAAATAAGAGTTGCAAGGGGAGATGGATTCATGCCAAGGGCTTTGCTGGCAGCTGTTCTGGGTCCCGGATGAGCGATAGGATCCCCCCCCACCTCAGCAGCACTGCTGCTACACGGGAAAACTTGGTAAATGTGGCAAATTTTGGCTGTGAGGGCCCAGCTCTCTGCAATAGGTCAGGGGAGGAGCCAGCAGAGTGACACCGCGCTGATTTACACCGCAGCCTTGTCCCTAAAGCATCCAAGGGGTCAAGTCTCTATAGAAACCCCACCAAAACACGAACACACACAGCCCATTCCCCGACCCAGGAACTGCACTGCCGAGCCCTCCGTGCCTGGGAAAAGGTTTTATGCCACTGGGATTGCTGCCAGGAGGGAAAAACCACTGCTCTGCTGGATGCCTGAGCCCGGGAATGCCACTGCGGCCACAGGCTCCCTGCTGTCCCCAGTCTGCAGTTGTGCCTGCTGCATTTCCCAGCTGTGCCCAGGCGAGGGGCAAGGCCAGGGGCTGGGGCTGGGGCTGACAACCAAGCCCCTTCTCCTACACAGCAATGGAGCAGCTCCAGGGCTGGGGCTGCTGCAAGGATGCAACACATTGCAGGGGCCACCACGTCGCTGTTTTCCTCAGCAGACGGAGCCAGTGGGATGCCTGGGTCCCCAGGGGGGCACAGCCAGCAGGCAGCCCAACGGGGCACTTGCAAGGACGTGACAGAAGGGACAAGCCAGAGCAGCGGTTCCCAGAGCCAGTGTTTGCCTTGGCAGCGCCAGGCTCCCTGCCTCGCTCTCCAGACATCCAGCTCCTAGGGGGAATAGCTGGATGTCTAAAACCAGGCCTGGCAGCAGGGCTGGTATCTGGCTGGGGACATGGCAGCTCCCAGGGGCTGAAGGAGGGGGTGGCCAATGCCTCCACCCTGCATTCCTGCCCCCCTGGTGCCAGGCTGAGCTTTCCCACTGGCAGCCCCACTCAGGCACAGCACCTGCTCAGCCAGCCCAGGCTGGGGGGAACAATGGCACCGGCTCTGTCACTTCTCTCCCTTAGTTTTCCACCCTCCAAAGCCAGGAAGGACCCCAGCCCACCCCAGCTGCAGGGCCAGCACAGCTTCCTACAAGCCTGTTGTGTTCACAGCCCTGGGGAACGGCCACAGTTTGTGCTGCACCAAGAGGAGCTCAGGCTTGGGCAGCTCAGGCTCAGCTGGGGCTGCTCAGTCTGGCCCCAGGAGCTTGGATATGGCCATAGCACCAGGGTCCCACACTGTCCTGGGACCAGAGGGATACAGGGATCCCCTGCCTCCACCCAGAGCTGAGCTGCACAACACATCTCTCAAAACCTTTATTGTCAGCAAATAACAAAAGTCAGCCCCGTGGCCACCCATGGAGCTGGGAGAGAGCGGGTTGCTGGCACCCAGGGCCCGCTGCCCTGGCGGGTCCCCTGCACCAGCCCACTCCCTGTTCTCCTGGGCAGCAGCAGGGCTGGGTGTGCACAGAGGGACGGGTGAGATGGGGGGTACGTGTCATTCTCCAAAGCAAGGAGCACATTTACAACTGCTCATAAATAAACAACAACAAGGAGAAACCTCTGGCTCTGGGAAGCAGGGGGAGGCTCTGCTGCCCAAGCCACCAGCCCAATGCGCTCTGCTCTCCAGGGGTGGGGAGAGCCCCCTCCACCAGGGCTGCAGCTGCCAGGTGCCCCCTGGCACAGGCTCTGCCTCCAGGGGGTCAAGCTGGGGAGGGCACCAACCTAAACCAGCCCACAGGGCAAGCTGGGGCACCTGCCTGGGAGCACCTACAGGGATTCAAGGATGGGGATATAAGGAGGTGCCAGACCTTGCAGGAAACAGGGCCAACTGTGGGACCCAGGGAGAGGGTGCCAGGGCATGGAGACTGGGAAGACCAGGAGAAGGGCAGTGCTGCCAGGTGTCACAAAACCCCACCAGCTGAGGAGGAAAAGGGCTGGGCACCCAGACCCACAGCCACCATCCTCAAGCACTAGGGGACAGCACCCTCCCATGGTGGGAGTCCTGCCACCACCTTCCCCCCATCCTCAGCCCCTTGGGTGCCACCTGCCGTCCCCTGCACACATCCCCACACCTGCCCTGCTGCCTCCCAAGCTCGGGGGGCTGGTGGAAGAGCTGGGGAGGGCAGAGCGCATTGGGAACCACCAGAAATACCTTCTACCTTTGCCTTTAAACACTGAAGCTTATATTAGAGACTATGATATATAACCCAGGGGCAGGGCTGTCCTGCCCAGAGTAGAGACAGCAGAGAGGGCACAGCTCCGTGGCCAGCCTGGTGAGGATCTGCTCCGGCTGGGAGCAGGAGGTTAGTACAGGAGGGGCACAGAGCGTGCGGGCAGGCGGGCGGGGGATGCTGTCTAGGGCTGGTTCTTTGCCTCAGGGTCTTTGTCGTAGATGTAGCTTCCCACAGCTCCGGTGTTGACACCTGCATGGGGCAAGAAACAGGAGGGTGAGGAAGGTGGCATGCTCCAGGAAGATGTCCCCTCTGGATGGTGGCATGAGCATTGAGAGTGGCAGCCCACACAGGGCACATGCCCCTGGACTGGGTCCCCACCCGCTGTGCCCCCAGGCACTCACCCTTTGGCCCGAAGAGGATCCCGTAGCAGGGCTTGTGGCAGTACGGCTGTCCATCATGCTGTGCGGGGCAGAGAGAGAAACTGGTCACCTGGGGTGGGGGCTGGGGAAAGTCCAGTTCCCAGGACATGTCCAACTGGCTGGACACCTCTCTCACTCTGCTTGTCCCCTGCAGACACCCCAGCACTTGCCCAGGCTGAGGGGCTGCTCCTGCCAGCCCTGCCCTCCTGCCAAGGAGGGTCTGCTGCTGGGATGGCTTGGAACAACTCAGCCACGCCCCACGGGCATCCCCAGGTGTGTGGGCCAGAGTTCTCCGGCTGGGACAGCCTTACCTCGGCGTGGCCCCCCGGGGTCAGCGTCTTGCTGCAGCGCTCACAGCGTAGGCAGGGACGGTGCCAGTCCTTCCCCAGCGAAGTCACCTTCTCGGCTGGAGGGGAACAGGGAGGGAGGGTCACACCAGCCTCCTGCAGCATGCTGGGGGGGAGCACTCCCCGTGGGCACATCACCCCTGCATGCAAAATCCTGACAGAACCCTGTGCACCCCGGTCTCCCATGTCTGTCCCACCCCTCTGGGCACCCAGACCCACAGCCACCATCCTCAAGCACTGAGGTGCCTCACGCACCTCACAGGTGGCAGGGGATGGCTGAGGACAGCTATTGCCACGTGGGAGCTGGCAGCAGGGGACAGGATGCAGATAAAGCCCTGCACCCAGGAGAATATCCAAGAGGACACATCCCTGAAGGCCCCTCGGGCACATCCCTCTGAACCCACAACGCCCTCTCTGATCCAGACCCCGCTCCCAGCCTCTCTGCATGCCCCAGGGCTCCTGCACAGAGCCCAGCCCCGTGGGGCCATGCCACCCTGAGGCCATGCCACCCCAAAGCAAGCACCCGCTGCCCGCTCACCCCCTTACCAAAGTAGACTCTCTGGCCACAGCGTGGGCACATGTTGGGCTCCCCAGTGAAGGTGGTGACACTGGAGGCTGCAAGAAAAGAGGACATGTGCATGGGAAGTGGGAGGACATCTCAGCCAGGACACACCTGGGTGGGGTGGACCCCGTACATAAACCCTGCACCCCACGCCATCACCAAATGTGATGGCTCTGGACTGGCTGTCCAGCACGGCAAAGGGCCAGGCTTCCTGTCCTGCCCTGCCCCTCACCTTTGCTGGGTCCCTTGGGAGGTGCAGCATTCACCTTCCTCTCCTCCACCTTCACCGGGTGCTCGATGGGTCCCGGGGCAGTCTGGCCCTCGATCTGCGGTTTGTCATAGATGTACGACCCGGCACCGCCGATGTTCACCCCTGCAGAGGGGCACAGAGAGGCTGTGGTGGCCTGGGAGCACTCGGGGTCTCCATCATCCCCCCAGCCCCCTCTCCCACCTCCCCCAGCCCAGCTGAGCCAAGGGCCACTGCTGCACTTCGGTCCTGGCTTGGTTTCTCCTGAGTAAGTGTTTCTCCAGCCACATCTGGGAGAGGGGAGTGACTCCACCTTCTGTCCGAATGTGAATTTGTTTTTTTAAATATTAAAAAAAAGGGCAGCTGTCATGATGGATTCCTTCCTCCCTCACTCCCTCATTCCCTCCCTCCCTCCAGTGGCTCTTCTCTCCCTCTGCACAAGCAGACAACAGGGTTGGGACTGCAGTTTGCTGGCTTGGTGCTCAGCCCATGCTCATCTGGCTTCTGGGATGTTGTTGGGTCCACCAGTGGGAATGAGGGGACCTGGCCCCTCCCGAGCACAGCTGCACAGGCACAGGGGTGCACGGACGTACCTTTGGGGCCGAACAGCGTGGCGTAGCAGGGCTTGTGGCAGAAGGGCTTCCCATCGTGCTGGGGAGAGAGGGCAGTGTTAGGATGCAGAGTGATGACCACGGCTCCCTCACTGCTGTTCAGAGACCACTGTGGCCACGCTTATACCCTAAAATACACCCACCTGTGGGTCTGCAGTGACAGCCTGACCCAACCTGAGTGCTCAGGTTTTGCCTGCATCAAACACCCGGGACTGTTCTGCGCACGCCGTGCCTGGGGCTGGAGCAGCAGCACTCGCAGAAGCTCATCCGAGTGGCACCTCCACGCCCCAGCCCAGCCATGTGGCACCAGACCCAACAAGGCATCAGCTCACCCCCTCAGCATCCTGTCACAGCCAGGCCATTCTCGGGTGTCCAGAGCACCGTGGGAGCCCTGAGCTTCGCCTTTCCCTCGCCTTGGCCCGAGATCAGAGGCCCCGCATGGGCGCTGATCCCAGCCCAGCTGCTATCGACCCCACTATCGTCTGGGGTGATTATCACAGGAAGGCATGAGGCAGGCGATAAGCCCCGGAACTCCCCACAGCCATTTCTCATGGGCCAGCTGGAACCGAGTCCAAGAGAAAAGAAAGCGTGTTTGTGGCTGGAGCAGGGGGCCAGCAGGGCTGCCACACACACTGCCCTGCCTAGAAAACCCACTGGGAGCCCGTTCTCAGACGGGATCCCACTCCATCGCCTGCTCGGCTCCACTCGGCATCTCAGCCCTGCTTCTGCTCCGTGCTCCTGCCCTCCATCCCCTCTGCTGCCAGGCAAGCACTCCTTGCCCACCAAGGGCAGGGTGGCAGCTGAGCAGAGGTGCCGTGCCAACGGCGAGGGCCAGCACAGCCAGAGGCAAGGCTGGGGGAGTGAGAAGGCTGTGGGCTGGCCAAAGGCAGCTGCAAAATATCGCAAGGCATAAATACGAGTGTGTTCACAGCGTTACCATGCCAGAGGGGAGGGTAAACATTTAACTGGTCTCCCCGCGACACCTTTCCATCCTAGCCACCTCAAAAGGAGGGAGAAAAAGCAGGGAAGGGCCTCAGTGGGGCTTGGCTGCCATCCCCTATGGGAGCAGAACCCAGCCTTATATGGAGAAGCAGCGAATCTTCTGGGCTTAACCCGGCCTGAAGCACAGATCCACCCGCGCAGCCCCATCCTCCCTGGCAGGACAGGCCCCACTGCCCCACTTCCCGCACCGGCTGGGGACAACCAGCACAGCTGTCCCTGCTGCTCCCAGCTGTGCCGCCTCTTAAAGCCAAGCTAAGGAGCTGGTGACACTGTGGAATGACAGGTGCTGCACAAAGCCAGGGTAGCGGGTGTCACACTGGGACATTGCACAGGAAAAATACAGTCGCTCCCTAGTGTAAGCACCTGCCACCACCAGCATGGCACTGTTACACTCCCAAGTGCGGGGTAATGGCAGTGGCATCACGCTCCAGCACCAAGCCCCAGGGCACAGAGAGCACCAGTGCCGAGCTCTCATTGCCATGGCAACGCAGGCATTCCCCCATTCTTGGTGTTTTTAACCACAGGTCAGTGCAGGCTCTCAGCACCCACACAGTCTGCCCGAAAAATGCCAGAACAAGTCTGCCGAGTGCCTGGAGCTTCAAGTGCTTAGCAGGGCACGCCAAGCCCCACCACAGCTTCCTGGGAGCCCAGAGTGACAGAGCAGGGACACCACACGTGGTGCCAGCACCACTCTGTGGCTTCCCAGAGCTGTGCACCAGAGTGCCGTGAGCTGCTGCAGCAGCGTTTGAAGCCACAGGGTGTTCTGGGCTTGTATGCCACAGGGACAGCCCCTTCACATGGCACCAGATCTCTGCCCCAGCCCCATTCTTGGGATTCCCATCCCTGGGGTGCTGGAGAGCCCACCAGGGCCCACTGCATGCCAGCACAGCTCCTACTCTGCCCGCCCCAGCAGCTCTTACCTCAGCATGCCCGCCCGGGGTCAGGGTCTTGTTGCAGCGCTCACACTTCAGACAGAACTTGTGCCAGTCCTTGCCCAGGGAGGAAACCTTCTCAGCTGCAGGGGACACGAGAGAGGGGTGAGCCACTGCCCAGCATCTGATAAAGCCCCTGGGGAAGCCAGGCTGTGGGAACCACGGGGGCTGCACCCCAGAGGGGCTCCGGGGGGCTGCTCTCATCAGCCACGTTGCAGGGACCAGGGACTACTCTGCTACAGCCCACAGGGTCCCTGCAGCCCTGTGGGACATGGGGACAGACCCCCCACTCTCTGACCCCTCATAGCACTGCACCAGCTAATAAGAAGAAAATTAACCCTATCCCAGCTGAAAGCAGGACACCACCCAGCTGCCATCCCTCAGCCGCCCTTTCCCACACGCCAGTCCAGCAACGGTAGCATTTTCTTTCCTACTCCCCGTGTCTATTTTTACCCGCCACGTTACCCAGAATGACTTCACTCTCATTCAAATATTTGGCGTTTCCATGCCCACCCCGCCCGTTCAGTCACACTCCCCCCACGCACACCCAGCCTCTCCCCAGGGAGCCTCAGGCTCAGCTCCAGAGATGCTCCTCATGCTGCTTCCAGGAGGACAGGATGACAGACAGCCTCCACTGTCACCCAGGATGGACATTTGGCCCTGGAAAACACCTGTCCCTTGGGCATATGGGTGTTCCCCCCTTGCCCCCAGCCTGGGGACAGGCACAACATGCAGATGGGTGCACAGCCACCATCCTTGCACGGCCACAAACCTGCAGAGCAACTCGCAGCTGGCACTGGAAACAGTTTCAAAGCATCAGTGGGCAAATTCAGGGAAGGCAAATGCTTTGAGTCTGGTTGTATGAATACAAATACCATCCCTCCATCTGGCCTGAGCTGTAGGTCTCCAGGAGCACCCTGGGAGGCAGCACAGGCTACCAGTGCTCATCTTCCATCCCCAGCCTTCCACCATCCCTACTCCCTCCCAGCTCCTGGGCGGCCAAGGGCTGCCTTGTGCCCCCCACGGATTCCTGCTGCCCTCCCTCTGCCCTGCACATGTGCAGAGACAGCTGGAAAACACTGTGAGCCCGTTAAAGCCACCGTAAAACTAAATCAGGAGAGCCAAATAAAACATTTAACAAGCAAATAAAAGTGCAACCGGAGCCAGCCCCACTCCACGAGAAGACCTTCTCCGCGATGTTGGGTTTCCCCCCTGAGGACCTCAGCAAATGTCACCTGTTTGCATCCAGTCAAGATAGGGGTCAAGAGCTCCCCAAAGGGCAGGTCCTGGCTTCCAGAGCCACCCTCCTCCCAAGGCAAACAGCTGCATCCGGGGCATGCCACAGGGCCAAGATAAGCCGAAACAATGCCATCACCACCCAAAAATTCAATCCCAGTGCAAAGCAGGACGGCTGGTGGCGGGAGGGGCAGCACGAGGGGGCAGAGCCAGAGCCATTGCACCAGGGTGCAGAGGAGAGTACACCCAAGCAAGCACGTGGAAGATGGGCTTTGGGGACTGGCATCAGCTGGAAGAAACTCCAAATCCACCTCTCGGTGATGCCATATAGTCTGTAAAACCAAACCCAGGCAAGAGCAGACTGCAGGGTGAAGGGGTGCCCCATCACAGCCAGGGGTCTGTGCCTGTCTGCCCAAAGTTGCCAGGGCAAATCCCTGCTGGCTCCAAGCCCAGGGGCTCAGGAGCACCCATGTCTCCCTCCCCAGCCCCTCATAGAAGGCAACACATGAGGTAAGGGCCAGAGCCAGACCTGCTCTCCTTTTCCTCTGCAGCTCTTATGTGTCTCTGGGAGCAGAGAATCACCCGCAGGGTAAACAGTCCCCAGAGCCCAGGGATGCCCCAAAAGCAAAGAGAATACAGAGATCCTAGCACCCCACTAGCCTGGGACCCTTGCGGGAGTCCTGCATCCTCCCAGCCCTCCCGGCAGGAACGGGTGCCTCCCGGGGGTGACCGGGGAGAGAAACGGAGCGTGATGGGCTGAAAGCCGAGCCAGGGGCTCGGGGCCAGAGAAACACTCGGCTTTGTCACAGTGGATGCACAGCCAGGCCAGGCTGCGCTCCGGCTGCGTCACCCCCAGCTCCCCCCGCTGTTCCGACCCAGCGCCGCCAGGCTACAAAGCAAGGAGGAAACTCCCGGCGGATGTTTTCCAGAGGCCATTGCAATTGTAGCTGGCCACAGCCCACAGCAGCTCCTTCCTGCTCCCGCGATGCAAGATGCTCCCCCCACGTCCCCCCCTCCTCAGTATTTCAGCCGATGGAAATCCTTGCTCCTCCCTGACGGATGCGCCCCCCTGCCAGTGCATCCCTGGGCCGTGCAGAGCAAGAGGGATCTCACTGGCACACGCAATCCGCGGCAGGGGATGGATGGGGCAGGAGGGAGGAGGCGGCCCGGTGCAGCCGGAGCGCAGGGACAGCCCGGGAACCACGGGGGCTGCCCCTCGCCTCCAGATGGAAATGCCGCGCAGAGGCCGGGCAGGCATCCTCTGGCTGCAAACAAGGATTCCCGGGGGATGCATCCGGGACCGGCACAGCCGGGATGGCTTTCCAGAAGGCATTGTTTGCACCGAGCAGAGGAAGCGGCTTGGAGCCACCCCAGCCCATTTCCAGGGCAGCAGGCTGCAGCCACACCATCCCATAAATCACTGCGGAGGGAAAAAACCAGCGCCCAGATTTCCTGTCACTCGGCCACAGCTGCTCCGCTATTGCATCAGCTCCAGAGGAAAAGTCTCTGGCCACATCCTCCTGCTGCTGGGGAGAGCCCCGCTCCTCGCCCCCGCAACTCCAGGGGTCACCCCACCATCGGCGCTGCGAGAGCAGCCTGGGGCAGAGCAGTGCCAGGGCTGTGTCCAGCTCCGTGCAGAGAGCGTGGGGTGGTGCAGGGACAGCGCAGATGTGTCACTACACCCAGCCTCTGCCGCCAAACGCCATGCCCCCTGCTCTCTGCATCACACCGAGTGCACGCACATCCTCGCTGAATCCCACGCTTGCACATTCAGCCCTCAAGCCAGCCGAATTTAAACCAGCTGTGCAGCACCCGTGGAAGAGCAGAGTTCAGGGTACTTGACCGCAGGGATTTGGCCTCTGCCGTACGTGTGACTCGGGGGTTTGCCAGCCCTGCGGTACTACCCACATTGCCGTGGGTGGGCACTGGGTGCCCATGGATAATAAACCTCTCCCAAGGGGAAGCACCCCCAAGGAGAGGGGGAAGCACAGCCAGGTATGTGTCTGGCTGCAGGACATAGCTGTGAGGGGGATTTACATAGCTCTGTGCAGGGGATGCAGCGCCACTGCCGAGGGACACTACCAGAGCTGGCAAAAACCAGAGACCCGGGAGCAGGCAGGCAGGCGAGGGGGCAGTCAAGGCAGACTGATCCCATGGCTCCACGGCAGCCCCGCCCCAGAGACAACGCGGCTCAGCCCTTAATTACCCGCCGTGCCCAGACAAAGCAGCTGGCGCAGGCCAGAGGTGGGAGCATCTCCTCAGGATGGGAAGAGAGCATCCCTCCTCCCAGTTTTTGTGCCGCCGGCCGCGCCGAGCCAGCTCCAGGCCCTCGCACAGGTATTTCCACAGCCTGACGTCAGTGCTGCTCCCAGGCGGAGGCTTATTCAGCAGAAGGAACCGTAGCTGCAGCTGCGTCTCTGCAAAGGGCTGGGCTGTGCCCCATCTATCCTACCACAGCCCTGGGAGGGCACGGGAAAGGGCTGACAAAGCCCAGTCTGGAAGAAGGGATGCCAAATCCCCCCAGGGATCCAGCGACAGGCATCCCTGGCAGAGAGGGATGCTGTCAGACTGACTGTAGATGCACTTCAAAGCAGTTGCAGACACAAAAGAACGAAGAGAGAAAAGTGCAGGGAAAGGACTCTGGCAAATGGCTGGAAACAAAGCCAAGAGCCATGAGCCAGCAGCCTCATCCCCTCCCCAGTTCCTCACAAAGTGAGTGAGAGATGGAAAAGGTGGAAGGACAGCTTGAGGAATTCCTGCCATGCCATGCCAGGCCATACCCCAGCCAAGGGTCTGTGCTACCTTCCCGTGTCCCTCACCCCATCCCCATCCCTGCCCTCCTCAGGCACAGCCAGGCAGCTCCTCTCCCCATCCCACAGCCAGTGCTGACAGTTACACCGCACCCTGATTTGTGGCCAAATATATATATTTAGCTTCCCTGCAGCAAGGCAAGACAGCCCTCCAGCCCCAGCCGCTCGCTTGCTGGGCTCCCTCCAAGTGTGCAACAAAGCCAGCTCAGTACAGCCTTGCCACAGAGGAACAAGGAATATCCCAGACAGGGGCTCCCACTTCCAGCCAAGGGGAGAGGCAAGGTCCTCCCCGGGATCTGAACCACTCGGGTGCAAGAGAAGGTTGCTTGATTTCCAGCCACAGCCCTAATGCACAGCACAGCTCCCGTTCATCCTGCTGCTCCCTGCCTCTCCTCTGACAGAGCCTCACCTACTGCAGGCACTGCCCTGGCCATGAGCCTCCAATCTCCCACTCTGGTTTGCAGGGCCAGGGCAACCTGCAGAAAGTCCCTTTCCATTTCCACAGGGCTTCATCAAGCAGCATCTGCAAGGAATGCACCTGAGGTCGGGCAGCTCAACTGTGCCTGTGCTGGGAGAGGATCAGTGTTTCCAGCCAGACATTGGGTTCAGCCAGGGCTGAGCTCAAGGAACCAGCTGCTTTCCAGCTGCATGTGAGGCATGGCAAGCAGGACACCAAGGGATGCAGGGGGTGCAACCCTCACTGCCCAGGGGCACCAGAAAATCAGAGTCCAGCCTGCAGCCCTCCCCTCATCCACCCACAGGCAGGGGCAGAGTGGCCAGCGAGAGCCAGGCACAGGAGCAAACCACTCCCTGGGTAGTTGCTGGTTCAGAGCACAGTGTTCCTTCTGCACTCTGAGATGTCATCTCTGGCAGGCACTGCTGGGAGAATAAGACAGTTTCCTGGCCCATTTCAGCAAGAGCATACTAGAGCAGCCAAACCTGTCAAAGTGCCCCTCCTGCCCCAGGACTCTTCACCTCCCCACCCTGCTGGCCCCCCACAGCTCCAAGCAGGGTTCAGCCCAGGGCTGTTGGCAGCACAATGTGAGCAGAGATGGCAGCAAGAGAGGATGCTCAGGACCTCCCTTGGGGCCACAGCACTGGTGCTCCCCACTAGCAAGTGCACAGCAGGATGGTGGGAGAGCTCTCCCAGTCCTCATGCCAGCACCTATCCCCACCATCACCTCCCTGGTTGCCACAGGGCCCTTGGCAGGAGCAATGGGCACCACCATCCCACCACAAACAGAAATGGCACCACGGCTCATGCTCCAGGCTCTGCATTTGATTGCAACACTGCGGTGACAGATTTTCCATTACTTCTCGCTTGGGCGTTCCTGCTCCGCCTTTCCTTGCCTTTCCTTTCCAATCCCATCACTTCACCTCTCCCCATCCCTGTGCTCCTGCCAGGGACAGGAAGGGAGGACAGGAACATGAGGATCTCTGTCTTCCTAGAAGTTGGGACAGGGGTGCAGGACTCTATAATCCAGACACCGAAATGAGTCACCCAGGCCCAGCTGCAGGTTTGCAGAGAGCTGCCTGCCAGCCCCAAGCTCCAGCACCCCCCGCCTCAGGAGCAGCACTGCTTCCACAGCTGGCAATGCCAGCACCACACTGGCAGGATCCCCTGCCAGCATGCAAGAGCAAGGGGACCCAGCCCTCACACTGCCCTGTTCCACACTCCCACAGATCATTTTCTGTAGCCCGTGCTATTTTCCTGAGGGAAAAAATTATGCTAATCAGCCTGTTCTTCAGCTTCCCACAGAGGCATCCCTCCCCCCAGCAGGGCCTTGCTCACGGAGCAGGGAAGTGGAGCATCCTTAGTTACCATTCTGCAAGGTCCACACACACTCCGAGACCTGGGAGCAGGCAGTTCCCAAGGAGCCCAGCCCAATCCTTGCTGGAAAGCCAGCGCTGTGCTGACACAGACGTGTCGATGCTACACCGGCTGCACTTGAAGAGCTGCTTCCTTTGTTAGGGACGGGTGTAATGGAAATCAAGCCCTCCTGCCTCTCCTGCCCCACCGTCTCCCTGCCTGGAGCCAAGGACAGTGGTTACTTATTAATTCCAGAGTGGCTTCTGCAGCTTGGATTTCACTGGGCTGACCTGCCGGGGCTGTGCTCTGCAGGGAGAGCACCCCACATCTGGCTGCACCCCGTGTCCTGCTGAGCTCCAGCGTGACCACGGGGTCAGGCATCGGCTGCAGGCCCCTTGCAGCGTGCTGGGCTCGGGCCCTCCTTGCTTCCCAGCTGGATGAGTCCATGCTCTCAGTGCCCCTCTGGAATTCCACCAGCAAACCAACCCTGGAGAGCAGCTTTAAGACTGGGGGGGTGCTACTGAGCGACTCCCACCTGCTTTTAGGATGCCCCTTTCCAAACAAACGGAGCAGCAGCCTCTCCCGCCAGCCCCCACACTGCCCAGCACATGGAACGAGCTCCCCAAAAGCCATCCGCTGCCGGACCCCGCTGCACGTGTGCTTGCTGCATCCCTGGGGCTTGTGGCTGCCTCGTGCTTGGGATGGGAAAACAGGAAACCCCCTGCTGCCACGGTCCCCCGCAGTTCTGGGAAGAAAGGATGGGAGGGAGGCGGAAAGGCTTGGCCAGGGCTCCCAGTGACCCTGCAAAACTCATTTAAGGCTTAGCAATGCAAAGGGGAGCTGGGGAAGTGTGTGGCTGTTTGGCTGCAGGAGACTCTGGTCCCTCCGGAGCTTCCTGCCAGAAGTGATAACCTAAACCCAGCCCCAGCCCCAGCCCGCTGCCACCTGCCAGCGGGAGATGGGAGCTGGCCCAGCACCCGCCGGCTGCTCCTCCAGTTAAACATTCACTTTATCCAGCCAACTTCCCAAAGCAGGAAAGTTAGCCCCAACCGTTCCTGGAAACAATGTCACAGACCTCAACCTCCCTTAAAAAAAAAAAAAAAAAAAAAAAAAAAGCCAAAAAACCTATTTTTATATTTCCCCGTGCTTTTTAAAGGAAAAAAAGCTCATTCTGTAGCTCAGGAAACGCCTACATCCTCCTGACTGCGCAGGGAGGAGCCCACTGGATTTTTCCAGGGAGCATGAAGCAACAGGCATGCTGGAAATGAGTTTTCCATCGGTACCCAGGACTGCCGGCGCTGGGCAGCCGCTCCGGCAGTGCGCGGGGCCGGGAACAGGACCCGGCGGCATTTCTCACACATGACCCACGGCTGCAATCCCAGGCATTCGAGCAGCCAGAGCTGCCAGCGTTCATTCAGCACGGGCAGGGAGGCTCCCGAACAAGCGGGGCTTTATGAATCACCTCCCCGCTAAGCTTCGGGCCAGCCGAGGAATTCAGAAGCGACACCAAAACCCGGACGCGGTGCTCCCTTCGCCTTCCCACCAAACCACGCGGCCCGTCGGGAGGGAAGCCCGGGATCCGCATCCCGGAAAGACGGCTCAGAGTTTGCATGTAGCTTTTATGCGTTGAATAAACGGACTCAGGTTTATTCTGCTAGAGCCTGGGCGGTTCCTCAAGGAAAAGCTCAAGGCATCAACAGGGACATGCTCCAGCCTATCTCAGCTCTCAGCACAGAGAAGTTTTTGGCTTGCTCCCGTTTCTACTCACCCCCCCCGCCCGCCCCCAGGTCTCTCTCAGGGGCAGCAGGGGCGGCATTCCCTGCGGAAAGGTGTGGGATAGGGGCTGGCACTCCCCCACTGCCAGGCACCTGCCTCCTCCCTCCCTGTAGGGCAGGGTGTCCCCACACGGGGCAGGAACGGGGAGCCAGGGAGCAGCAGAGACCGGGACAGAAGCTGCACCCAGAGAAACCCTCCTGGGGAGGGAGCTGGGGTATGGGGTACAGCCCTGTCCCCCCAGACCACATCCTTTGGAGACCCACGTGTCCCTCAGCACACCGGGAGAGTAAAAGAGCACAGACACTGCTGGGGGATGGTGCTTCTCCTACTGGCACAGCCTGGCCTCCTCCTCCGGCAAGGCAGGGGTCCCTGAGCCCAGCCACGAACCCCCCCACGCAGGGCAGGCTCATCCCTGGAGCGAGAGGAACAACTCTGACCCCGGGTCAGTGCCCAGCTGGCTGGGCAGGCACTATTTTCTGCTTAAAAAGGAAAAGATTCGCACAAAGAAGCACATCCAAGGGGCCAAGCCCTTCCCGCCCACACACAAATAGGTTTATTTAAAGGAGGAAGACAGCAAATTCCTATTTCCCTGTGTTTACTTGGAGATGGCCGGAAAAGAATGAAAGCACCGATGCCTCCAATGCTCAAACATCATCAGGACCCTTTGGTATTTCTCCACCAAACAAACACACCGAGGCAACAGCAGCTGGACCCCGGAGCAGCGGGGGGAGATGGGCAGGGAGGGGTGCAGGGAGGCACTGCCAGGCTAGCTGGACCCCGTGGTCAGCAGGTCCCCGGAGGCAGCTCGGGCTGAAGCGCTGGATCCATCCCCAGAGCCATCCTGAGCCCACAGTGCAGTCCCAAGGGTGCTCACCCAGGGCTCAGGGCACTGCCCCGCAGAAGGAATTGGGCCGGGGCAGCTCCTCGGGGAGCATCAGGGAGGCACCAAGGCCAAGGATCAGCCCCTGCTCCCACCTCCGCTCACCCCCGGCTCTCTGCGAGCCGGGCGGCGGCGCTCAGCCCCTGCTGCCTGACAGGACACATGCCAGCCCCGGCTCCCAGAGATCCTGACCAGCCACAACCCCAAGCAGGGCCCTCCGACACCTGCAGGGACTCGCTTCTGCCCTAACCCAGCTCAGGTGTGCCGAGATGGACCTCCGAGCCCAGGAGCTGCCTTTGAAAAAGTCCCGTAGAAACCCCAAAGCCTTCATTAGCTCGCCCAGCTGGGAACAGCCCGCTCAGGGCTGATTGCGAGGCGAGACAGGGAGGGGTGAATGGCACACCTGGGGCCAGGTTTGCAGGGAATCAAAGAAACCAGCCGGGAGAAGGTTTTGTTTGCACCTGCCACTGCCAACTTCCCCGCCCAGAGAGAGTCTCGGGATCATGGGAGCCCCCTGCCCAGCTCTGGCCACGTCGGGTGGGCTGGGTTCCCCCGACCCCAGCCAGCAGGTACCGGGGGACAGGAGCCACCCCACTCTCAGCACCCCAGGCTGAGGGCACACACCCCAACCAGGGCTCCTCACTGCTTCTACCCCTCCTCAGCCCAGGAAGTCCGGGATCACCCACACCCTCCGTGTCCCCTGCCCCAGGGCCAGCAGGCAGCAGCTCCCAGCACAGCCCGGGGATGCGGGGCAGAGCAGAGGGGCTGCGGCCCCTACGGGGGGGGCCCGGGGGAGAAGGAGCTGCTGCCGGGCAGGTCTCCGGGTGAGCCCCGCCGGGAGCTGCGGCGGAGCGGGGACAGGGGGGACACATCCCGGGGGGGTAAGAGAACAGGAGGCGGGGATGCACCGGGGCTCAGGGAACGGGAAGGCAGGGATGAGAGCCGGCTCTGGGCTGGGGGACAGGTTTGAGGTCCCGGGGACGCGTCTCGGCGCGGGGAAGGGGATGCGGAGCCGGGCCGCGGGGATGCGCTCACCGAAGTACACGGTCTTGTCGCACTTGGGGCACTTGGATGCCATGGCGGGAGAGCGGAGCCGAGGCGAGCTGAGCTGTGCTGTGCCGAGCCGTGCTGTGATGTGCCGCGCCGTGCGCCCCGCTCCGCCCGGCCCCCGCCCACCGCCGCCCGGG